>OX336887.1:19885041-20419435 GCA_946959425.1 Argyrosomus regius
TACTTGGTTGGAATGGGTAAGGTCGGTGTCACAATCTGCTCCTCAGTCGCCCTCTTCAGCCACACTCTCATCCCCAGCCCTCTTCATTGCTCTCTGGCCCTGTCTCTAGCCTGTCTCGCAGACCATCTTTCAACTCCCAGACCTGCCATCCTCCCGCTCCTTATCACATCACCTGACTGCCCCATCCATCTACACACACCTGTTCCCACTTCTTTCATCAGCCCTGCAGTTACCTGGCCTACTCCTTACCTTAAACATATTCCGACATCAGCCACCTGCCGCTGTGATCAACGTGTTTCACCTTTTTCTGACATTTTATGGATCAAAAAACTGATCAATTAAATGGCTGATTAAATGTTAAAATCATGTCAGTGAAAACATTTTAACAGGTACAGATATGATAGCATTTAATTAAACCTCAAAGCAATATCAGGTAACTTTTCTACCATAAAATAACACAATAACTTAAAACATTTTGATGTAACACTGATGTATAATCAGGTGAATGGTGTCTCTGACATTCCCTCTCTGCACCCTGTACGCCTGTTTTTGCACTATGTAGCTTTGTTCTTTGGGTACATTCACCCATGTCAAATACGTAACACTTTATGGCTCTATTTCACTGATTTTGATAAAACTGGATCATATTTTATTGAGAAAATGTTTTTCCTTCTAATGTCCTCTGGCCTCTCCGCCTCAACAGAGTTTCCTGAGGGACAGCAAACTGCTGCGAACTATAGCTAACTATAGTTAGCTAATGTTAGTCCATTTTGTTAGCTCAGACTGTGAGCTCGGAGCACCACAGGAGTCTTAGTGTTTGTACCACAAGTGTTCTTGACCACCAGGAAGAGGAGGTTTTCAGGCCCGGAAAAGAGACGAGGAGAGAGTAACTGAGCAAGAAATCGACAGACAGGAGTAAATCTGGGACTGACTTTTAGTTGTTGGCGTAAAATAAAAGGCTGAAAAGACAGACACTGAGCTGGGCTTCTTGCTGTTGGACTATGAGTAATATTAGCTGGTTTCTATGTCTTGTGTTATTGACCTTGCTTGATATTTGGCTGTTAACAAAGTTGTCAACTTGCTAGTTTTTATTCATAAGTAATATGTTCATATCAAATGCATGTGTAAGGCTGTCCATATTTACCATATTGTCCATATTTATTTAGTGGTTTTACACTCTGAAACTGGGGGCGCAAATTGCAAAAATACCAATTTCTGCGTAATGTTGCTTTAAACATTCTCTGCTCTGTGAAATGTCTTTTAAATGAATTATCTTTCAAATGTGTCTGTAGATATGAAAATTGCAGTTTTGAGAAATAACTGCATTTACAGGGTATCTTCAGTTCAGCACCATATGCTGTCTCATCACTGTGAGCCAACACAAGATACCCTGTAAATTAGATCTTTCATACAGCTACAATTCAACTCGACTGAGTGCTAAAAAAAACTTGGCTGGAGGACTCAGACTAACATCTACAAAATAAGGGAAACTTGACACATTCTCAAAGCACACTCAACACTTTTCACATGATTATAGAGACACACAGTCCCTCAGTCTGGCTCACTCTGTCAGTTAATATTGAGTGATTAGGATGGGGATTAGTGTGGGCACAGTGAGCAATCTGGCATTTTGAAGAGGCTTTATCGCTCAAGCCGCACAGTGTTTTGGCTGTTTTATGTCATTACTGACACAGTCCTCCCACTCCAGGCAATACAATCCCATTGTGCTTATGTGCACTAGTGTTTTCTACAGACACTTATCTTGGCAGTGTGCAACAGCCTCTGAAACAATATTTAGACCAAGTGCTGATACACTCTTAATCATGAATAGAATTCGAAAGGAGGATGTTCTTCATAGGTCGCTGATATTACATAAACGTCTACCTGATGATTTAAGTGGTACCTAAACCCACTTTAGCTTAAATCTGAAGAGCACAGATCTTTGTTATCGGCCGTGGACAGATCCCTTGACAAATCTGGTTGTCTGCCAGTCTTTAATTTTCATACATCAAACCGCTATCTACAAAGTTAGCTGACTCGTGTTTTGGAAGTCGTACACGAAAAGCTGGTTCAGATCAGTGTTTTGTTGGCGAAATTAAATTAGTCCTTTAATGACAGTGGTGAAAAACTCCTGATCATCCTACACAGACTGATACGGTGACATGATGTATACTGTCAAACAGCTTAAAATCATTTAGAATGTGTAATTAATCATTTCTTCATTCTGACTTTCTGCGACAATCAGCCTTTAGAAATGAACTGTCAGCCCTTCAAACAGGCAATACAAGGGCACTTACACAAAAGAAGATGGCTGGCGGTGATGTATGAATTCAGTAAATAGCTAGACATCAATAGTGAAATAATTATCTGGAGACATGCACTTTATGTGAGCTTTCTAAATAAAACCAGTGAGCTTCTGTGCAGTCAGAATATCGGTACAGTGTGCACTCATATCCATTTTCACTTACAATACATGAACAAACCTAAGAGCTGTGGTTTCACATTTATTTTTGTTACCACTGTGCAGATTGATGTTTGAATTCCACCATTAAAATTTAATGTCCTTCACATAGGATGCAAAGCAAATGTTGACATTACGCTGTACCAAACGAAAAAGGCATGCTCGAAATAGGTCTTCACTTGAGTGACAGGCCAGAATTGATTTTTTGACAATGAGATGGTAGAGAAACACAATCAGGAGCCACTTTAGCCGAGACCTGGCCAGAAAACCTTACACACTCGCACACAAATACACACAGGCGATCATGCTTTTCTACTTTGATGGTCTTTACCAGCTTGGCTTTCCCCACCAGGTGTGAAGGTCAATGGCCTTTTCTACCCCTTAAAAGTACTGACCATGCTTCAAGTTGTCTGTCTTGCTGGTTGATTGGCACAAGAAATCCTCCACAGGGGAGTTATGAAAGACACAAACACAGAAAGGTTGTAATAAATATGACTGACATAAAATGTTTGAAGAGAGTCATGAGGACAGTTTGAGCTACTGTATGTCTACCAAGAAATGAACCATCAGCTATAATATACTGCTTCAATGATTTAATGTTAATCACTACAAGTATCAATTACATACTACAAAGTGTAATTTATGTGATGTAACTTTAGGCTATTGCATATCATTTTAGCTGTTGTACTAAAAGTAGGGGTTACGGAGATTGACTAATTAATATTGGAAAATTAACATGAGATATATCATTGCACAACTAAAGATACAGACCAAATCATGTGCTAAATTAATTAAAAACTAATTAAACCTGTCAAAATAACAATATTTCCAGGTATCTCCTCATCTCTGTGCTCCGCTACTTCTCTTTACTAATGTGCGTTAATGTATGTTGGCATATGTGACCCCTTTCATGCTGCTCTCAATCAGCTCATCGTCCCTCCCAGACTGATCACCTACCTCTCCTCATGCCATTAATTTGCAGTATGTCTATCCCAGCTCGTAAACAAAAGATTATTGTTTCAAATAAGTGATACCTACACTTTGGCAAATAGTGAGTTTTCCAAGATTCTGTGATTTGTGGTTCTTGTATTTCCTCTTCATCATCGCCTGTCACCGTGCCCTCTGTCTGCTTTCAGCCAAGCTTCCTCCCATTCCTCACTGCCCACGCCATCACCTCGGCTCTCATTCCATCCATTCTGCCCCGGACCTTCGACCCCAAACATCAGCCACTCACTTTGAACTTTTACAATCAAACTTGAACTCACCACTCCAAGTCCAGAGTCCAGTTTTTGAGTTCTGCTCATAAACACAGGAGCAGATCTGACAGGTTGAGAACATTTAGTAGCTTCACCGGCTCTCAAAGTTCAGAGGGTGGCAAAGATGACACAGGCAGATTTATTCATCCTGTTCAGCGATCCAGGAAAGGATAAAACAATGACATGTTGCGCTATTTCTGTATATTTAGCTCAATAAAAAATGGGCCAGTAGTAGTATATTTGCATCGTCACTTAACTTCTGCTGCTTGATGTCAGGGAGTAAGGACTATACTGGTCCCCATACAGATTAGACAACTACATAACTATGTCACGCCTTCACCATCGCAGAAAGAAAAAAAATATTCAGCTCACAGAACACTACTGAATTTCAAAGCATGTATATCCAATGCTGTTTGAAAAATAAGTGGGTATACGTTGTATATCTGGCACTGCACCAATGGTTTAACGCAAATCATAAAATGGCAAACTGCACCCCTACTAGCTCATTAGGAGTTAGGGGATAGCAAAAAGTTGTTAATCATCGTATCCATGAGGGGTCCCTGAGCATACAGACATAAATGTGCACAGAAAATTTTAGGCTGCTGGACCCGCGGCCCTGTGCTTACGACCAAATCACAGCAGTACACAACGGCACTCGTTTCGTGCGATATAGCTTTAATAAATGGTAGAAGGTCCACCTGTTATGTTTTCAGTCCAATTCAAACAATGCTCTCATGTCTAGTTTCTAAAATTAACGTGAATAAATGATGTGAGAAAGTTTTGATATTCAAACAAATTGTTTTGGGAAGTAATTATCTGTTATTCTTGAAGGGCATGTGATAGATTTTTTAGGATCTAAGGCTCAAATGATGATTAAAGCCTTCGACCCGGCATAATGTTAATTCAAAGAGGATGCAGTGACTGTGTACTAAGTGGGGCTTCCATCTACACAGGAATTTGCACTTTTTTTTAGCTTGCTGAGGCTTCCTCAGCTAAGGAAGGTCGACCGACCTGTGTGAAGCTGATTAATCTGGTTCATCGGCAGAGGTCACGGAAGCTGGGTGTACTGGAACGATAATTGGTGAGGCAATAGTATCGTTCCCTGGGACTAATCCTAAACTATTGGGAAGAATATTGAAAATAGATCCCTCTATTACAACCAGGGCAACAGTGGCTTTTGGCAAGAATCTGTTTAAAATGCAGTTGGTATGTAGCTTGCTGAAGAGCTGAAACTCTAATGAATGTTAATCCTATGAAGATTTTTTTACTTTTTTGCATCTATTTCCGTGGCATCATCCCTCTTTCTTTCTCTCCCACTCTATCCCCGTAGTGGATTGATTCAGGGATTACTGATGGAAGGGAAGCCTCTTTAGTTACCTTGAGCACAATATGGGCTGCATGTTACTTGATGCAGCAGACTGTGAAAAGCAGCTTTGAAATGTTGCTGAGCTATCTCTTGCAAATTACTGAAATGTGATCTTAAGACATTTGGAAGATTGAATTCATGTCAAAAAATGATATGTATATATACATACTTAATGGGGACATAGCCTGCAGACAAGCATCTCATTTTTATTTAGTTTGTCATCTTATAGACATTGTCATTTCTTTTATGGAAAATGGGCTACTGTGTGAGTAAACAAAGTTATGATTGTTTTTAAACTGGGGACGCATTATGGTGCCTCATAGCAAGAAGGTCCCTGGTCCTGGTTCCGGGTTCTCGCCAGGTACTCCGGCCTCCTCTCAGAGTCCAAACACATGCTCGACTGAACTGTGTTTATGATTTAATTGGTGACTCTAAATTGCCTGTAAGTGTGAATGGTTGTCTGATGATTTGGCAGCTTGTCTAGGGTGTACCTCACCGCTCACCCAATGCCATCTGGGATTGTCTTCAGCCCCCCCAGATATTGTCATTGGTTGTACGGTGGCTAAAAATGTGTTTACATCTCCTAACACCACCTAACATCACCTAACATCAGTACAACTGCAGGGACGATTTTGTATTTGCTGTCCTAAATAATTCACAGTAAGATGATTTTCACCTTAGACACCAAATTTTAAGCTTATAGCTTCTTTCCTCGTTATTCAGGCGGTACTGTATAGTGTCTTTGGCTGCAGTGTACCAACCCAGTCTCTTAGAAATTGTGTTTATATTCTTTAAATTTGTATTGGCAGATACATTTTTTGAAAGAAAACTGTCAGGGTTATGTTCCCTGGCAACCCTTTCTCTGAGTGAAGGAAGTGTTTATTTACAGCACAGAATTTGTACAGAGGTGATGACGGGGTGGATGGTAGGCGTATATACACAGGATTTTGGGACCAGCAGTTCAGGGTTTTGATCCTGATCCTGCATGTGGTTAGGTTTAGGCTTTGTTTAAGGTTCAGGATGGTGGTTTTGGGTTAGGTTTAGCTCATTAAGGAGACAAGGGTTATGGATGGCTGGTAAAAGCTGCTGTATGATGTAAATGTCTGTTTGTTTCTCGATCTAAAGAACAACAGGTGATCAAAATGTCAACTATTTCAAATCGGAGACATTGGTTTTGCAGTTTCCGCTGCCATTCGTCTGCTGCCTTCCTTTCAGGGACAAAAAGCAACATCTTAAGGGACTTGAATAAATCGCTGGCAGAACAAATTAGGTCCCTCACACTGTTATGACATCTAAGGATGGAAACAGACAGAGACAAATCTAAAGTCAAACCACTGACCTCTCTATTCCCCCCTGTGCTTTCAGTCAGCTAGAACCAGCTGAACTTTAATGCCTACATTGTGAACATGCCACAACAGAAGTGTACATGCCTCAGAACATGCTATATACATGTAGCCGCTCAGTTTCTGCCAACTTTTTTCGTCTAACCTGAAACGCATTGCTGAAAAGCACTGAGGATGGATAGAGGTAATAGATGCAGCCATTCAACCATAAACAGCCCATGAGCTGCTCGGAGACCTGCCCTCCTGTCAAAAAATCTAACACCTCAATTTGTTCTCAAGATTTGCTCTTATGCTTCAACAATTCATTTTATCAATGACCTCCAATTTCAAAGACAAAATATGGGTCAGGACTATAATCATTTTCGAATAATTGTGTCTGGACAACATAGCTTTTGATTTTAAAACTGAGAGAAAATAGGTCAGAGAAAAAGTAATAAAACAGAAGGACAAAATAAATGAGAGGAAACAGATCAGATTAATCATTGCATAGAAAGCCTGTCTATACACTCAGTGCTTTGGCAGTAACATTTAGCCCTTCTGAGAGTTTTAATCCTTTTGTTAAAGCAGCTTTTTAAGCCATACGGAGAACGATATGATTTTAAAGCATCTGTTGAAGTGTAATTAAGCAAAATACACCTAAATGTGTCTATGCACTCTTCTCCTTATGCCCTCCTTGTACAGTCTATCACCTTGTTTCATTTCCACTTCATTTTATTACTTGTAGTACCTATTTCCTCGACACAATTCTCGACAAATGGATATCAGCCATCCATTTTGCTCTCAGGAGCAGAAATTCGACATTGAAACCGGCTCTGTCATTGCAGGGGACAGGAAAAGAGTGGGGAAAAAAAGGAAACTGGAGCTCCTCATCCTCGTGCCTAAAATTGCTGAACATCAAATGGAAACACGAGCAGCTTTTCTTTTCTTTTTTTTGCCCCCCCCCCCCTCTTTTATTTACCGTAGGGACGTAGAGACAGTAATACGTATCAATTTGAATAATGCATAGCCATACCCACATCTTTTAGTGGTAATCAATTATTCAATGTTGTCTTGCTCCCACTCAGCATGTTCCATAATAGTACTAACTACTGTCATAGAAAAACTGACACCACCCCATATATTCCTTTTATTCCGGTTTCATGCATAAGCAATGAAAAAAATAAGGCAAAACAAGAGAAAATGATAGGAAGGTGTTTTTTCCTCCCTCCGTACCATCTGCATAGAGATTGTGTATGGGGGTTGCAGATGCTGGTATTTTTCATCTCTGCCTCTGTGTGTGAAAGAGGGAGACTTTTTGTTTGCTGTTTGCGGTCCGATTAAGTTGTGGTTTGTGCAGTTATACAACATTTTGAACAAAGAGGTATTCAAATCCATGTATGCACAGAAAGATCAGCACATAGAGTGGTTCCATAATATCACTGCAAGGGTTACATGTTTATCATGCTATTAAAACAATCAATATTTTCAAAGCAACATTCAAATTCTGTATTTTTTAAGTACATTTCAAGATTTCATCACAAGTTCACTGACATCACACTCTGAGGAACTTCAACATCTATCTGATTTTTTTTTTTTTTTTTTTTTTTTCTCAACCTCAACCACCACCTCCTGGATACAGGTAGACTGATTGATAGAAAGATGGATGGATAGATTCATCACAGACTGTAATGCCTTGACTCATCACTGTGAGCTTTACTCCCAAATGAGATAGTTGGTCTAGCAACCCGCAGGCGCACACACTGGGATACTTTCACATACAAGGCAATTCTTGGTCTGCTACCCTCCTATCTATGTTTATTTATCAGAAACATGATGGACAGTATTCATTGCAGCCAAAGGACTTTTATGTTGTCTGGAAAGCCTGGTACGTGTATAGAAGGTTCTAAAACTCTTATCTGATTTCTTTGAATGCTTGTAAATCCATTTTGAAAGACCTGGAGACAGAGTCACTGGGGTGTTGATGCTTAAACTTCATGGCTTGTACTGCACTTTCATATTCAGGGATGTTATATATAATAACATCGTCGACTTTGTTTCATGTCTGTCGTTAATTTACTTGTATTAGTTGGTGCTGCTGCATGTCTTGGCCAAGTCTCCCTTTGAAAAGGACATTTTTAATCTCAAAGGGACTTTTCCTCATTAAATAAAGGTCAATTAAAACAAATTCATTAGAGAATGCTTTGAGCTGGTTCACTTTGTGTTAACATAATTAATCCAGGACATACAAACTGTGTTTTTGGCGACTTCTCTTGGGTAAGAAACAGATGATGGCTATATGAAGAAGAATATCAACAACAAAACTGAACTTAACTATATAAGTCATTTATACCAGCTTATATAACAACATAAACAAATGAAGGTCCAAAGAGAACTATGACATTTGGAGTTCACAAATTAACACTCTTGATGTCAGTGCAGAGTTTGGAGTTGAAAGTCATTTTGATATGATGATGATTGTCGTAGTATAATCAATCTTCAATCAATCAAACCCATCAGTTATCATCTAATGATGATTTAGCCTCTGGAGGGAACAACCAATGTTTTCCAGCTTCCGGTGTAGCCAGTGGATGTCAAGCCAAGGCTTCTTCTGCAGTCCAGTTGTTGATTTGCGTAAATGAGACAATGAGACAAACTTCTGAATTTCTCTTTTTCTCTTTATGAACATTTAAAAACTACATTTTTGTCAGAAGATAGCCAGTGGTTCTGAACCAAAGCCTGTTACAATGTGTCAATACTACTCAGACTACAAACAGAAACCAGAGCACTTCCAATGGCAAAACTTTGTTCTCTTGCCTATAGATTCTTTATTCGTATACAGTGTTAGGATTTGTTTGCAGTACGCGATTCTGGCATTGGAAACTTTTGGAAACTCCAAGAATTGTTTTGATCAAAGCTCAAGTGAAGATTTTATGAAATGCTGCATAAAGTAAAATTTAAATTTCAAGTACACATGAATTCTACCATTCTCACCCTCTCTGTGCAACATAATGAACAGTGGTATCTCCTTGGGATTATCTTTGGAGTGGTGTGCTTGACAGGTGAACTACACTTTAAAATTCAAATGGTTTTGATGAATATTGAAAGAATCAATGCTGTGAAGGTTGCTGGAGACTTCAACAGAAATATACAGTGTGCTCAGCACACCGGTTGGTAGCCAGATGAGGAAAGGAAGCCAAGCAGGACAGCATAACAGAGCAGAGGCAGTTTCTTTGTTGTTTCTACACAGTCATTTGAAGTCTTGTGTGATGAGCAGCCTCTGTGATAGCAGCACTCTGAGGTCAGGATAGAGGCATCAGTATGAGACCTTGCGATGTAAGCACTCTGCACCTTTTGCCCCCCTGAAGATTTGTGAACTACTCTACATAGTAAACTACATCACATTATAAGCCAACAGCACATCAGGCTAAAGTAAATCACTGCCTCCATTGCTCCACACCATAAAGTCAAGGTCAGAAGTCATGGCTATCTGCATTTTAAAAGGTGATTGAATCAAATATTCATGACTGTCTTGCAGGCAGCTTAATCCTTACATGTGTGTTTATTTATTTAAAAAGGTATTGTGAATATAGTGCAAGACATGCACAAAGATCACAAGTGAATCCTCGCAGAGACATTTGCAATGATAATGCGGGTATCCAACTCCTCCATTTTTCTCCCAGAGGAATAAGCGATTGAATTCATGTTGACTTAAGATTTATTTCAAGTTCGTCCAACTAGGATAAAGAAATAACTACAGATGTGAACAGCTTACAAAGAAGAAGATATATCACTCTTTGTTTGAGGAGCCATGTGTTCCAGCTCCCCGTTGTGTTTCTGGAATGACTTCAAAGATTGCCTCTTACGCAAATATTCACTGCTTGAATCTACCTCCAAAATTAATATTCATCGACCATGTGCTGAAAGATGCTGTCAGACAGTTCTAAACAGGACAGCTTCTTTTGTATCCTAAATGACTCAGCAACAGCAATTAATAAGAGATGCAACTTGTCAAACAAAGAGTTTGTATTGTTTGATTAATTTGTGTAGTGCATGTAAACATTTGGTTGTCAGGACCACTATGAAGCTACTAACTAGCATTAGGAACATGCATCAGATGTCTTTTTTTGGCTTTGTTAGCCAGCGTCTTCTGTAGCCAGAGAGTCAAACTAATGGCCTGATGCTCAGGATAACAGCATGTCCACCCTCTTCATCCTCCTCCACCTCCTTGTGAAGTGCAGGTTAGAAGAGTTGAGTGATCCTTCACTGCACCATCAGTGTCCATTTTGCAGTCTCACCTGCTTTTGAACCCTCCAATCAAGTAACTCCTGACTTTAAGCACCACATCCTGTAAAAGATGACAATCTTTACTCAGTGCTATTTCAGAGAAATCTGTAACATGATCATTCAAATACACCACCTTTGACACTTTTTCTCAAAAGCCATTCAACTGTATAATCTCTCTGCTATATGTATGCTAGTTTCCATTGTACGGGCAGGGTCCAGGAGCCTGATAATAAGATTAAATTGCTATTTCTTTTTAATTTATTTATTCAGCCTGACACTGTGTTCATGTTAATGTATTCCCACTTGAAAAGTGGTGTTTTTCCCTAACCAATTCAGTTGACACAGAAGCTGTGGTAGCAATTCCTCTGAGAAGCTAAGGTAAAGTAACTTAAATAACCAAGTAACCAGTAACCAAGGGAATTGACTGGTTGCACAGCAGACATCTTGACATGTCATAGCAGGAAACTCACAGGTATATTAATGATTGCTGCATCCCACTTAGGGGATGTTCTGCCATTATGCATGCTGGTTGACTGTCACTGTTACTGGGACACGTTACTGTTAAGCTAACTTGTATTTTTCTTGCTTTGACAAGTCATAATGTCTGCCACGCAACCAGTTCTTTGGGCAACTGTCATATATAGAATTAATATTTAATATTTTACATAAACATTAAAACTTAAACAATATTGTTTTGTTTCCAGCTGTAAAACTATTGTGCAATTTACTCTGTACTTGATTATGGACACGATATGATGCTTCCCCTTCATCATATCAACATTTAAACCCTGTTTGTCAAAGTGTCTCAAAGTTGGATGCACTGCTCAACATCTCTTCATTTTATACACAAGGTTGTAACTTCAGAACACGATCCAGTAGCTACTTCAACTTAGATATCCCATACTGTACATATATTAATCATGGCAGAAATGATTTCAGATAAAGGCACCTTAGTAATTGTTTTTTCTAAATTATTTCTTGTCTCTTGATTGTCGGTTGCTTTAGACATGGTGTTCTTGAATACTAGCTGTGCACTTGTTCTACTATAGACATTTCTTGTATGTATCTGATTTGCCGAACAAATTAAAGATTCATGTTGCAAGTCTTGAACCAGACTATGGATTTTGAAGTTTTAACTCTCAACAAGATGAAAATCTATGTCAAGGTCAGAAGACATTTTTAGGTCCAAGACCTGACTAACATAACATATCTTTCTTTGTGAGTTCAGCAACACACAGTAAAGTGCTGAGAGCTTTACAGATAATTTCATTCTGCGGTATTGTCCGTGGTGACCTCTGCAGTGCCTGGAGCACTTAACGTTCCCTGGTGTCATTTAGTTTTTCTTAGGTCAAATCGCTCTTAATGGTTCTAAAACTAGTTTAGATGTCAGCAAGAGCAATTCCCTGTTGCATGCATTTAAGATAGGGCCGTGACTCGTTCAACGAAGCAGCGAAAAGGCTTGCCCACCTGCTTTTCACAGATTTACCCTTGATCGCACCAACAGCATCACTGATGCCATGACACGGAGCACTGTGGAGCAAGAGAAAATCACAGAAATATTCAGTGATGTAAGTGTTTCGAACATGCAGTATGCCTTCCAAGAAACATTTTGCTGACTTATTCATGAACTTGTGGGAAAAGGAACATACATCAGATGTTGGCACAATCTAAAAAGCCGCTGGAGAGATTATTCTGCAACTTTAGTGATGAAGACTAAAACCTATAAAAGACTTAAACCAGCATAATGTTTGAAAGGAAAGGCACAGCATGAGTTTTCACATTGACATTTTCTTAAAGAAAATCAATTCAGTAGCTTTTACTTGCAATGTTTTTCACAAATACTTGTTATTGCTGTCACAAAGGCTCTTTTTTTTTTTTTTGCAGGTCACAATCCTTGTGGACCTACCTTCAGTCAGCTTCTGTGCTTATTGACCAAACATTATGTTGCATGTTCACTTCGATATCCATCTCTTAGTGTCGTCCAAAAGAGAATTATAACTCAGCGTCCTCTGCTGATGACTGTAAATGTCTCAGGAGTGAGTAGTTCCATTAATGTCCTGGTTTTGTTAAAGAACATCAGTTTGCCACTCCATTCCTGGTTGGGAGTGCATTTACGGAAATCAAAACCATTTCTAGGGAAAGCAATTCTCCCTAACTGTCTGTACAGTGGAAATTGTGGTGCAATTCTATTGCAACAGCAGAAAAGACCAAAGTCATCAATACCGTTCGATGTCTAATGCTGTGTTTTTATAGTGGTTGGTGGAAATAAAGGTCAGGTTTTTGCACTATATTCAAGGGCATCAAATATCCTACTGGCAACACTGGGTTTTAAGAGGACAATAATATTTCATTGCCTTAAGGAATGTTTGAAAATTCCTTCTTAGAAATATTGTGTCAATTTTTTTATTTTTTTTTTAAGTGATATTGTGGAGATTTGATCAGATTAAAATATAGATGAAATTACATTGAAGCGTTACAAAAACTGCTTACATCAAAAATTTGTTCAGCCTGTATGATTTATGCATTGCTGTATATCTTGGTTCAGTGGTGTAGCCTTTCTGATAGCCATTGTGTGTTGTGTTTCATTCATTCCAGGTTCATAGGTGCAGCAAGTGAGTTTCCATCTGTCCTCATCAGAGAATGGACTCTGTAACCCTCTGTTTATGTGACACTTTCTGTGCTTAGTGCTAATGGCAGTCATGCGTGGGCACAGTAAACCATCTCATTAAATTCCTATCTTCAGGATGAGAGCCAGCCATGGTCTCTGCTGAGTTGGTGCTTCGAGTTCACAGGCCTCCACCAAATCCCAACTGATGCTCCTCCGGAAGGATTGGGATAGAATGTGGGTTGTCTTTCCCAAAGCCTGGCTGCTTCACAGGTTTGCAATGGTAATGACTTCCCTGACATGTGGATGGATGCACAGATGTATTGGCTTCAACCATGAATGCTTGCCTCCTCCTCCTGTTCCTCCTGAGCTCTGCAGCTCTCAGCAGAGAAACAGAGGGACGGAGACATGCGGAGAGACACTCATCAAAAAGAGTACATCTCACTGCACTGTTTTCTGATCACGGTATGCATACCAGCACGCCAAATCATACTGCAGTGAATCAGTGTGGAGGCCTCGGTATGGAGCGGTTTAAAGTAAACAAACACCACTCGTCTCGAGCAGAGACTGCCGGCGGCTATGTACACCTGGGATGTGCGCCAGCAGCTCTCCACTATGTCCACAGTTGCCTGCTGCTATATTCAAATGACTGAAGTAGTCCACTCCTCTGAGTGTATTGACATGCAGGTATTAGCATTTGTTGTCCAGCTGCTGCTATTGTGTGTACAGTAACAACAAGTCATGCTCAGCTGATTAGAAAATGTATATATGGAATCTCGTCTTCTAAGCACAGGAGGCCAGAAGGACAATTATGTCATGGTCTGTTATGCTCTGTAGCATATCAATCTTTAAGGTTTTAGGGTTAGGTAAGCCCCTGGCTTAGCCCAGTGCAAGTAAGAATCAGCCCATTCCATATTTCATGAGGCTGACAGGTACACACCGATCTAATTTTGTCCTTGGAGACATTTCGCAAGGCCCCACACGCGATTTATCTCCAGGTCACCGGCAGGGCCCCATAGACGAGATGGATGAAGTGGTAACCGATGACGGACTGCAGCAGCCTGAGTTATGACCATGCTTGTCGATAAAGTCCTCCACAGGCTATACTACAACATGAAGTGGAAGTGGGTTAGTGTCTGTAAACAGCCATAACTGACCATGAACGCCAGCGTCAAGATGGGGAGAGCCCCCCATTTCAACACAGATGGAGATGGGGGCAGATTTATTCCGCACTGTAGTGAATTGGGTGGTCGTATTTGAGCCACTTGTCAAGAAGATTGGATGCGATGACAAGAAAATGTGGAACACGTGTTTACTTGTGAGGGACGGCGGCAATTTCTTTTGCATTAGCAAGGAAGTTGCAAGGCCTTGTAAAAATGATGCAATTTTGTGTCACGCCTCTGTGGAACAACCACTCTTTGAAATGAAGGTATATATTTGAGCTGGCGAAGATGGAGGATGAGCCATTTCAATCTGCTTTGCCTCTTGCAAATGCACTCAGACATATGCCAAGCCAAAACGTCACCCAGAGTGAGTTGGCTCCTGGCGACTTTGGTGTAATAATTTCATGTGCCTCTGCTCAAGCTTTAACAGTATTTTGGAATCAGATGTAGGTTTCGTCTCACAGATGGAAGCTTCTGTGTTAATATAAGGATCAACAGCGTGAGATCACCCCTGGTAACTGACCACTTTGATTGCCTTGAAACCTCCAACTAAATTAGGGTCAGTCGATACAGTGTAATGCAAGGTGAGGAAAATCAATTTGTTCTCAATTACTCGGCAATCAGCGCCATCAAAGCATCCCATCCCCTTCCGTCCTCAAAGAGTTTGAGTCCCAGAGAGAATCGGATTATAGTAATTAAATAACTTGGACAAATATGATCAAACTGATCGGCCCTCAAAATGGACAAGCACATTTATAATTTTCCCCATAGGTAGGGGTTTCCATGTTTCCAAGAGAGATTTGAGATCTGAATGCGGTCTGATCAAATTAGGACAGTTTTCATCCAAAGACCTGATGGACATTGTGCATCGGCCTCATGGGACAGGAACTCAGTGGGGACAGATACTCGGATACTACTAAATAAAAGATAATAAAGCCTGTTAAATCAGGATTATTCCCCTAATCTGGTTTGTACTGGCCAGGGAGAGCAGTGTCCTCTCAGCTGAAAAGGCTGTATGCACACACACACACACACACACGTGCTGCACTGCCACCTAGCAGTCAAACCAAAAACACTTGAGTCAAATCATTTTTTTCAGGCATTGCAGGCATTTGTGCTTTTGGTCTAAACGGTTACTGAAGAATGTGGAAAAAAATCATCTCATTTAAAATGTAAAATCAACCCTCTGATTCCTGAAGAATATAATAATGAATCTCTCTTTCTCTCTGTCTCCCTCCTACTCTATCTTTACCTTTTTTTCCCTCTAAATTGGCTTCAGTAACTGCATTTGACACACACACACACACACACACACACACACACACACACACACACACACACACAAAATCAGTGGAGTTCCCCTTCAGGGATTACACCGCTATGCTAATTAAGTAGGCTGAAAAGATCAAGTGTGCAACTGACGTGACGCCCACTTTGTGTGAGCACCCCTCTGACTCACCAGTCGTGCTGTGTGACCAAAGGCAGTGGGTGGGTAGGGGGGGGAGTGGGGGTGGGCCTGGGTTGTTCTCCCTGGAGGACAACATTGTTACCTTTTCCAGTCCATCAGTGACAGCTGCCCTGGGGAAACAGTCGATACCAAATGTTTGGGCACTTACTCACTGTTGTCAGGTGTCAGATACAGCAGATTAGACCTCACTTGGCTGCACATGGCTGACAAATCATCGGGAATGGTTACGGGTGAAAACGCTGCATGTGTACCGCTGCAGGTCACTGGCAGGATGGACTGGAGGAGGGCGGTCAGACAATAAATGAAAGTGTTGCTGATTGTTAACTTCCAAATCACCCCTGGCTTCAAAGCTTTACTGTCAAGATGCATGGAAACAAGCATGAAACCCGCTGCTCCCTGCATAAATAAGCATTATAATCCATCTTTTTATCTTACTGCTAGTCTGAGTTACACAATACTAAAACTTGCATTTTAGCATCTTTTAGCTTTTGGTTTTACAGCCCACAACTTCACACTTCCGTGCACAGCGGGCAGCTGTTTTCATCAACATGGTCTGATAAACCCACTGCACGTGAGCTGCTCAGCATCAAACAGTTACAAGATGAAGTTAGCAACAAGCTAATGAACACAGAGGAGCATTTAGTAGCTACAGAGCCAGATCCTTCCCTCAGGATTAGTGAAGAAAAAAAGCTGCAGAGACAGTAAATATTGGACTTCAGTTTACCTGGTGGGCAAAGCACGACTTCAATATAATGCTAATGTTGCTATGAGTCCCTAAATGTGTTAAATAAGCAACTGTGTAAGTTCGCCTTTGTTAAATGTGTCAAGGGCTCATAGCTGTATTATTCCCTTGAGTTTTTGGATCTTTGCTTTTCTGGACCTTGCCTTTTCATTTGGACTCTTTGACCCCTGCCTGTAAGCTGTGTGTTTTCTGTTATTAACTTAATTTTACTACACAAACTCAGACTCCAGTAGCATCTGCATGTGGGTCTTTCCTCATGACTTACTTTGCTTGGACAAACAATCTTTAAGATAATGCTGACTGAGAATCAATCTACTGCTGTACCAATCAGAGCACAGCTGGATAACACAGTCTGATACACTAATTTAAGGGACAAAACATCCCTTTCTATTCCTTATTATTCTATGAAAGAGCTAAATTAAAACACATGAAAGCTTCAATAAAATCTAATTATCACATAAATCACCCAAAAAGGAAACAATGATCACAGAAAATAGAACCGAATTAGTAATTGGTCTAATAACAGAAGCAAGCACAAACTAGCAATGGCCCAAAATCTGGATTGATAACCACAAACAAAAAAAAGAATAAAACATCAACAGATATCAACTCTCTACCATGAGTTAATATCTGTTGATGTACCCCCTTTTTTATTCTTGTCTTGGGAGAGACAAACCGCAAACACTTGGAAGAAAGATCGAGGATGAAGATCTAAGTGTGAACCCTGAGGTGAAAGGGTGTTAAGGAAGGATGTTAAAATGCTCATCCCTTCCGGTAGTTTTCACATGTTCAGTCCCAGTCTTTCTCAGCGTAGATGAATTGTGTTTGAACAAATTCAAATTCACAGCCGCAGGACTCTTTTGGTCAGTAGTGCTTATACTACTTCTACTCTGAAATACAGGTTTTAAGACAGCATCTTCTTTTTCTTGTGAAAGCCAAGACACAGGCTCATTTCTTAATGTTTATGTATTTATTAATTTATTTTATGTTACAAGTAACGATACTCACAATGTTAATGTTTGTTGCTTGGTTGCTGCTGAGTAAAGAAGTGTCATAAATAAAGTTGCAGTGAGCGCATTGTGCACACTTGCCATCTAGAATGTCTGAAGAATAAGTAAGTTGTTCTGGTGGTACGCCTGCTCATCACTAATATTTGAATGTTTGAAACACATTTATCAGCAATGTGTGTGTGTGTGTGTGTGTGTGTGTGTGGATCTTTAACACTCTTATTAATACAATTTAAATCCATTGTGTTATAGGTCAAAAATCACCAGTTTGAATACCCTCATAAAATATCAATTAAACTTAGGCTTGTCAGAGAATTCAGAAAGAAGTACAGTATAAGATCTAATGCTGGTGTGCATAGTAAGTTTGTTTTGTTGGTTTATAGCCATGCTCATGGCTCTGAGAGGCTATATTAATGCAAAGTTCTTTAAGCAAAATGCCTCCGTCAGAGTGTTAACTTTGACACAGTGATGCTAACATTTTGATGCTAAGCAGGTACAGTGTTTTACATGCTCATTATCTTGGACAGCGTCCAAAAAGAGCGTATTTAAGATAGGAAAAGAGATGAGCTAGTACGTCAGCAGATTAAAGACTTTAAAGATTTTTAAGATCTGAGTTTTTAAAATGTTTTTTTTTTTTTTTTATCTTTCCTAAAGAACAGTATTGTATGACGCAGGTGGAACTTTATTTAAATCATTCCTTCTTTGTGTAAGCTGCGTTGAATTGATTACCTCCCAAACTAGTTATGATGTTACAAAACCCTTCTCGTATATGTACATGAAACTTTAGAGATTTAATGTGGGCACAAAGAAACTTTCCTCCTTCAGCAGATGAATGTGAAAACAGCCTTCTAGTCCCAGACTCTGCACATACATCATTCTGTACAGCGAAGCTCAAATCTCCAAGTCAAGATACAATAAGCAAAACACATTTATGACTGGAGGGGGACTGTAAAAAGCCTGAGTTGCATTTTCTGTTCCCTCAAGGACCTAATTTCTGTGGTTGAATGGATCTATTTATCATCTAGCTATATGGACTTGTGCAGTTTATATGAAATATTAAATAAATCAGCAGTAAGTGAGACTGTGTGCAGAAGTTTTACGTTCAATATCTAAACGTACAGACATCCAAACATTCAAAGCAAGGAATTCTCTTTCCAGGCTCTAGTTGGTTTGCAGGGTCTGCCAGCTAGTTCTGCTCTAGAGGCGAAGCTACACTGTAAATCGAACACTGGCCCTGTAGATAGGGGAAGCCTTGACCCACCAGGAGACTGTCTTAAAATCAGCGAAGGGGTAAATACAGCGCAGCTGGTTCCAAGCTCAGCCAGGCCTGCTTGTGCTTTTCAGACAGAGCTCACTTCCTGAAGGTCCTGGTCTGCTTTTTCCGAGTAGCTCCGAACTCCTGATGGCAGGTAATTACAATAGTTTTTAGAAGTGGAGCCAGCGTGGGTGTGACAGTCGTCATAATGTATGCTTGTCTGAGTGTCAGTTAAGCGCATGTTTTTGGATTTGTCAGTGTGTGAGGAAATGGGTGAATGTGAAAAAAGGGAGAGGAGGAAGAAGAAAAAAAAAAACATTGACAGGAACCCCAAGCTGTGGACAGTTTCTCTGGATAATGTGATGCTGAAATGGTCTGCATTAGGTATTTGGAGCACGTCTGTGTCTGCATAGACCAATGAACCAGGTGCATCAGTCAGCCCCCTACGTTTGATCCATCCCCACATTTCCTTCCAAACCGGAACAGCCCAAGTTGACATTTAGATACTTTGCGCTGTGTTACTGTGTGCAGAAAGTAAAAATATCCAAACCAGCAGGCAACCACCACAATTTACATGGCCTACATCAGGTAACCAACGCTCATAGTATTTAAGAGAGAAGGAGGAATTACAGTGCATTGTGTGTGTAATTGCAGAGATTTCCTCCCACTACTTTTGCTTTCCACACAAATATGAGAGACCATCTGTTGCTTGAGTGCCTGAAAAGCAGCAGAATGTTTCATTTTATGTCATTTGAAGTAACTAGTCATTTATTTTCCCAAATTTACTTTTTAGTACAGTCAGTAACAAGGTCATTCAATCACATTAAAATAATTAGGGTTACATTATACTTCTTTCTGTAATCAGACACCAAATACAGCTATAAATTGAAGGGGGGCATTTCGAACAATGAAAAGCTAGAACACAGAGTCACTGATAACATAAGTCATGATAAATGGCACTTACATTAATGTAATCAGATGTGGAACACAAAATCAGACGTGACCAAACACTGACCACGTGTTTTGTACAGTGCATGAGTGCATGGGTGTCTTCTTTCTGTCCTGTTTCCCACAGTCTTGTTTTCCTTTTTCCTTCCTTCTTCAATCTTAGATTCGTAATTCTCAGGATAACCAGGATAAAAAAAACCCTCACGTTGAAACATTTAATCATATCTTTGCCCCCAGGTACCCCCTCCATGAGTTAATTCACATCTAATTGCATTTACATGCATCATGTTGGTGGTATAGTGGCTAGCATGACTGCCTTATAAGCAGTTGACCCGGCTTTGATTCCCAGTCAATTCATTGATTGATGTCAATGTTGACATTTAAAAGTAATTAATGGAGGCCCAAAGTCCCACTGACCACAAATTGCTTTTGAGATGGCGAGCTGAATACAGTCCATCGACTCGGCTCTATGAGTTTGTATGAAATGCCTTCGTGAACACCTTTTAATCTGCCTGAACACACCTTTGGAGCAATACCAACTTAAGTCTGTGCATTAAAGGTGTGTGTGTCTATTTACAGAACATAACCGACATGGAATATAACATGCATAACTGTGTTTTTATCAATGACAGTGAAAAGAATGGATAGACCCTGAGTGACGTCACTCATAGGTTTCCAAAGCGCTGTTTTGAAGCCGAAAATATGCAACGCTGGCCGCCGCCACGTTGGATGTACTGCTTCTTGCACCTCCCGGGTAATCTAAATATCATATAATATAAATACTTACAGCACCTACCTTTTTTACATGACCATGTCGATTAAACACATTGTGTTGATTAGTGAGTTTGAGAGGAGCTAAGCAGGTTTTCAAAGCAATGCCAGCTGTTTACCCAATGCAAAGACATGAGAGTGAATGTGGAAAGGAAGGAGTAGACCTTTTAAGCATATTTTCCAGACGATCAAACAACTTCAAGGATGTGCAGACGTGAAGTTTATGTCAAAACAGTACAATTTAAACCATTGTTTGGTGTATTAGTGAAGATTTCATTGAGACATTTTACATACAAAATAAGAGATACTGCGTCATACATTATAAACACGTTGAATTGTGCTAGACCAAATGTGAGAAGCTGCCCATTTCTGACTGACTTTTTTAAAATTATGCACTATATAATAGAAAAGCAAATGCATTCCTCATCCCCTGCCTCTCTCGCGCCTTTCAGTCTAACCGACTTTCTGCTATTTCATTTATTCTTTGATTTCCCTCACAGTCTTTCAGGCTCCCCGTTGCGGTCTTGCTGCATGTGCTAGTGTATGATTGAGCGCGCAAACACACACATACACACCTACACACACACACACATCTGCCCAACCCATTCCTTGTAATGTTCAGCTAATACATCACCTGCATACCAATTAGAGATCAAGTCCCACATGGCTCATATTCTGAACTGAAAACCAGTGGGGCTCCTGGCACATCAGCACCCCGGAGCTGAGATCTACCCTAGCTCCTTCTTGAGAGAGCGAACTCAACAGCCAGCAGAGGGTTTCTCTGCAGCCCCCAGCTGGCGTCCAATGTGGGGCACTGATTTTCGTCACAGCTTAGTCATCCAGGAACCAGTACTCTAAAGCCTGCTTCTTCTTCTTTTTTTTTAAAGGAGCACGCTGTTAGCCCTGATCCAGGAGACCATCCTAACACTCCTTGAGAGTGAAAGCCCTATGATTGGAGTGGCTAGTGTGAAGAGGATGGCCTGACGTTAAGACTATTGAGGTAATCATCACCTGCACTCACGCACCTGGGCTCAAAATCAATTGGGACATTTTGGGTTTGGCTGAGGTCACACTTCTTGTTGCTTATCTGTCTTGGTCTCTAATCTTCTTAAATGACTCTTTTTTTTATGAAACTAAAAAAAGAGTAATACCTGAGTACATAGTAGACTGCTTTCCATTCACACCAGTATGTATTTTGGAGTAGGGAAGACAAGTAACAAAGATACTGAGGTGAAAGGAACAGGTGTATGATGGTGTTCTAAAGCATTTTCAACTCAGGCTTGCAGCTGTTTGCCACCAAATTTTACTTCTTTGAGTCAAAAGTTGAACGCAAAGCCATACATAGTACATAGTACATATTTATGTATATACATATATATATATATACATATATGTACATAGTACATATTTTTAGATCCGGTGTGACTTGTCTCCGATTGCATCTATAACATCTATTACAAATAAACATCCATAAATATGCTTCAAAGTCATTGAGAAAAGATGTCAAAAACTTCTTCACATATTTTAGACCTTCCTCAATATTAAAGTAATCCAGTGATAGTTGCCTGTACAACTATGGTTGTATTGGAAACTGGAACTGCTAAAAGCAAAATCAGCATAAGGTGCTCCTTTGCAAAACATTTTAAATGCGAAGCATTATAAGAACCGTGGTTCCAAATCTAAGAGCATAATTATCCCCTAAATAAAAGTAAGACAAATAAAAATAATACAGGTGTCAAAATCCATTAACTTTTCTTGTTGCTCAGTGTACTGTATATACCCTGTATGATGTGTATTTTATATCCATATATTTTTTTTACATTACTGTCTCAGAATATCTCATCACCATGTGGGGAGGACTGGGTGGATAATGGGTTTGGGGGGCACAATTGTCTCGAATTTGTCTGAGAGGCGTCCCAGTGTCAAGCCTGGATCCCACCAGGCACAGCTGCGACACATCACGGGTCATCGCCATTCTAGACATTGTTTGTGATTCCACCAGAAACGCCACAGAAGCAGCTCTCCACTTTGATTTGCAGAGAATATGCTCCGTTCCATTTTTGACAGACGCCATGACCAGCTACGTCAAACAAAACAGAGCAGATCGAGCTGACAGGAACAGAAACAGCATAGTGAATCCTGTCAATATCCAACTGTTACGGCCGCCGTCGTCTCGCACCCTATGTGTGTGTGTGTGTGTGTGTGTAGTGTGTTCCGTATGTAAATCCAGGTGTGCGGTTGCCATTCGGTGATTGGACCCCAGCTGAGGACGTGTGGCCCCGATGGTGCCGGATCCTGGAAGCCGAGAGGACAGTGATTGGCACGGCATCCTCTCCCAACCGGCCAATCCGCGGGACCCAATCTGGGCATCTAAACCTGGAGCGCCGAAGCATCGGCGCGGCTTGTTTTGTAGTCTGTGGTTGTGAGCTCGCCCTTTGTTATTTTGAAATCACCAACGTTAACAGTGGTTAACTCGCTTATTAATTGTGAAGGCTGTTTTTTTTGTTTCTGGGACTGGGCCAGGGTTAGTTTAGTTTAGCACTGATTACCAGTAGAAGATTTCTGTTATATTCACTAGCTTAGGGGTGCTGTTTTCGATGTGTGTTTTGTTATTGACTGTTAAATTTAGATAGTAAGGTTTTTCTTTCTCATTTTGTTTTACCTAGATAGCATAGGCTCTGTTTAGAGTGCTCTTTTTGTTATATTTATTTGTTCTTTTAAACAGCATCCGCTCGCCCTTTGTTCCCTTTAGCGCCTCACCTCCTTTTGTTAAAAACAATTTGAATTTCCAACTTAATAAATGCCTTTGTTTTAAACCGTCACACCTGGTTTTTATGTTACTCCTTCCTCCCCTACGCTGGTCGTAACACCAACATAAAACATCATGTGAAAACATCCAATAATATAAACAGCCAAAAGGTCGACTATATAACTACAGAGCATGCTCACTTATTTGATGTGCAGCTCAGGTCACGATATATATACCATACACATGTTTATCCATCAAATTGACCAGATTTTTGGTATTTAAACCACAATGAAATAATGCATCAGAAACATATACAAAACAATTACTTATCTGATTATTCAAAAGTTTTAAATGTTTCACTCTGATCAGCGGGGGGGCTGCTGCAGACCTTAATCTTGATTACCTTTATTAGACATCTGTGGCAAACACACCACATACAACATGTTTGTCTTTGGCTGTTTAAACACCATTTGTAACAAGAGTTAATCTGACTTTCAACATGTTCAATTATACTTCACATTTATTCTCTGTAAAACCATCCCTCGCACTAATCTGGCCTTTTCTCTGTATTCTAGAACAAGATAATTGGAAAGCTCTGAGATTCAAATCACAATCAGTGGTAATTAGTGGTTGATTAAAGGCAGGTGCACTGGGAAGGTCAGTAAGAAATGCAGACAGTCTTAATATGTTGTCTACTACACATGCGTAGTTAGAGTGATTACTCTCCAGGCAATTTTCCAATTAACTGCTTTCTAGTTCTACTCGAACTGTATTTATAATATATTCACAAGTCCATTATGCAATGACAAAAACACACCCTGCTGCATGAGATAGAGGCTGCAAACGAACATTATTTTAATTGGTTAAAGCAAATATAGAAAAGTGTATTAATTCATTAATATATGTTTTACATATATTATTATAATACAACAAGCTTGCTACATTACATCTCTTGGAAGCTGACTTAATTTGGCGTGAACAATTTATAGTTTTACTAACCAAACTAACCCTGATAAAACCCAGGGAGGCTCATAACTCATTATTTGCAAGTGCAGTTCAAGTCTTGAGTCTCTTATGGTGTAATTAGCACTCTATTATCTGCTGCATGCCAACGTTGCATAGCTATATCAAATTTCAAATATCGAAACACTCACTGCATTATCATCAATCCCTAATCTATAAGCTAGAGTATCAAAACTGATTAGTTGTTTGGTATATGATCACTTTAAACAGGTTATTAAAATGCTATATTAACACAATGAAAGCTTTCATTTCAAGTTAATAACTCTATTTTGCCATGTAACATGAACATATGCTTCAGTATAGACAGAGGCTGCCGAGCCTGGTTACATTGCCCACTCGCCCAGCTCTGGTTTTGGCAAAGCATCAGCTCCACTTCCCATCAGCACTCACCTGTGCCCTGGTGCTAAAAAAACCCCTCCTCTTCCCGGTGGTCCAAAACTCCCGTAGTACAAACACTAACACTGTCTGGGCAGCCCGGCTGTCAAACTGAGCTAACGTTGGATATAGCTCATAGCATAGCGGCCAGAGGACATTAGAGGGAAAACCAGAAAGCATTTTCTCTATAAAATCAGTGAAAGAGTTGGTCCTGTGTGACTTAAAGGATACATATGTCTTGCAGGTGATTGTACCCGAAACAGGCATGGGGGCGCAGAGTGGGAATGACAGAGACCATTGATCGTTTTTCAAGTCAATGCAGCATCGATATGATTTAAAATCTGTTATTTTATGGTAGACAATGTTGTACACAATGTTGCTTTGACATGAAACCATCCATAACATGGACATATTATTTGATAAATTCACCTATTGGTAATAATAATAATAATTTACACACCATTGATGAAAGGTTTCCATGCATTCTCATGTGAGCCAGCACTATAGGCTGCCCTACACATTTCCGTCAGCCCAGTTGAATATGCAACACACTGTAGCTCCATCTTTATAACAGCTGCAGGGTTCCTGATCTGAAAAGTATACATCGACAACATTCTTACTGTAAAAAGTAAAAAAAATAAATTACAAAATCTATTCAAAGTACCAGCCTGGATTCTCAACAAAGTCACTTCTCAGCCCGTTGGCAGCCTGCCATACAGGCTGCGTGGAGTGAAGTCTCATCTGAATGCCATGCCAAATTTCCACAGCGATAGAAAAACGAGTAAAAGACACACAACAGGCACTCCTGACTTCTGTCACGTTGATCCTCTTGTTTGTTTATTCAGACATGCAGTAAAATGGCCTCAAGAGGTAACATGAATTCATGATCCTGTCAAAAATCTGCACGATCCTGTCACTCTGTTTTACAGGCGAAGTAATGTAAAAGGAAAACACACGTCCTCCCAACATCAACACCATGACCATCAGATCTTCACAGGAGATTCAACCGAGGAGATTCCATCATCCGCCTACTGGCTCTTCACTATCAGCCACTTCTGAACTCACTGAGACAATCCATTTTAGAAAGATGTCAAATTTAATTGGCAAAAACTTTTTTATAACATTTTTAAGTAATCAAGTAAATTCAAGTAAATATTGAGTATTTATCTTAGATAATTCAATGAGAAAATCTAGGTGTATAAGTTGTAGTTTTTATGTGTAGTCTCTTAACATTCTCTTTCTTTATACATTTACTTAAGTAAATTTACAGTTGAAATAATAACTGCATTCCTCTGTTTGACAGTATCATACATATTCTCCGTTAGCAGTCACACCCAAGACAACTGGTTGTTTAATCACTGCTCCAGTCTATCAAATGAAAGAAATGATCTAGATATATTATGCATTGTGCGTTTCTACACGTATTTCTGCGAACTTGTGCCTCGTATATCTGGTGTCTTTGAAGGCTTTCAGGGTTTCAGCAAAAATTCAAAGTAACATCTCATAAATACCCACAGACTCTGACAGTCGTTTGGTAGCTAATGATGCAAAACACATGTGATCCCCAGGGATTGTAGGCTGGATCCCTAATTTATTAATGAGCTACAGTTTAGCGTGTATAAAAATGCTGTGTATGAAGAGACAATATGGGATTTTGTTGGGATCAAACATGTTCTTTTCAGTGTTGTTTGACAGGCACAGTGTAGCTACATGTCTCCTTAGTTTGAATATTATAATAATAATACTAATTCTTTATAAAAACTTTTGTTTGTTTTGTATCACTGAGAAGATGTCATTTTCCCTCCAGCAAGAGGTACAGCAGCATACATGTACTTTTTAAAACAAAACAAACAGGCCTAACTAATAAGAAGGTCTATCATCATGTCTGTGAAACCATAATGCACATCCTGCTCATTTGAACTGCATTCAACACAATACACTCAACTGTAAAGTATATCTGTGTTTGCCGAGTACAGTACAAGCCTTTGACAAACAGCTATATCTACCACCTCAAATTCAACTTAATAACTTAATAACAACAACGCATCTAGAAAAGAAGCACCTGCAAACAGCAACATTTTCACATCAAACTGGCACTAAAATATCTTTATTGAGGAAGCATGAACAGAAGATGCAGCTCGAGGATCTGTGTAAGATTATCTTATTTAAACGGCAGATACTTGGAAACTGGAGGGAAGATAATAATTTTCATATAATTGTTTTGAGATAATCTCTTTGATCCTGTAAATCCCATCGAGAAATACATTATATCTGATGTATTTTGATCTAAATGCAAATAAAAAGTGATGACTTCATGGCTGCATTAGGGACATAAAAGTGGCATTTCTCCCTCTCTTTTTTGGGGCGGTGAGTTAGATTTTCATTGCAACAATTAACCAAGAATGTTTCTTGCCTGGACACAACCAGGCATGGCTGTTTTGATGCTCTATTGATACCTGAGACTTTGTCAACTTGCTCAGATTAAGTAGGCTACGTAGTTTAAATTGTGTCCCTTTGTTTTGACCTCGAACTGCTCCGTGCTGCTTGATGCGACTGGTCACGCTATCCGTCAAAAACAGAATGGCCGCGTATTCTCTGCAGAGCAGAGCAGAGAGCTAACTTCAGGGACACTTGTGATTAGATCACAATCAGTGTTTAGAACAGTCGTGATCAGCTCCAGCACGTCGCATCTGGTGGAATTGAGCGGTTAAACTTCGATCCAAACTGACAAAAAGTACATTAAGATAAATGTTTTTTAGTGAGTTTGATGGTGTAGTGGTAATAAACAAAACAAAACCATGACCAAACACCCTTACCATAAAGCTTTATAAAGAGTTAAAGCTAAATTAAAGCATGTCTTTGGTCATTTGATTGGAATAAAACATTTTTAATGCACTATATATATTTTTTTGTTTTGTTTTGTTGCACTTGTATGAATTTGAGTTGTTTGCTGTTTGAACTGCTGTTCTAAAACGAATTTCTGTGTGAGAATATGTGCACAGATTGTGTCTCTCTGTGTATCCAATGCTAGGATTGGATTTTATCTACAGCCAAAAATAAGGATGTTTCTCTCCTTCAGGCATTTATACAGCTGCACTGTGGTGGCCTATGTTGCCCCAATCAGCTTCAGCACTCTGACCAGCTCAACAACTCAGGTGTGCAAGGGCTCAGAGATGCCCCATACACTTCCATCAATGAAATCAGATCGTTGAAAGAGGAAAATAGAGCTCTGAAGGAGATCGGCATCTCGGGAAAAAAGGCAGCCCAAGGTGAGTCAGCTCCAAGAGGAGCTCAAAGGGTCACCGAAAGAAGGAAGCTCCAACAACAACACGTGTGGAGACCCTGGACCTGGCGGCTCTAAGGAGCTGAAAGAGTGTGTAGCATTTGAAGAGCACATGTGGTGCTTTGGAGGTGAGTCTCAGAAAAGAGTTGGCTCACAAAGAGGATAGCTGGAAGAAGTCCACCCAGGGCAGGGAGAGAGAGAACGACCTGCTGTGCTATGTGGCTCAAAAAGAAGGAAAAATTGCAGAAGAGGGCGAGCCAGAATGATGACCACAATAACCAGCTTTAGTTATGCTGCCTCAGCTCATCATCTGACTTGTACGATTTGAACAGTTTGTTTCAGATTCAGAGAGGCAGAGATTCACCCACAGGTTTCTGAAGAGCCGTTGTTAAGCTCAGGTGGTCTGGTCTCAGGGGTGGTCTGACCACCACCCTCTTGGCAGTCCTGCCTCTGCCACATCCTGGGTAATCTTGGCAAAGACGTAGATCATCGGTGGACCTGAGGCAGGCTGAATGACGCCTGGGAGCTCAAACAAGCCAACTATAATGGCACTCACCAGTCAATCAAAGTGACCACGCTCTTAATAACTTTAAGCCCTAATATCATTTGAACAAGTAGAAATCTTTATATAAAATTACCCTCAGTACAGAATTATGAATTGCATATTAGCTATAGAGACGAAAAGAGGTTTTGTACCAGGCTGTATACATGTTTATTTCTGCTGTGAACATCAGGGCTTATGCAGACTGACTCATTCTGTAGCCAGCCTCAAGTGGACGTCTGCAGAAGTGCAGTTTTTGGCACTTCTTCACAACCACAAAGATTGCAGCTTGCGTTCAATACACAGGAACAGCTGGAGAAAGGGGCAAATATGGAGAGAAATGTAGAGGAGGTGAAGAGGATGCAATAAGAGATGGAGATGGACTAAAGGGCAAATAAAGAGAAAAGAGAAGGTGAGGAAGATTTTCTCATTTAAACAGCAGACACTTTTTGACCGGACTGGAGGGGAGATTAATTTTCCTACAATTGTTTTGCGTTAATCTCTTCTATCCAGTGAAACCCCATTTGGAAATACATCTGAGGTATTTTGATTCTAATACAGTGATGACTTAATGGTTGCAGTACGGTCATAAAAGTATTTTTGGTGTGTGCAACAAAGACAGGCAGAAAAAAGAGAAGGGGAAGAAAAAAAAACATATATATATATATATATGGCAGCAGACCTGTCCAAAGCAAGAGTTTAAACTTCGATTGATGAACTTTCACTTACAGCCTCTTCTGCTTGTGATGTATGGGGATGTTTTACACTACCCGAGCTGTGCTCCCTCTCCTCTGCTTGATATTACATATAGGTTGAATTTCACTGAGTGTGTTGGCATTTTTTCATCTCAGCTGCAGCTTGTTTCTTGGCACTGGTTATCTACTCCTAGCGTATGAGGAGCACCTCTAAACTGTCTGAGTGTGTGCCAGGCATTTGGACAGGTGCCTAAAGTGGCAGCACGCCGATTCCATTCCCCCTGGGCCTTGCCTGTATTTGATATGCTACATCAGACGCCTCGCAGCCGACCGTGCGCTCACAGGCCAAGCTTTGAGACCAAAACTGTCCTTCCTGTGTTCTGACAAGGCCTTCCTCAGGGCTGGTAAACAAGTCTGCTTGTTAGTGTAGCTATCGCAAGTTTCTGTCGGAGAGACAGAGACAAAACCTCCCTCATCCCACAGACAGAGTCGTTTCAGAAGATACATGCGCTCGTAGCGGCTTCATTGTGCTTTAATTTATGAAATCCTTTATTTCTCTGTAGAAAAAGTTTATCATTCTAACTTTTGCAGAGCAAGTGTCTCTGCTGCACTTTTTCGTATCACACCAAAGTCTTCCTTTAAGACCTAAGGGAATGCACCTAGTTAGTTAAGAGCAACATGGAAATACACTGCTGCTGCTTTCAAGACAGGGAGAGCTTTCGTCTTTGCCCCAATTTAAACTGCCATGAATAATGGATATATTTATCAAGAAACTATAACTCAGACTGGGGAGAAACGTTGCATGTTTTTTTATATATATATCCAAATTATGGAACGTTTCACAATTATTGAGTGTGGAGCTACTTACCCTTAATTTATATGTCACTTTTCAAAAGTAAACAAATGTAGTGCCATTAGGAAATTCCATTAAACTGATTAAAAGCCAACTCCTACAGTACAAGGCAGTATCAGGTACGAGGCCTGATAACAACTACCCTCCATCTCCAGCCATGCCTTGGGGACCATCATCAACAGCTGGATGGCAGACTGTGAACATGGGTGTGTGTGGAGTGAGAAAGTGCAGTCAAACCCATTTTCAATACTATTTATGATCAGCATTTTTATAGAAACATCCATTCGGTTTACTCACATCCTGTGGTGACCTCTCTATACCAAAGTTCATAGTAAGTGTCGGAGTGTGCCATTCCTGCCAAGGAGTCAGATTGCCTTGTCACGCGTAAGAAACGATGCATGCGTGTAATACGGCATCACCAGTTGTAATTTCATCCTATTGATATCCGCATCACTTTTCACAGATACGGCAGATCAGAGCTGCTCGTTTCACCCTAAAATCATTCAACTGGAGAAACATGGGCTGACTTTCATTGTCATGCTGTTGTCACGCTTGGTAGATGTGGATGAGGTTCTTTTTTCTAGGATATGCAGGGTCATAAATAATTTATTGAAACAATTAAAACAAAACAAATACAATAAAAATGACTTACTAGGCAAATAAAGAATGAAAACAGAGTTTTATCTGATAGTCTTCTTCTTAAATGGTATATTGAGGGCTGATCTGCATGTTATCTATCCACTGCATCACAGTGCATCAGACAACTAGCTGCTGTTAACAAACAAAACTGTAACCACGAGAAGAGCATTAATTACATTTTTTAATCAGAGCACTCACAATAATCACTGAAAATCAAGGAGACTCGTGTAGGAACATTGGCTGCAACTTCACAGGCGACTGAACTTCAGCGACAAAAGACAAAAGACCTAATAAATTATCTTGCACAGCCATTTTTGGCTTCTGTAATTTCATCAGTTTTTAAACAAACACTACAAAATGTGACCCTAAAGGACTATAAAATAAAAATCTAAAATGTCCTTTAAAAGGTCCAGAAAGGGGGGAAATGTCTCGAGAGGACAAGTTTGGAGGAAGGAGTCACTTCAGGCAATCATGGTTGCTCCATCCCCACTCGAGAACAGAGTTCTGTGGAGGAAACATAAGTTCCAGTATTAGTCCCTGTTCTGTGGCACAATGCACTCTAACATTCAGATCTACAGCCAGCTGACTTCGCTCAGTCCGGCCCTGTGGGTTCACACTGCCTCTCAGTGCACTTCACCATCCTTCATCTCATGGCCCAAATGTCTGGTCAGCTTTAGCTTGGTCAGCGTGGTTGCTTGGCGTTGTTCCTGTGTTCTTTGCATCTCCTTCCTTTGTGTCCTTCCACCCTTGTTTTGTCCGTGACTCCCTGTGTCTTGGTTATACCCGTGTCCCATTTACTGTTTTTAAACACAGGTAAGTCAGGCACCAAGCTGCAGTTCAGGTGGAATCCATCAATCAAGCCCACCTGTACGTCCTCATCCTCATACATACACATGCACATGTGAAAAAGGGAAAACACACTATAACTCGCACAATAAAAACAATAAATAAACACACAAATAAGATCATAAATAAGCAAACATGCAATAAATCCTTCAGCAGGTAAACCAGTTAAGTTGTGCTTTGTGGATCAGAAAAATGAAAAATGGGAAAGACCATTATGATATTAAAACAGACTTTTGAAAAAACAATTTTTAAACAAAGTTATCCAATAAAAGTGTTAAAATAAAATAATAAATGACATTTTATAATAATGAGTATAATGAGGGTTTTAATAATTTCTTGTTACTCCACAAAGTTACACAAAATTAATGGAGTTTCATAACTTATACAATCTGGAGCTACCACTTGTAGAAATTCTACAATTTATAGTTATAGTAGTTAGTTATGGCTGCCTCTGATGCTCCTGTGTATAAATTTGCTTTTGATGTTTGGGTATGCTAAGTTAGGTGCTCCTAATTGATTCCAGCTGATGAGGTGTGGCTACCTTCATCCCTTTTTGGAGAGCTGGAGGATCCTGATTAAAGCGGCACCCGGTCCAACCCTCCAATCTGCAAGATCCTATTTGAGGCAAAACATATCTAAAGGCCCAGTGTGTAGGATTGAGTTGCATCTAGTGGTATAATTGTGGCATTGCAATCTCCTCACCTCACCCTTGCCTTCCTAGTCTGAAGAAGAAACAACAGTAGAAAACACACAAAAGGCCATGTCTAGAGCCAGTGTTTAGTTTGTCCGTTCTGGGCTACTGTAGAAACATGGTGTTTCAACATGGCAGACTCCGTGGAAGAGAACCTACTCCTACTGTAGATATAAAAGGCTCCTTTACGGTAACAAAAACAAAAAGATGATTATTTTCAGGCGAACGAAAACATAGTTATGCAGATTATATCCCATCTTTGCTCACAAATCTTACACACTGGACCTTTAAGTTTGAACCACGTGACTGTCATGGCTGCTGGGTTTTGTCTTGAGCTTGACAACATGCCTCTTGGTGTTATAATTGTGAATGCTAGAAACTGTATTGTTGTTTTTGGCTGAGGTACTTGCGCTGTTCATTATCTGGGGACTGGGCCAGGTATTGTTGATTTGCTGACTTCTCTCACTCATGTAGAGCTGTCTTTGTTTAGAATCACTAGTTTTAGGTGTGCTGTTTCTCTGTGTTTTTTGATTACTAGATAATAGTTAGATGTTTTTCTTTCCTTTTTGATATGGTTTAGGTAGTTAAGACTCTGAATTTGCCACTCTAAGAGTTGTCCTTTTATTAATGCTAATTCCTGGAAATAAATAACTTTGTCATACTAAGTACAACTGGTATTATGTTACTTCCTTTACCTGGTTCGTAACAATAGTAAAATACTGAAAAATACTGTATCAAAGAACTGAGATGAAGTTCTAGCCCTAAAGCTAGCAACTTTCTTATCTCTCCATAATGAACTTCACGTTATTTAAGCCCACATTTATTTGCTTGAGAATCAACAAACAAGGACAGTTTCATGTAAAAATGTCTCTCTGTTTTTAGGCAGTGTGCACTGAGTAAACCAGCTACACCCCATACTGACACATCTGGGAGAATCTTTTGCATAACAATGGCAAATTGTAGCGAGCATTGTTTCTTTTCTTTTTTTTCAAAATGCTGTTTTTATTTGCGTGGAATTATGATGAAATAATCACCCTCCCTGGAGCTCTGATTTTAATTATCTACAACCTAGGAAATAATGAGTGCCACACACAAGCGTGTGACACAGCGCAGCCACCCCTTTGTCATTATTGGATTCTTACTGAATTGTTGGAGCTCACAAAGATGTCGAAGTTATTTCCATATTGGAGGGGACTTGTATTTTGACAGGTGGGATTTTCAGCACAGTTTCCATGAGCCCAAGTAAAACTCTTAATATGGAGATCTGGTGAGTGGAAAGGTTCTATGATTTTGCAGCTCCCTGTAATCCATGAGATAAAGCAGAAAGAGCCCCTGAAGTGAGAGTGAATTAGTTCTCCGGTTGGTGAAATAAGGGGAGACCAGAGGACAATGCTTGAAGAGACAAGAAAATGAATTCAGTCCATTTCACAAGGTGCTGTTTATTGGCAATTATAGTCAAGTACTTCAGACAGTCTCTGTGTGAAAGTGAGAGTGACACCATTTCACTTCTCTTCAAGCGAGGATAAACACGGCAGAGGTAAATGTGAGGGCTGTTCGATCACAGCCGCTATCCACAATTGTCAGACTTCTAGTTGTAGCTGCCAAACATATTTTCTGCACAATTTGTTTTGCTGTTCTTTTGTTTGTCAGAGTGTGCACCTACGCAGTGATGTTTTGATGTTCACCATGAATACAGGATGTTGCTGTTCATCTCACTGAGCTTGTCTATCTAGTCTTCTGTTTTTTTGTCTCTTTATTTTTTTTATCTTTCTTATCCAGAAACTCATCAACAAGGTCTATGTGATCCAGCGTGGATGCATCTTTTCGAAAGAATAGTGCTGAGCTTTTCTGACATTTTCAATTATCAGATTTTATTTGTACAGCACTTCTCATAATAATCCCTGCCTCTTCTTCAGTGCCAGTGCTCGCAGTCATTAATTGCCCCTGAGCCACCAGGAGACGTGGCAATGTAAAGCTTTGTGTCATCAGCATTCAGAAAATTACGCTGTGTCTCCTGATGACGTTTCCAAATGGCAGCATGTAAAGGTTAAAAAGAGTAGGACCTAAAATTGAACCCTATAACCTTATTATAAACAGTACCAGAGAGACCAATTAAACTGTGAAGTCTAAAGAATTTAGTGGTCAACTGTATCAAAGGCTGCAGTTACGTTGTCCACCATTGTACACCATTTCATTCAATAAAATGTTATTAAAGAAGGGAAATAAAGCTTAATGGGCCAACAAGCTTGTTAATGACAGCAGTTTAGCTTAGCTTGGTTGCTTGAAAATAAGTTCACAGACTTTTGTACCATCAACTCATGTCTCAACTATTGTTTTTTTGTGCAACAGTTTTTACTTCAACTGATGTGGCTGAATATAAGTGAATGGTGCAACAGAACTAATCTACAAGCTATGATAGTTTCCTCTATTTTGGGCTTTCAGAGGTCAGCACTTTTAAGAGCTTAAGAGTTACGAGTTAAAAGCTTGCTATTGGTCAGTGAAGTTTACCAAATTTGAACTCCACACGGATCGTTCATGCAGATGCATTTTGCAATCATCTGTTGGATTTACTCGATTTCATGCCCAATCTTTCCGGTATGTCCAGGCCTTTTTCTTTATTGACCTGACTATGTTAACTCTACAGTTTATATTTTGCCTCAAGGCCCTTTGAAAAACTTTTAAATGTGCTGAATTTTTACATTTTTGCTCCAAACGTGTAAAGGCAATATATGAATCTGAAAAGTCATTGTAGATCATTTAAATTAATGACTGGATGATGTACTTTCACCTAAAACAGATGTACCAAAAAGAAAATGAGAGTTGCACAGTTAACCCACAGCTCAGTGAGGTCTGTCCCTTTGCACCAGTCAGCTGCTGTATGTGGCATAATGCCACTGTCCTCATCTGGATCACTGCCAGGAACTGACACATCCCCAGTGAGGCAGCAGTTTGGGGAGAGCAGACCAACACTCTTATCCTCAGACCTTTCCATTCTCTCAGCTGGCTGCAATGCACCATTTAGAGAATGGTTTTAAATCAAACCACTGTCTATAACATTCTTTCGTGGTTCTCTGGGAGGATGTAATGGCATTAAACTGCTTCATGATCTCCTTCCATATATCATCTTTTGTGGGGCCATAATGCCTCTGCTGCTTTCTCTCCCAGCAGCTCTGACTATTGTCTCAGTTTCACTGAAGTTCTTCTGTTTCACTTTTTTTTTACCACCACTTTAGGATTATGGAGTTTCTGAGGCAGCGCCATTATGTTAATTCATGTTAATTAAAGTTCTGTGCATGCATTTGCCATTTAAAGGGAATTGGGGTTCATCAACTTATGCGTGTCTTATTGCATAATCAAATATAACAGACCAATTTTATCAGTCTGTGCATTTCGTATGTGCAAATATGCCCACAACATTATGAATGTTTTATGATTTAGATTTAGATGCACCATCTGACACTTTCATGTTGTACAATTCATGAGTCGCTTTATGAGGGAACATCACTTGCCCTATTTCCATCGGATATCCATAGAGTAAAAGATTTTGCAAGGACACACAGTATGTGGATGACAATGTCAAACACGCAGAAGGAAAACAGAAATGTGGCACAGAAAACAGAAAAGGCTTCTGTTCAGCAGACTAGGATTGCTTGATGTGCAGCTTGTGAGGCAAAACTAGCATTTGGATGGAAAGCACCTTGACGTGTCATGATAGCTTAAATATGGACATTTTTATTATTTAGAAATAAAGCCACATGATGGAAACCATTTCAAAAAATGCAATTATAATACTACCCAAGACTACACAAAGTTAGCTCTGCAGGTAGTGAGAAATGAACTCTGAGTGTCCCAAAACATCAATAAACAGTACTGAACCTGGATATTGTATTAATAATGCCAACATTTGTGAATATCCTGCAGTTTTCTTAAAATATCCCAGACACTTCATATTCATATTAGATGAGTTGAGTTGAAACATGCAACGCTTCACTCATATCAAAACTGCTTTACTGACTTAATCTACAACAATGAATCTGAGGAGTGACCGGTTAACTTTCCATCCATGTGGTTGTGGAGGCCTGTTTTTCATTTATAATGACACAACTGGAACCACAATTTAAAAGTCAAAATCACAACACAAACTCAAGACACAAACAGCTGTATGGCACCAGGTTTTGTGCAACACTATCTTGATTGTTAAATATGCAGCCAGGAGTCGATGGTACAAGTACATATTTTAAATGATGTGTGTCAGCATATCGTCTGGTTATCAGCTACGCTAATTAACAGGCCGTTAGCCATTTTGTTAGCTAATAAAGCTTTCTCTTCCCTCTTCAATTACCTTTATTGAACAAAATTTTGTGCAATGGGGAACAAAATGCCACATCATTACCCCAGCTGGCTAGCAATTTAGCATTTAGGCTTCTGACTATGGCAGTTTACCATCTAGTCCTACAAGTAGTTAGTGCATCAGCAACCTTCGCTTGGAGAGAATCTGTCACCCAGTGGTGTGACTGTTGGTTTAACAGAAGTGAGTCAGAAAACATAAGGCTTTCGTTCCCATCACTGCCTGGTCATCAGACAGCAGAAAAGGCCTGCATCTTGTGATCTGTGATAATGATTGCAGGACGTACTGTTTAATGTTTGCAGAGATGGAACTTTGCCCACCTTGAGTGGTGCTAATAAATATATTAATAATAAAATGTTTGCTTAATAGCTTAATGGCACAGCTTATAATTATCATTGCACTAAAAACTATAATTGTGAACCTCAGTGCTAGAGGAAAAGTCAGGGGTTCCAATTCAGTCATACACAGCTCATCTCTGATAATCAATTTTCTATTCCAAAACATTTAAGAGAGACATCAGAACACGTGTCATGTATATGTAATGCAGGTTCACATCCTGTTTAAATGCAGCAAAAACCTCTGCACATTAATACACTGTTGCTTGAAAGTCAATACTTTGTTGTCATAAATCTGCTCACCGAGGTCTACATTATTGATCTGCGTTTGCCATTACCACTTTTAATGAAACTTATGAAATCTCACAAGATTACAGTAATTTGCTGTTTAGGAGGTAAACTGCCCTCCATACAAATGAATGTAAGTCAGCCAAGCACTAAGTACAAATTCAAGAAGATGCCAATATTAGTTTGCATTCCAATTCGTAAATCTACTCCGGTGAGTCATTATCACCAATATGCATGTATAGCCTGAGAGCCTTTTGAGATTTATTAGCAGAATAAAATTACATTAACTGCTGTCACCTGAGACTTTATTTACCCATTAATTAGCTTATTTTCTCTCATTTATTTTTACAGCTCAGGGTCATATTCTGCTCCCTCTTTCCATATGGCATTTTATGCTGACATCACACCTCTGGCTTGTGGCTGTGCAATTCCTTCAGTAAGTCAATGATTTCCATTCATTGGTATGCAGGATTTTTGCTTAGAATGATAACCATCTGTTACTTAAATAACGATGACAAACTAGGCTGGATATACTATAGGCCTACAGTAATGCATGGAATACATCCCCAGCTAAAATATGTGGATATACAGTATCACTTGCTTAAGAACTGAACAACTGTGGGAGTTTCTTATCTCACTTGCTCGAACATAAAGCAGAACAGTCATAGAAATCTGTTGAAAGCAGATAGGCGCCTGTCTTTTTCAAATGAAACAGACACGACATGCTTATACTGTATCAATATGGATGATTCAGCACAGATCTGGCATGCCACTGGCTGCAGAGACTTTGATAGCAGTCCTACAGCTCGTTGTACATTCACGGTGAGTTAGTTTGAATTAAAATCAAAAGACGCGTCCGAAGATCTGTCAAGTTCTATTATTGTTTCTCATTATGATGATTTGAAGTAGAGCAGAAAAGAGCAGACTGCTAATTGTGCACAAACACGTTCTGTATGAGAGTCTACCTGTTAAGAATGTATCAATGCAGGATGTTTGATTAGTCTTTTGTAATGTGGAAACATTTTTGCAGTCCATACTCAAACATAATGATAATAGCCAATAAACAAAGCGTTACTGTTAGTAACAGTAGTATTGGTAGTTTATTTATTGATTTTATTTATTATAGCGGTATCTGTTCATTTTATTTTATTTTTGGAAGCTTGGGGGCAGTATAGAGGTCTCCACATGCCTAAAACCATGACCCGAACCCAGCCCGAAGACAAGGCTATATCTTTATTTCCAACACATTCCCACGTTCCCTGGATCATAGTGATCACAGAGGCTCCCCTTTGCAAGTATGCTTATATTTTATCCAAGACTAACTATTAGATGAACAGGCTGACTACATTCCATCTTCCTTCCCACTTCTCACTGGGCATTGCGAATCTACTTTCAACATGAAAGAGAGAGAGAGAACATTCATTCTTTCATCCATCGATCTATTTTCCATCCATCAGGGTCACAGGGGGCTGGAGCCAATCCCTGCTGACATTGGGCGAGAGGCAGGGTACACGCTGGACAGGTCATCAGTTCATCACAGAGCAGAGAGAGACCATTTTCTCATTTTTCTTCTTTCTTTTTTTTTTGCATATTTCCTCAGAACTTGACCTACCAAACGACCTATTGTCATGACTCAAGTTGCTGAACTGTGGAGCAGCGTAACATGCTGTAAACATAAATAAATATATCTCAGCAACAGTTGCACACAACCAGAGAACATGTAGTGTTAGCTTTGCATTAGGATTGTTTCTGGCAATCTGACGAATGTAAGTCAGATATTCATACTTTTGAGCTCTGTTGGGAAATATCTGAATCTGTGCTGTATACTCCACATACTCCACTACATTTATACATTACACATAGTACTGTAAATCGCTGTTAATGTAAAAATCTTGATTTATGCAGCCTGGCATAACATGGGAAGAGATGTGGGCTCAAATACCATGACATACCTTACCACAAAAACCTCAAGTTCTGCAGAAAGGTCAGAATTTCTGAACAGTAGTGTCATGCCATGCTCTCTTTAAACAAATGTCACTTTGCTTCTTGTGGTAGGAATTACTGAGTTAGTGCTGGCAGCAGTATTTTATTTTTTATTCATCTTCTATCTCAGCTATACGTATATACGCACACTAAAATAGTTTTGGCAGGTGGGAATATGAAAACCTAATAAAACTTGGAAAGCCAAGGCTGCATACTTGTGAAAAGTAAATGTCATAAATCTCAGCCATCATGCATACATGTTTAAAAAATGAGTCACTGGGCACTTTAAATTAAATGCAATTGTGTTAGGTTGTCGCCTGCTTGTATTTGAGCATATTTTACACATTCTGTAAGTGTCCTTGCACAGATATAGAGTGTGATTTAAAGAATGTCAGAATATAGGTAGGTCTGTTTCCTTTTCAACCTCAACAAGTTGGTATTCTGTCATATGTATGACTTTGATTATAATTTTTAAGGGCAGAAACTTCAAAAGTGGCAAAGTTTTTAGGTTTTTTTTACACATTCTCACCTTTTCTGTTTGCTGAGACAAATCTGTCTGATATCTCTGCAACAGATGGCAGCAGAAATTAGTACTTTGTTCAAGCAGAAGGCTGAAGTTCAAGTGGTGTGTGGTGCTCTCGGTTATGTTGCAACTAAAATGCAGCTGATAACAACACGTGTGCTGTATTTTTAGCCACTTTAAGGGAGTGGCTTGAGAGATGCCACTCCAGAACTGAACAATATCAACTATTGGACGAATTGTCATGAAATTTTGTACTGGTATTTGTTTTGTTTTTTTCATGGTTTCCAGAGGATAAACCCTGATGACTTTAATGATTGCCTGAATTTGCCATGCCACGGACAAACACTGGCTCTTTGCATTCTTTTGCAGAGGATGGTTTAACCCAAGTTATACAGTGATATCCCTTTTTTAGAAAAGTAAAGTCACTTTTTGTTTTGAAAGTTGTTTTCGAAACTTTGAAAACTTTTCAAAAAATAAAAAAAACTTGCAGTACAAGCAAGAGTATAAACTTATGCTGTAGCCTCCTGAGATTTATAAAGTTAAGCACTGACCATCTGCCAGAGTGTGTACTGTATATTAAACTACTCGATAACATTGCAGAACTGTTTGTGTCAGTCTTCGTCAATGACTGGTGTGGTCTTCTCTCTATAATGCAAGAAAAACACAGCGCTGAGTGTGTGGAGGCTGTCGATAACAACACAGATGTAGAAATAATGAGTGTATCAATAATGAATAAACGTCTACTGGGAATCAGTGCTAAACAAGCTAAGCTAACTAGCATCTGAGTGGAAGTTCGTTAGCTTGTACATGCTAGGTCCCTCCTTCCGAGCGGAATACAAACTTGACAGCAAGGCGAGATTGTTGAATGTTGTGAGGGGACAGATGGTCTAAATCACTAACGGTACATGACTAATTTAAAAAAGTCTTGTATCAATGTTCATTGGCTATATGACTGCCCGAGTCAGTCTCCTAGCAACGCCTGCACTCAAGGCTTACATGCAGTTTCCACAAATATGTCCTAGATTGTTTTTAATGGACCCAGTATGATTGAAGTTTATGTCTACTTAAACTCAAATTACACGGTTTCCATCCACTACTGGTTTACTGTCACACCCATTCCTCTGCTGCTCTGCCAGTAATTTTCCACTCTCCTCCCCTCTGCTCCACTCTCCCTGCCGGCCACTCCCACCTCATCGGCCAACTCTGTTCACCTGTGCACTCAGGTGCTCCTCATCAGTAATCAAGCCACTATTTAAGCCTCTCTGGTCCACACACTCACTGCCAGGTTGTTCTTAGCCTCCATGCAAGGCTCTCCAGCATTTTCCCTTGGATTGATCTCCCGTTGCCGACCCTGCCTGCCTCTGACTAACCTGCTCTGTCGTTCTCCCGGTAAACTCTTCAGCTTTCTGTCTCCGACCACGATCTCTGTCTTTACCCTTCCTGGTGTTTGCCTGCCAGTGTGGCATCCTGCTGCTACACTGCTGGATTTCCTCAACTTGCTGGACTTGTATGAGAGGTTGGACATATCTCAGCCCCAAGAGACTCTGTGTTTAAGCCTGTTTTTGAACTGCATTTATTATTACCTGTTTGCTGAAAAGACTATTGAAGAAGACATTAAAGACTCATTACCAAACTATCCTATGGACCGGGTTACTGCAATTGGGTCCTCACACACCCGTTACATATACAAATATTAGGAGTTTGGGTATTGAGAAACTCTCTTCAGTGTCAACATGAAAATACTTGCAGCTAGCTGTTAACACAATATTCATAAGACTGCAAGAAAACAATAATCTGTACTTTTCACTGACGTGAGCTATAATTTACATTAAGCCGGAGCTGTCCTGCAGGTATTTGATTGTTGTCAGAGGGAATTGTCCTAAAGGCTGTAACTAATCTCCTGTGGTTCTCATTAAAAATGAAGTCAATTAGATATTAAAATTAAGCTGTGCTTGACAGACCACTCTGCTTTAGTTGTTCTACCTTCTCTTTAACACACTCAGTGATGCATAACCAAACAAAGGCAGACAAATGATGCCAAATCCCTTTTTAATTAAATCACAAAGCTGGATCTCTGCTCTGTTGTTACAACACAAGGAAAGCAGAGTGAGGCGTGCAAGACAAACATCCCTGTGATATTGTTTGTGACTCGTCCCTTATTTTCTCCACGCCTACTCCAGCATCACCTGGAGGAACACCTCGGCAGATGCTCTGACAGCATGTTCTCTCTTAGTGAAAATTTATAACCAGTGATGGGTGTTTAGGCAAAAAAAAATCTCCACAAGGCCTGTCACCTCCCTAAGCTTAGTTTCCCTGCCTTTAGAAAAGATAAGGGTGAAAGCTAAAGCTCTCCAAGCCCATGTGCTTTCTCCCTTGTCCTCCTGATGTGTTTATCAGGCGCTGTCGTGGAGCAAAACTCCAAATCAATAAAGCAATTAGTACATCCCAGCCCCTGACTCTCACCAGGGAAGATTTATTGGTCGCGACAGCCGCCGAGGCACACAGGGACCTCATCACTTCTTTGTGGCTGGCTGGATACAGAGCCACACAGGTCCATGGGCTTGATACTATCACAGGGTGCAGGCATGCCATCTGAGGAGGGCTGGAATATCAAGGTCTGTTCCCATTTTACATGTCAGAGAGGCCTGACCTTTTCCACATGTCTCACTGCAACCCTCCAGCTCTGGGAGCTCTGCTGTGGAATGGCAGCTTATTCTTAATCAATAGTGACTTGTTGATCTTCACTTTCGCTCTCTTTCAGTTTCTACCGTATTTATATTCTGTCTTCATTTCTAAAAAAAAGTTCGAGGCACAGTTCACCACAGGCAAAACTGAAAAGGCATTTACTTCCAGGCTAGTTTTGAAAGTAAAATATAAAACCATGTTAGGGCTGTGTTTCCATTTTATTAATGACTGTTCTCCACTCCATGGGGATTGCAAAAGAATATTTAGATTTCATGAAGAAGAGCCACACTTTTTTTTTTTCTGCTTACAGGACAAACATAGTGTTGATAAAGTGAATGAATTCAAGTCAATTTAGTAAATTAAGTTTATTTGTAATTTGTTTTATATTATATTTTCTTCTCCTTAACAACTTTGTGTAAATTTGGCAGAATAGTGCCACCCTGCACAAGCGGTCAGAATCCTGCAGGCTCTTGTGATAACACTAAAGAAAGGTGTGCTGCCTGGAGTTTGCAGATCATAATAAACCCATAAACACACAGTGAGAGCTGGAAACTGTGTTGCCAATAGACTGGTTGCACGGCAGACATTTGACTGGTCAAAGCCAGAAACACACAGGTGTATTTAATACCACTAATGGTGGCTCAGTTCCATTAACCCTCTAGACTTGCTTCTCTGCAGTGAGAGCCTGGCAAGTCCTGCTGTTTACAGATGGTGATTTACAAATGCTTGAACTCACGTGTTCATGGCTTTACACCATGCACGGTGGATCAGGAGCTCCCTCACAGCACAATTTTACGGCTTCTATAAGATGGGATGTTTTGTCGACAGAGCTAGTTTTAGATATACAGAGGAAACCATGTGGAAACATACTGAAGAAAATCATAGATATCAACATAAGGATGCATATTTCCAGTTCTGGTCATTGATGATAACCTAAACAATTTAAATTGTATCTACAAAGGAAAGCTCATGACTTTTCTTCTGTGTTTTTGTACACTTGGAGTGATTTTAAAATGATGAACACTCCCAGGCGCTATAGTGAAATATAGAATGAGTGCTCTAAAACGTTATTGGGTCTAGGGGGTTAAAGGGGTAGTTAGTAAGTGTGTTACCTATACAGTAGATGGCAGACTGTGCACTCCTGGCATGGAACTAGAACAAATCACTGCTGTGGACAGGGTCAGCAGAAAAATGTTCAATTTGTGTTAATTGTAAAGAAAAACACGTCAATTCTTGTATGTGGTGACAAAATGTATCCATTACACTGTTAAACTTTTAACCATATTGTATTGGCTTTATTATTATTGACTACAGTGACCACAGTACATTGATCACCAAAGGCACTTATCATGTCATACATTAAATGCTTTCTCACATCCTGCAGGAAAAATAAAACTTGAAGTTTTACCTTGTGAAAAAGTAATGTCGTGGCGCTTTGCAGCTGCAGTAGGTTTTGTCTCTTTTTTTTTTTTCTATGGCTCTGAATGAATCATGAAGTTGATTGCATGTCATTGTCATCACCAGAAGAACTCCCACTTACCCACTGCTTGTACACAAGCATTCAGTGAAACTTCAAAGCTTTTATATGTGTTGAGCTGGAAAAATTAGTTAACTGTGAATATGTATAACAAACCTGCAACATATTGTCATTAGAACATAGAGTGTTTGTCCAAAGGGGAAGCACAGCGTGATCATCCCTTGCATCGACTATGCATGAATGTGTGCAGCATGCAAACTCACATGTGTGAGAGGAAACAGGGCAAAATACACAGAGGAAGAAAAAGACAAAGGAGCCATGGTGAGCCCCCCCGTAGAGTTTGGAGAGAACTGGGAGGCAACATCGGTGCTCTGTGAAATTTCAATGAGTAAAAAATCCTCAGTGAAGTCGTTGTTATCCTGAGGTTTGGTCTTGATGCAAAGGCTTTGTTTGACAAACTTTCTGCTTTAACACCTATTAAGCTTCTTTCTGCACCCTAACCTGGTAATCCTCTTTCATCCCCTCCACGTCCTGCTCCTGCCACTCTTTTTCTGGTCACATGAATCAAAGATCCCTATTGGCAGGAAGCATTTCTTTTTATATCGTTTCATTAGAAGCCTGTCATTTCAATCAAGTTTGGATAAAAACAGCAGATGGTCTCTATTTGCTGCAAACTTGGCAGACGATGACGCTGTGCACCTGAGGATTATTTATTGGATGATGAATTAATGTGAATTACGATGTTGCCTCCTTCGAGAAATCACAGCTAACATTCTACATTGAGTCAGGCATCTTTAATTAAGTCCCGCTGAATAAATAACATGTGTTTATGGCTGACTCTGGAGACAGCTGCTTTCTTGCAGAGAGAACAGTGGCGTCAATCTGACCTTTCTTTTCAATGCTGTGGATGCTGTCTCATGGGTCGCTCTGTTTTCAATATAATACAGTGCCTTTGTATTTGTTGCTTTGTTATCAGTTCCCTGCTCGTTTTAGCGAGTCCTGAAATACACTGCATTCATCTCTCCATTAGTGAAACAAGTACAAGGCACCCAGACAGCAGATTTTCTTCCACAGTGCTTTGAAATGGACTTGCCCAGTGTTTTATGAGCTTGATTTAGTGTTCCTGTCCCTGCCACTTGTTTTTCTGTTTGTGAGTTGGACTTTAAAGCTTTTTACAGCATACTCCACCCAATGACACAAGATAGCTGGCTATCCTGTCTGTGAACGGGCACTGAGGACAACAACACACATTAAGTAACAGGTTAACTAATGTAGGTGGGACCCACCTGGTGGTAGGTGTTAGTAGCAGAGTACTCGAATGGCTCTGAGGTAGTGATGTGTCAGTCGCGAACGAGTCGGTTCAAAGAGCCGGCTCTTTTAAGTGAACGATGGGAGCTGGCTTTTTTTTTTTTTTGGTAAAGTAATACGGTGCGCTATGAGTGCTCCATGCAGGTAGTGAATGTCATGTGCATGTTGTGCAACCAATCACGTAAGGTTAGACAGGGATAGCACCAAGCAGGGAGGGGCGGGGGTCCAGCATAGCAGTGCTCGTAGGTTCACAGACCGTTGTCTGTAAATGCAATGGAAACAATTGGCTACAGCAATTTATTGATATTAGAAAATGTAATTTTTTTACTTTTGAATACTTCAGTACAAAGGATGTATTGAATAATTGAAGTGATATATGTGTACACATACAAATCATAAGTCAAAAAAGCGCTAAATTTGGCTGAATTATAAAAGGTATAAGTGGTAAAATGAAGAGCCGTTTGTGAGCCGAAAGAGCCGGCTCACTAAAACGAACTGAAATTCCCATCACTACTCTTAGAGTCTGATCTGACTGGGCTAAATCCACAGCAAGCTTGTCTGAGCTCGAGAGATGTTTGACTGCAGTACCAACGGGACTGCTTTTTTGCAGAGACAGGAGGAGTCTTTCCATCTCTAAAGAGCTTAATTTCTGTTTATTTGAGTTCAGTCATTCAGTCATTCGAAGGTCTCATCTCAAGAGCTCTGAATGACCTACTATGATGATGTGATGTGACAAAGCTTTCAAAATAGAAATGAAATGCAGCTTTCAAATGGAATTAATCAAGTGATTAGTTGCATTTGAAACAGCGTTTGAAACAGGATGTTTTACACCCAGTCCGGGTGATGAAGTTAAATCAGACAATACTCAGGCAATTTAGTGATTTAGTGTCTTGACTGGTCTTGAAATTGAGTTCCCTTTGTCTAAGACCAAGAGAAGACCAAATAAAAATCCAGACAATTCTTATACAAAATCAAGCCCTTTCTCCTCTCTTGCTGTCATTATTTGGGGCTGTCAATCACGTTATCAGCTGGTCACATCTATCCAATAGCACAGCGACACACATGCATTGTTAGCCTATCATCTCGCTGCTGTCTTTTTAAATTGTTTTTTCTCACTCCTTCAGCACACGCCTCCACCTCCCCATCACTGCACAGTCTTCGAAGATTCATCAGCATCTTCATTTCATTCACCATCATCTTTAACAGAGCCATCAGCTGCCACCACCAGTGTCTGGAGTCTGGGGGGATTTATCTTACTGCAGCTCAGGAACAACGCCCCTCGATCACAAAAAAAAAAAAAAAACTCCCTGTAAAGTGCCAAAGACTTTTGTCATGCACTTAATTATCACATATCATCTGTTATAATAAACAATCATCTTTACTTCATTCACTTGTCTCTCCTGATTAAAATAGTTTTGGAAACTAGTCAATTAAATGCATGCAAACACACTCTCCTAGTAGATTACCTTGAAACTGAAACATAATTCTACTGTTTACCTAGGCATCATCGCAATGAAAGATAAAATAATCATTATTGTGAACTATTGTGTAACTTCTTAAATCCAGTCTTATTGTATTATCTGAAAAAACTTAAAACTCACCCTGGACAGCTGGACTTCCTGATTTGTATTTAAAGTCTCATCACTATCTGAAATGCCCCCGACAACACAGCCCCTGGCATTTTTTCCACGTAGTATGCAGTACATAGTACATTCATCTATCATCTATGGTTGGCTTAATTCTGTAAAATTGAATACATTTAACATAAACATCCTGTTCAATTTAAACATAAAGAAACATGCAGCTGTACTGACAATGATGCTTTTAGTCCCCAGTGATGACAGCTGATGATTCAGATATGTAGTTCAGCTTTTAGCATTACAGATTTGTCCTTGTGGCCGAGTGCTTAGAAGCTTGGCAGTCCCTGGTTAGATTCCTCTCTCTCACTCTCTCTGAATTCAGTTCAAGCGTCTTTATTGGCCCGACTGTGAGCAATAAAATGTTACCAAAGCAAATTAAAACAAATACCTTTGTGTACAGTATAAATAAACAATAACAAAACTAAAGGGCATGGAGAGCATAATGGTAAGGGTAGAGAGGTATGAGTAATGTAAGATATAAACATAAAAATGGATTGTTAATTAATAAACATTCATCATTAGCCACGTGGGACAGGAGGCTCACAGAGCTGTGGAGCTCATGGTAGGCTGCTAAATATCTTGGCGCCAGTCTGCAGCAATCCTCCCTCTCTCCCAGTATGACTGGAAATTTCTCTGAGACTTAGAGGAACTCTGGGAATATTTTTATTAGTTATGTTAAATATTCACAGTGTGAACACAAGCTCTCTTCTCTGTGTGGCTGGGTCTGTCTGTGCTGGCCTACACCTCCGCTGCCAGTCTCAGTACTTGATGCCCAAGATGTACCCCACCTCACACCCACTGTCAGCTGGGATCGTGGTTACAGAAAATAGACGAATGTGCCCAAACAAAACAAAAATGATGAAATCTGATCATGTCTTGTCAGTATTACATTAAAAAATGAAATGTTTTATTGAGGGAAAAGAAATCAATGAAACTCACTTTATTGGCATGAATGTCAGGAACAATACTGCAAAAGAAAGAGAAAAATTAAACTCATGAATATGTTTAATAAAAAATGTAAATCTCTCTCTCTCTCTCAATCATATAGAGCAGATTTAAACTGTACTCTTTATAATATTTACAGAGAGCTGACATTCCTAGCATGAACAAGCGCTTGGCAACAGTTTCAAGGAAAAACCTTGTTTTTTAGTTTTAAGAGACAGAAACCTCGAGCAGAATCCGGCTCAAGAAGGGCTGCCATCTGCTGCGAACGGTTTTAAGAGGGAGGAAAGAGAGCAACAACAATATTAACAATAACAACTATAATACTAATAGAAATATGACAAATAATCCTAGTACTAATAATAATGTATCAGTAATGGGTACAAGTATCAAGCAGGACCACAGCAGCATGCACAAACATGATCGATGGGAGCCTGTGAGACGAGAAAGCACAGAAACTCTGAGAAAGAAGTTGAGTTAGTAACATGTATTAATGGGAGAAGAGCTCAGTGTATAATGGGAAGGACTACCTGAGGTAGCCCTAACTATAAGCTCTATCGACAGTAACATCTTAATCCTACTCTTAATTGTGGAGAGGGTGTCTGCCTACTCCTGCATTCTGGGCGCACAGTGTTTCAGTGGGGTATTAGTGCACTATGGGCTCTTTAAGATATAATGGCGCCTGGCCATGAAGAGCTTTGTAGGTAAGGAGAAAGATTGCAAATTCAGGAGCCAGTGCAGAGAAGCTAAAACTAGGAGGAATATATAATATCTTTGATTTGAGTTCCTGTCAGTACACATGCTTCAGCATTCTGGATCGACTGAAGAGTCTTAATGGTCTTACAAGGATAACAATAAAGAAGTGCAGTAATCCAGCCTAGACGTGACAAATGCATGGACTACTTTTCCTGGACATGCTTCGCCTGTACAGGGTCACTGCGGGCTGCAGCCTGTCCCTACAGTGGCTCAGAGTCAGGGTACACTCTGAACAGGTTTTGAGGCTATTAGAGGGTAAACTAGAGGTCTTCACAGGTCCATAACTTTCGTTCTTTTACTCAAAAAGACACAGAAATGTACTAACTGGAACCAAATCAATTTGTTATTTGAAATCTGGGATCCAAACTGAGAAATATGAGACACAGGCTCAAGCGACACAGCTGATTGTTGTTAATGTTGTCTAATGTAGTGCTGTGGCTCTTTTTTTTTTCACCTTATTTCCCAGCCTGCCCCCTGATCCTAATATTCCAAGTTACAATACACACGCTGCACTTCCATCATGTTGTCTCATCATGGCCGGATTTTCTTGGATACACTCTGTAAATAATGGTAAACCCAGGACTCGCGGTAATAAAAACAGGACCCGTTTGACCTCATAAAACGTGGATCTAAATCCATACCTGTCCCTCCACCTACGCAGTTAGAGTAGAAACTAGTATTAGGTTGTTGCCAGATGTACTGTTGTCATTCCTTCATGCTAATTACATTAACATAACACGCATTGATGAGACAATTTATGTAGTTTTCTATTTGTTTTCCCTCTTAAAGCTTCAGTTATTAACTCCAGTATACCCCTCTGTGGCCTCTGATAATCCCCCACAGGTGAGTGAAGTCACATCTCCATCAAGCCTGAGCGCCTCATGCACGTTCACAGACTCACCTGTTGAAGGAGACTGCAGGGAAAAGCTATTGAGTCGAGCTGTGACACAATGAAATCATATCAGCATCTGTTTCTCCTTCAGGTATTTTTCTACTACAGCTTTCTTTCTCTCTAAGGACTATTTTTTCTTTAACCTTGTCAGCTTAATCATACTGTAAATAAGGCAGGATGTATACATAAACAAACACAGGTGCTTAATGTCACAAAGACAGCTGCTGACAGGAAAAACCTTTGACATAAGAGTGAAAAGAAATAGCTGTGACATTTTCATTAACAGTAATTCGATCACAGTCAAAGGGACATTGAGTCTCTGTTGTTGATACCAAACACCCAAACTTAATTAGGTTAAACCTCCACTGATAGGATGCTCTTTTCCCTTGGAGCTCTACTTTATGATTTAGTCTGTAACATGAGTGTATTTTTCATTGACAGTCCTGATCAGTGAACCTATAAATTGGGAACCACTTCACTTTTTGCTATCTCTTCTGCCGGAGAAGCAAGAGTAGGAACAAAGTGACGCTGCAGATTCCTCTGTCATGTTTTCTTCCTCATTACCAGTAGCATGCGTCCCTCTGTGGCTACCCTCCATGAATCATAGTCAAATAATGCTTGCATATACTGTACTGCTAGCTCCACCTTTCATAATAATAGTAATGCTATATCTCCCTTTTGGTAGTCTCTGTTTCTGTGCTGACATTTTAGCCATCATCAAATCAAATGACATCAAACAAGTCTGAAAGTGTGTGAGTTTAACCAAACTATGCTTTCTGACTTTTGTTGGCCAAGAACACAAAGTGAGTATGCATCATAAAAGACTGACTTTTCTGGCCAAGGTCATGTTATTTATTAGTTGCTCGTGGTCACGTTAGCAGCGTAGCTCTGGAGATGAGGTCAGTTGGGCAGTCCACCACAATGAAATGTTTCAGTAAATATTGGATCATATATGGACTGGAAAATCGAGAGCTCTCTTCCAACCCTCACCTGTGGTCATGGGCTTTGGGTAGTGACTGAAAGAATGAAATCGTGGATACAAGTGGCCCAAATGAGCTTCCTCCGCCGGGATGCCAGGTTCAGCCATAGAGATAGGGTAAGAAGCTCAGACACATGGATGAATGGATGGATGGATTCCTTGTCTTGTCCAGTGCCACCAGCAGATCAAAGTGAAGCATCCCCACATCTACTTGGCTCCCAACCTTTTTGTGTTTAGCTGCATAAATTTATGAATCCAAAAGTAGGAGACGGACAAAGGTTTTTCAACAGTTCAAATTGGATATATTCATAAAAGAGATGAGGTTAAAGGGTTGGATCAGGGTTTCACGGTGGAACGCAGCAGGCAGATTGATCTGGAATAATTATAAGAGCTATGAAGAGGTCCGCAAAAAAAAACAAAAAAAACGAGAAAAAGGCAAAGATTAGAGGCACATTTCTTAGAGGAACAGTTTTGTGACCTCTCAGATTTGTATTGTCACCTGGGTCCTGACCCCAAAGTTTGGTAACCACTGTAGTAGAAGGCTTGACATCAGATTTGGTACAGACTTTTTACCAAGAGCCACTAGGTTTTACATTTTTGATTCAGAGTGACATGGTTCGACAATAATTGCATGAACTGCCATAAAGTTTTCTGCAGACATTTCTGTTTCCCACGGAGTGGATCCTAATTACTTTGGTGATCCCCTGACTTTTCAGTGAGCACCCTCATCAAGTCAAAATTTCAATTTGTTCTATACTTAAATACTACTGACATTCCCATCAGCCTCAGTTTTAAGTGCTAATTAGCAAATCTCAGCATTCTAACACGCTAAAATAAGATTGTAATAAGATTTAGTAGATTTTTTGGCACTTTTGTGTAGCTGAATCCACTGCAAACACAACCCAACACACTGTTGCAAAACCATTTTGAGTTTTGGTTCCGTCCACCAAACAAACATTAGCCTAGTGTTCAGGTTTTCAGCTCTGTGTTGGTCTCAATATTTGATCAATACAACTCAATTTGCTTATGTTCACTGCTCGGCAGGCAATGTTCGGTGGGTTTATCAGAAAAATTCACTGAAAATGGCTGAACATTGCCTATAAAACCAAAACACTGAGCTGAAAGACACTAAAATTGGGTAACTTTATCCACTGTTGATATAAAAATAGTGACTAATGCAGCTTAACATTGGTCATGTTAACATGCTGGCTCAAAGCACAATAGTAAGTCTAGACATAGAGCCCCTGGGATGACTGCAGACTAAAATGTTGTTATCTGTGTACTTATGTGCTTGCTGTTGCATCTTCATTTTATTAGCTGGCTGTTTCGATCATGACTCTTGCATCAAGTATAAATGATGTCATAAATGCTCTTATTACTTGCTACTTTATAAACAGCCCCACAGCTTTATCCACCAATCACTGTGAGGTGGAAGACTGTAAAAATGACACCACGCTGGCTCATGTCACACTTCTGTATAAGTGCAAGGCAGTGGGGCAGCTACACTTCTATGATATCTTTAGCCACACAGTGCCTGCCTGTAAATCCCACAAGGGTCATGCTGTATCATAAAATATAAACATAACAGAGTCAATCCTGGCCCGAAGCTTTGCGGGGACCGAAGCAGTGTTGGAAACTGCACCAGGATGTGTAAAATCAATAGTGTGACATTGAGTGTGAGCTTGGCAATGTCAGTCCATCAACCAGACAAGCCGTCACTTGTCTCAGAAAGAAACTGAGCTCATTGTTCATCTTGTAAAGGAGCTAAAATGAAAGCTGGACTGAACACTGAAGGGATAGTTCTATATTTTGGGAAATACTCTTATTTGCTTTCTTGCTAAGAACATGATGAAAACATAACATTGTCACGTCTGGACAGCAAATTTAAAGCTAAGCTAGTTTAGCTTGCACAAAAACTGCTGATGGTGGAAAACTGCTGGCGTGGTTCTGTTCAAAGATAAGAAAATCCGCCTTTCAGCACCTCTTAAACCCAGTAATTGACACATTATATCTCGTTTGACAGCTTGACAAAAGTGTCAAACAATATGTTGTGGTCTCACAGGGGGTTATGATTCAAGACGTCACAGTGCACGGCAATGAAATCTCAAAGAAGAGTCCAAGAAAAGCGACAGTGCTGTGTTTATCCTTGTTTTTATGTTAAGCTAACCCAGCTGACTCTTGGCTGTGAGCTTCAATCAACTATATCAAACTATTCCTTTAACATGGAGGATGGTGAGTATTTGACCCCCAAGATTCTTTTTTTCTGCACCAGCGTTTATTCGTCTTGTAAAGAAGAATAAATATTTGACACTTGAACCATAAGCCTGCGTCCACGCATCAGGGGAGCGGGAACTCCATGAAGCAGACAGATTTGTTGTATGCTTACATCCAATTAAGAAAACATGAGGCCGATTCTGTCTTGCATGCAATGTCTTCTTTTCCCCACAGAGCCAACGATTTCATGGCCTCCTGCCAAAATAGTAGTTAAATGAGCATTCAAGCCATTTTGTGATCCGTTTTAATTGGAAGCTAATGGTCTGGAGGGACCTCATCTGCTCGGGTCCAGGAAAGCATGAGGTGAATAATATGACTGGAATATTGTTACTACGCATTGCTGATTAAACTCCAGTGTGACTGAGAAGTGTGTGACACTGGGAAGCACTGCATGGGGAAATGAGTCAGTCTTGGATGGACTTACCATAACACTTTGTCTGGTTCCCATTCAGATGCCGGTTTGTGGAGTAAAGCAGAAGCAGAGACAGAAGGCAACAGAGAGCTACAGAGTGATAATGAAACCAGTTAAAAAGTTGGAATGACACAGGGGATGAGTAGAGAGCAGTGACACATACTAAATACATTTTTGTACAAATAATTGTTTTCTTAGTTAGCAAACAAATTACTCTTGGGACTATTTTCCACTCCAAACTGGACAGCTCTCACAACTATTTCATTGTGATCAACCATCCTCCAAATTGACTGTGTCTGAAACACATCAGTGGCTTGGACTGTGGAAATTGGGGCTTAAGCAGACCAAATAGCCATGTTATTACAACAGGGACTGTTTTCCCGTCGCCCCCAAAATGCACATCATCCTTCCTTCCTGGTTCAAACACGTCTTTCCGCTTGTCACTCCCTGCAGGCCAGGAATCCAATTTAATGGATGTATTCACACAAACCTGTTGCCAGTGATGAGGGAAAAGAGAGAGTAAGGGGAGGCAGGGGGGAGGGGGAGCAGTGATGTAAGAAACAGGACCCCCCCCCCCCCCCCTCCTCATTTTAATGAAGATCTTGAATTCCTTCAGGTGTATGTGGGTGGCGCCGCTGATGCCTGCCAGCCGACAAAACGCAAGGCAACAGGATCTGCACTGGTGTGGAGGCAATTATTGTTGTAGTCACTGGAGCATAGCCCATAGATCTCATTAACAAGTCTGAAGACTCGTCTGTGAAAGCAGCTCTGCAAATCCGGAGATATAAGAGGAAAGATGTTGTTACTTTTGGATCTAGGGTTACATGCACAATGAAGACTAAGTAGCGTAGTAGTTTGAAATATAATTACATCCTCACCAGTTATTGTGTGTACTCTAGTTGTTGTCTGCAACTGGTAGAGTCTGCCTTTCCAAACTGGCATTCAGAGTGCATATCCACACATAAGGACCTGAGATAATGCATGCATGTACTGTAGACATAACTTGACTACGTGTTGTTGGAAACTGAGTTAGCAAAAAAAATACTTGCAGGGTGACTGAATAAGAATCTGTCCCCATCACTGTCTATCACAGGTGAATTTCAACTAATCAGATCAACGAGCCATATAATGTAGTCCAACTCTTAATGAAGACAGTCGCGGGAAGAGTGAAAACATCTTTCCCGTGGAGAAAAGCCCTCAGTGTTGTTTTTTGCTCTTCTGTCAACCAAGAAATACTCTCCACTTCTGATATAACTGATGCTAGCAGCATCTATGCTAACCTCATTAACAGCCGTCACTTCTCACACACATCGTCACACACACACACGCCTAGTATTAAACGTCGACCGTAGTTCATGCTGTAGCTGCCAAAACGTTGTCATAGGAAGCTGATTGGTCTGTAACCACTGTGGAAGCCCGGCAAGATGAATTGTTGCATGATCTGGTGATTTTGTGATCTCAGCTACTTCGTAAGGTTACTGGCAACTAATGAAGAAAGCAAAAGGCTGTTGCATGTGTGCATATCACATAATGTAGATTGCTTCCCTAGTTTCCTTCTGAAACACCATGACATCCTTATGTTTGCTTCATGTGGTCTATACTGTACACTGCCAGGGACAAGAACAAGGATATTGGACGATTCGGCAAAACCACTGCCAAGATTTTTGAATCATTCAATTATTCTTTTGCATTCTTTTGAGAAATATTTTATATTATATATTATTTGAGTTAGTGGAGACTAAATCAGAGCTGAAAGAAGAGATTTACATTCATCAAGGTGGCCAGCAGACGACTTTAGATGAATGCTAATGTTGCTTTAAAACTTGAGATCATTCAGTTAATGCAGGTTTAAGGAACATAAGGAACTTTGAAAATTTAAATGGTTACTTTACTTATTGCACACAATCAGAACTATATGACATTAAGCAACACGTTTGATTGCCTAAACAAAACATTAGGCAACATTATCCAGAGAAGAGGTACATTAGTAGTGACCCATAGCTGGGTGAGACAACTATATAATTATGCATTTTAAATATCTATTATTCTTGACTCCATCTACTCATAAAAATTGGAAAAATATGTCATGCGTTTGCCATCCTAGGAAAGAATAATTCAGGTCACAAAAGAGTAGTGAATGATGCACATTAGAGGGGATTTAGATGTGGGTATACCCAACACTGTGTACATTTGCGTATACTCTGTGTTACAGCACTGTCCAAAGATATTTATAATAAAATAAAACTGAAAAGCAGGGAATACTCACATTGGAAAAGATGACAGCAGAATGTTGGGATATATTCTTAAAAAAGTGATTAATTACAAAATATTTGCCAAGCAATTTTCTGTTGATGTCAATTTCCTGATGATGACTCGCTAATATTTGCAATGACACTGCTAAAAACAGGTCAGTGTGTTTAGCCTGCAAAAGATGTCGGTGCTTTCCTGACTAAAAATAATTAGTTAATCATGTTGCCTGCTTTCGGCCTAAATTATATTTACATATGAGCAATCTGTTGGGGCAGAGTTCCCACCAGCTGCAATGAGCAAGTCATGCAACAGAATAATTTCAAATATTCCAAAATTACACCCTAAAAAAAAGATCCCTATGATTAAGGGTACCTGTGAAATCATATTTTTGTGTATTTTATTATATTTAGATCTTCTTTGTAGTGTTTCTGTGTTGATCCAACACAACACTGGTATATGTTTTTCTTTGATTTCCTGTCAATGAACTCAGATCTTCTGTTGGTGGCTTTTTGTCAGATCGGAGCACGTGTATGCATAAAGGGAAACCATCACAGATAACTGTGCTGAAACCCAGAGAGAGAGAGAGAGAACAATCACTGCCACCACTGCAGGTCCTTTCTTATAGCTCCCATTTCATCAGGCCAGGGGGAACGAGGCCATGTCGCCACTGTGCTCAAAGAGACAATAATGATGCTGTCATTTCAGCGCCATGGACAGCGACAATGGGGAGGATGATCATCGGAACTGACTATGCATAAAATACCACAAATTTCCTCCCTGCCTGCACAATACGTCAGTGATTAGAAGTGACAGAGGCTTTCTGAGGAACCTTAGGGGCTCTTTTACATCAAGGTTGTGAATAAAATGTTGTACCCCTGAGGTTGATTCATATTTGCTGTGTCCATAGATGTTGCTTGAATTTAATGTTTGAGTTGACCTTTTTTTTTTAAAGAGTCAGAACGTTGTATATTACCTAAAATGAACCATCCACAATTTTGATATACAAATAACAAAAAGAAATCCCAGGGAGTAGGTTCGGTTAAATCATAGTAGAAACCAAATTGAAACCAAATTCACCCAGTCGACCTGTTAACAGATTTACAGATCCCATTACTCAGCATTATTATTTACACTGTTGTAATATCTGTGTATGATGCAAATATTTATACATATAGCAAGCTCTGTGAGCTCTCTGAACTGAGTCAAACTGAATGACTGTCAGATGTCAGAATCACCATCTGACATCGACTGCACGTCAATGTCAGTAACCTGGATGATGCTGATTTCAGTGTAAAATAGCTTTGATTAGGCCAATGTGCTCTGTGGAAACATGTAGGACAGCCTTGCTATTGATAGTTTATCAACTGAGTTGGACATAAATAGGAGAGTAGAGGCTCTGAACCACCCACACATCATTAGAACCAACGGAAAAAAATCCATTAAAAATAAATCAATGGTTTACTGACGACCATGTAAACATAGATTTTCATTTCTGGTGCTAAATGTGTCTCATTACAGTGTTTCAGGTTCATTTTGAAAAAAAAAGTTTTTTTCATCCTCCTAAAAAAATTATTTTTGGACATACATGTTTTTTATTAGACAGCAACGATATGTTGTTGTTGTTATTGTAGTATAATGCACATATCTCATTGTCTTATATTTCCCTTTGCTTATTAAGCATTTATATATAAAACCTGAAAGATGTTTGATATTCACTTTTAACTTAACATTCCACCAACTACTGAGGATAATATGTGGCTCTTTAGATGCTCCATAGTGTTTACTAGCGAGTAGCTAACGATGTCTGTTATTTGCTATATTTGGTGTTGGGCAGGTACCTGAATTAAGTACATCTGAGCTTTTGGCTAAAAATTTCAAGTTTATCTAATTTATATAGTGCTTTCAAAAGCAAACAGGTTTTTGCTGGCTTCACAAAGACAAACACAATAAAAACCAAAGAAAAATATACAATACAGTTTGAACTCAGTTAAAGGCCAGAGAATAAAAATGGATCTTAAGGTGTGTCTTAAAAGAATCAACAGACTCAGCCCATCTGGCCTCCAGGAGGATGCTCCAGGGCCGAGGCGCCGCTACCGAAAACACTCTGTCCCTGTCTGGCCTTCTTTTTCCTCAAACGGGGCACAGTCAACCTGCCACCATGGGACAATGTAAGGGGTCTGGTGGTTCTGTAGGGGGTGAGAAGCTGTGCGATATATGTAGGGGTAAGACTGTGGCAGTATCTATGGACAGTTAGAAGATTTTGAAATTGATTGATTGAAGTGAACAGGTCAGTGTATGGATGCCAGGAATAGAGGTAATGTGGTGTCTTCTCTTGGACTTTGTTAGTGAAAGTGGTTGAACCAAAAAAGAAAAGTTATGAGCCTAAAACCAAAACAATGAAGCATTCATTCCCAATTAGAGCCAAATCTTTTGCTTGGAGACTTTGAAGAGTATTTTAAACAGAATCACCACTGACTGTACCAGTGCTAATTGTTGCCTGAACAGGGACTTTGATTAATTAAAGCTGAGACAAATCTAACAGCAGAGCTAACAAGCTGAAATGTCCCATAACAGCAGTTTAACAGGGAATAAATTTAGGTAACAACACAGCCTTTCCTGTGGCAGCACCCTCAGGACAAACCTGATGGATTTAAAATTTAGCAGAGCTGTGTCTCCACTTTCCAATCATCCAACAAATGTTGTGTTCTGGCGTGTAATGAGCATCTCAGGTTCATGATAGGGTGCACATTTAGTCTAGAGTATAACATGCTATCCATAAAACAGTGGTTGGTAGTACTATATCAGTGGACTCACAAGATGCATTACTGTCCTAGAACCTAAGTAGGCTGTTAATGTGACACAGTATCCACAGGGACTGTTCCCATAAGGCACATAATCCACATTCTGGAGTAACTAATCATTCCCTGTGTGCCCACGACACATTTTTCTTGTCCTGAACTCTCTCTGCTGCCGCCAACATCAGCAATTTTCAATAACTGCTTCATCTTCTCCAGGATGTTTCCGCCTTCCTATTTTTCAGCCCAGTAGTGGACAACATGGCAGCATTTTCCACTTTCTCTATAAATCTGCAAGTACATATGGTGGCACTTTTGATTTTCCACCAAAGCCGCCACTTCAGAGTTGTGATGCACTGGGCAACAGACAGTTGAAAAGGGTGTTTTCAAAGCCTGCAGGGAAGCAACAGACACTACAGAGGCGGATTTGTGGCTGCAGAAGCTTTATAAGATTTAAGAGATTGTTTGGATTTAGAAGATGAGGAAGATAGAGGAAATCCACGCAATCATAAGATCAATCCCTGTCATTTGGTGAGTTCTTTGAGGATAGTTCAATCTGTTGCCTGAGACACTTTTCCTTAACAGTCATAGATCTGAGACAGTTGAAGAAAAAAAAACAAAAAAAAAAACAAGGTGCCACTTCACAATGTGTCATCTTTTTAGAATCCTGCCACTAAAAATAAACTTATATCTGTGCCAGCAGCCATTTGTAGGTCATCTTTTATAAAATGTAACATAATCGGTAATGTAAATAAGAAGGGCACATCATAGCCTATTTTATCTAAAGTGGACTGAGAGATAGCAGCGACAAGAGGCCATTTTTTTCATGGGACTGTGGAGACGTGTAATAGCTTCAAACAATAGAAGCATTGTTAAGGTGTTGAATGTAGCAGCAATTTTTTTTTTTTTTTTTTTTGGGTTATATTCCATCCGGTTCCACCCACTCACAATGCACAATGTCGATAAGAAAAGAACTCATTAATAAAAATAAAACATCTATATCAAGATAGAAATAGAAAAAAATACAATAACATAATTAAAGTATAGAGATATCACAAAAAATAACTGCACTGTATACACTGTATGTGTGGGTATATACTGTATGTGTGTGTACTCTATATAAAAGGTATAATATAATGTTACAGCTGCTGCCAACACCCCGTTGTGTGACTATCCTTGCTCCGAGCATTGTTTTGTTTGTTGTTGTTTGTAAATCTAGGTGTGTGGTCGCCCTGCCCTGATTGGCCCCAGCTGACAAGGCGTGGCCACCCCCGTTTCCAGGAGACCTCGAGGGTGAGCGGTACCTGCCCCAACCCACCAATCCCCAGTCTTTAATCTGATACTAATAATAATAATAATAATAATAATTTAAGATAGAAGAGCTTAAAGGTTGGGCCAGCTTGTGGTGGTTTTGTGTTTGTGTTGAGAATGTTAATCATTGAAGTAACTTGTATCTTTAGAGATATTTTCGTTTGCAACCTGGGGACTGGCGGGACTTAGGTAATTTTATTGATTACACATATATATTTTTGTTAGAAGCGCGACTTAAGAGGTGCTGTTTCACTTTTTTTTTGTTCTCATGATGAATTTGTTTAGGCTCTTGTAGAGAGTTCTCTTTTGGTTATATTTATTTTGTTGGTTTGAACAGCATCAGCATCCCTTTGTTTCCCTTGTAGATTCCTCACCTTCTTTGTATTCCATAAAATGTGGTTTTATGTTACTTCCTTTCCCCTCACAAGCTGAGATGTATATATATATATATATATATATATATATATATATATATATAACTTAAAACAATGACACATGAAAAGTAATTGCCTGGTGCAGTATCGTGTAAGTGAGATGTAAGTAAGGGTATGGATGTATAGAGTGGAATTCTAATCATTAAACAATGCTATATTAAGTTAAGCAGTAGCGCTCCTTCTTACATATACAAACAGTATTAGTATAGTATTATTTCTTATTTAAGTTATTTATTGTTTCCTGTTTCCTTCCGTATAAGAATAAATGTAATGAAAGATATGTGAGTGAAGAAATACTGACTTTTATGTAGGCTGATTAGATAGTTATGTTATGTTGTTAAAAATCATGTTTTTGTCACATTTGAATGAGCCTTTTATATCTAAAGACGCCACGGGTCCTCTTTTATGAAGTCTTGTCGTCAGTACCTTCACAGTGATCCTTTAAAACAAGGCTGTGTAACTTCTTTACCATAAAATAACAGATGTGAATCATTTTGACGCTACACTGACTTGTAATCAGGTGAATGTCGTCTCTGTCATTCACACTCTGCAGCCCATATGTCTGTCTCTGCACTATGTAAGTTTGTGCTCGGGGTATGAGCACTCGTGAGAACGAAGTCGCACACCAGTTTGATTTAATTTTAATGAAATTTGGTGATGCTGCATCATAATTAATGGAGACAACGTTTTCTGGTCTTCCCTCTGATGGTCTCTAGCTGCTCTGCCTTAACTCTCTGTGATTTACAGAGTTTCCTGATGGACAGTGTTGCTTTAAGTAGGATTGTAAATGCAGGACTTTGAGTGTGGTATTAAATAATCCGAGCACTTCCACCACTACCAGTTCTAACATTCCCAATTAGTGAACAGATAAGAATATGGCATGAAGGAGGCTGAGTTTGCCTTAGGCCCCCAAATCACCAAACCTGCCCCTGTCTATGGTCATAAACAGCATCAGTGTTAGCTTTTTTTACTTTCAGATGAAGGTCAGCCGGACAGCAAGGTCAACAAAGAAATTAAACTGCCATTTATTCCAAGTGTGCAGAAGGATGTGAGAACTAAAACAAGAAATAAAGGTTAACCTTATGAACTTTCCTCTCAGCTGAACGTGGTTCCACATTATTAAACCAGACCACTTAGGCATAAACATGACATTAACTTTTTAATAATTGGATTGGCTTGGCAGTAAACAACACAGCTGTCATCAACAAGACAAAACCTGTTTTAAACATGCTTTCTCAGACTCCAGCCACTGCTCACGCCCAGAAAGTGTGCACCATTAAGTGGGTTATCATTCTTTATTTGTGATCTATTATGGCCTAATATGTTTTCCAGCCCCGGGGCTTGTTTTTCTAGCTGTATGTGATGCATTGACTTCTTAACAGTTGTGTTACTCTTGCTGCTGGAACACAATTTAAAGTATCGTGCATTTTCTATTGACCTTCTGTTATGGTGTTTGTTTCTCTGCTGTATGGGAAGTAAGAGAAATGTATCCTTTACAAATCTATTCACACTGCTTCAGGCGAAGAGTGTTCACATCCCCATAATCATATTGATTTTGGCAAAACATTCTTATCCTTTGCATGATGGTAAAAGAGTAATTACACGAAGGCACTATCTTCATGTTATCCAGGAAAACCTCTGCTTCGTCCATCATTCTGTGGCAGAAAAGTATTTTTTGTTATTCTAAATATTCGTGTAATTTTGGTTTGTGGATGTTTTTCTGAATTATGCTCACTTTAAGGTTTTTAGGACCCTTGAGTGTGTGTGCGTGGGTGGGGGGGGCTGTGCGGGGGCAGAGAGAATCGTTTCAAGAAGCAAAAGACACGTAGGCAAAGTGTAGACTCTGCCTCCAGCTGTCCAACTCATGGCAGGATTGAATTTAAAATGATCAGTCTTATTTTTTCTTGGCACGCCGCGATTAAGACAGCAGCTATCAGGAGGTGAAGTCTGTCATCCAAATTCTGTTCTTGAATCTCTGCCCTCACAGATTTCACTTTCTTTCTTTCTTTCTTTTTTTTACCTGCTGATAACATACCAGTGACTAAGCGTGTTTTAGCTCATTAGCTAAAAATGTGCATATTTCATTTACATGCACACAGTACTGTATATTTTATTTATTATTTATTACTTCCAGACAGCCACTTAATTCATTTTAATGTATTCTAAAAAGTTGGTAGGAGTTTGGTTATACATCAGAGTTCAGTTTGCCACTTTTATTCATGTTCATCTGTTACATTATTGTCATTTGGAATCTTATGAAACGCTAATGTAAGCAAACTTAGTGCAGGAACTGGCTCAATTCACATGATGATAAAAATAATAATTACTATTTTAGTGCTTTCTTGTAAATGTAAATTATCAGTTGCTGAAAAAGCAACATAACCCTAAGCTGAGAAGCTGGGTTTCAGATAGGTATGTTCAGAAAGAAGTGGAAGCAAATTTGTGTTTGTTTGCCTTGACAAGCCAGTGAACCAACTGCGCAGGCATTAGCTGTAAGCTACCTAGCAACCATTGTGTGTGCAAATGTTTTACTCCGGATGAAACATTGTTAGCTACCACAAACATTGTTAGCTACCTCATCAATTTGCACAGCCTCAGGCAAATTCGGGTGTAATTGTGCATTTACACTGATTTATGTACATCACTCACTCTAAAATTAGCTTTCTTTCTATCTGAACACACAGTAAGTCTGCTGCATCTTCACTGTGCCCAGCATATGGGTGTGGTCAGTGATGTCACTGTGCACAAACGCACCTTGGAGTACAACCAGCAGAGACTCCATTTCAGCTGGGATACGCTCCAGCCCCACTGGGACCCTGATGAGGATAAGCGGTTACAGATAAAGGATGGATGGATAAAGTAACCATGTATAAAATAAAGATGGAATTGTTGTGGTTTACCTGTATCAAGCAGGTTTTAATCTCTGAACCGTTAGCTGTGTGCAATGAATAAAAAATAACTGAATGAGTTAGAAACTGTTTGGTAATAGAGTCCAAAATTGTAGTTATTGGCCTAAAACAAGCAAATCCACTGTAATGGTTGTTTAATGTGGCATTATGCATAACATTTTAGCTTCATACCTTGAATACCAAATGAGCTGAAATTAAAACTTTACAATCAATATTGGGCATCCTGGTGCCCTAAAGGCCTTTACTGCACAGTATCCTCCTCCCTTGCTCTCTCTTCACATTTTCTGTCAAGCTATCTACTAACTACCATTAAAAAATAAAAGCGAAAACAAGATGAGGATGTGTTCTGAAATCCACACTGGCCTCCCTTGTCAGATTTGTGTCCTCTATGAAGCATCATAGACTGGCCTTGACACATCATCATTGTGCTCTGTGCAGTTCACTGACATCATCTTGGGATTTGTGGCTGTTGAAGTTCTAATTTTTCAGACAGTTACCTCTGCCATGTGGAGGCAGAAATGTTCAGCACAAGGTTGCCTGGAGCAGCTTTAATAGTAGCATGAGTCGTAGTGAGACAGGAACGCTTTAATGTAACTGAACCCTTTGACATGTCGTGTAACATGAAGGTGATAAGAGAAACACATTTAGGGAATATAAACACATTAGCCCGTGAATGCATGCATTGGTATCTGACTGCACACATCCTGTGGATACACCGCTCTGCACCAACATGCCCTGGGGATATTTCACACACAGCTGGGAAGAAAACACACTCAACAACTAATTTCAAACTGTTTCTCTCATTAGTACACGGAACAACACTGGCACTGTGCCACCTGACCTGGTGTTAACCGCCTGTCTGTCCTGTCTAAGTGCTGAATTCTTCACCATATTGGTGTCATGGCTCACATCCTCCCCATAGTACTAGCTGCTGCAGGGAAGCCCTGTAAATCTCTCCCCTGAGGGTTCAACCCATTAGGATAAATAGGCACTGTAAAACACACGCTTCTCTAAAGGCTTATCCCCTATAGCCCCAACCTGCTTGCATGCAGCACCGTATTAACTCTGACGGTGTTTCATGTGCAAGGCACATTTCCAGCTGTGGTACAGTACTCATCAACAAAACGCGGACACACAAAGGCATTTCCCAAAGGAAATCTTGCATTAGAGATCCGGTGGAGTTCACAGGAAAAACTGATATCCATAATCCCGGCTGTGGTTTAGTGTTGTTGAGGTATTTAGCCTCAGAGAGGAGGGGTTTGTTCTGCAGTGAGCCGTGTATGAGCTTTGTGCTACAATTTGTTGCCTTGTTAATAATACCTCATTTGCCTTGCATCAAATGAAGAGCCTATCTGTGGGATTAGCTAGGGGGGAAACTGTGCCTTCAGCTGGTGGTTTATAATAAGGGATATTCTTTAATTTCACTCACTGAATCTTAATCTTACAGCTCAAGGGTTTTTAACACCAGGTGTATCCATTACTGTGATTAATCATATTTTGAAGATGTAATAATGTGACAATGTTAAAACTGTCATCAGGCAGCGGCAATATACTGTACAGCATGTGCCATAAATTTCACAGTGACAGGAGAAACAGCTTTGTTCAAGTTCATGCAACAACACTTGTCATTCATCTTGATGGATGGTCCACCTTAAAACAGAAAGGGTCAAAGTCTTTACAGCCGTTAAAGGAGTCTGATGTTATATCAGACATCGATAGCTTAAACAAACAACACTGTGCTGATATGTATAGCGTCCAAATTCCGGCTGAATTATCAATTATTTTCATATCATGATTTGAAAGAGCCACAGTTTAAAACATATGTAATTAAAAAGGTCTTAGTAAGATAAGGCGAGTTAATGGAGGCAACCACTGATTTCACCAGCTATAGTGACAACTGTGACTTAAAATCGCCTCAGCTCTGCTCAACATTCATTTTTTTGCCAGATGACAAAAATGTTACGTATTATATTCACTCCAGTAAATGGACGCCATTTTTGAGTCTGGTATCTTGTTATGCATCCAAGACAGTTTTTGTCGAAGAAGATACACCACACTGTATTTTGTTGTCTGAAAAAGACCATGGGCTTTGTCTTGCTATTGAAAAAAGGACCAACAGAGTGGCACTAAATTTACCTGCATACCTTTGGACTGTGGGAGGAAGCCCCGGCTGGGAGAACATACCAACTCCACACGATGAGCTCTTTGGTTGTTTTAACAGCAAACTTTTCTAATGCAGGATGAGACTATTTAGCAGAGACTGAGGGCTCTATGAATAACAAGAATTCAAGGAGAATCTCTTTGAGATTTTTTTGTTACTACTGAAAAAGGCCCGAGGACGCTCTGTGAAGTTTTGAAAAAACCTAGTGGGTGTCAGGACCTCAAGGTTAGGAACCTGTGCCCTAGAGGGCACTTTATCATGTTTTATCTATCATAGGGGCATCCAAGAGGGCACTTTTGCTGTGTTTTTTTGAACAACATCCAACAGTGCACTGAACACAGGTGTTACCAGTTTGTAAGTTTAGGAGAGGTAATGCCTTATAGAGGAAGAGGAAGAGGATTAATATTCTGGAGCTTTGGCATCAATTGAAAGTATTATAAAAAAGGAATTTCACTCTCCAGCTGTGTTGAATAATTGTAACACAAAAATGTCACTTATGCATGATTCTCACTTGAATGGATGGACGCCATTTTTGAGTCTGGTATCCTGTTCTTCTAACACATCCATGAAATCTACTATATTATACTTGGTCAGAGATAGTTTTGTCAAAGAAGATACACCACCCTGTATTTTGCCGTTTGAGTACCTTGTGGGCTTTGTCTTGCCGTTAAAAAAACACCAACAAAGTGGCACTTCACTTCACAAAAAATCTAAATGATTGCATCTCATCAGTTTTAGATCTATAGCTAGCTGGTAGCATGATAATTGTCAAGTGTAAATGAAAGACAGTTTTGTTAAACTATGATGCACATCATATCATTTTAAGCTTTGCCGTAAAAGCTCTGAGTCACGTTACGTTAGCTCAGGCAGCACGGTGTAATAGTGAAGCTGTTAGCAGTCAAGTGAGATATCAAAATTGACTTACCACTATACGTGGGCAACTGTGGAGCTGTTATGAATAAGTACACCTTCAGAATGTCATGATTATGAATATTTTTCAGCAGTATCAAGTAACTATACCACTACAGTAATATCTACACTTTTTATTGGATGTATTTTATGTTGTTAAAAAAAAAGACCAATAAAATGGCGAGCCTACAGACGGACAGCTTGATGGAAGCGAGTGTAAATGACAGAACTGTCAGAATCCATTAAACTTTAAAAGACATAATTTCAGCACCTTAGATGTGTATGTTGACCTCCTGTATTCAGGGCTTTGAAGTAGCTTGTCTTTGTTCGAAGCTAACATTAATGTTAGCTTGAGCAGCAACAACATTACAGCTTTGAGTACTATCAGTCAAAACACCATCTACTACTAACTATTATTTTGTCTGATTGCAAGATAAATTGGTGATAATGCTTAATAGGACTGCATCTTGTTTAAACCTGCTGAACAGCCACTTGAGGCTGGTTCCAGAAGCGAGTCGATCTTACGATATTACATTAAGGCTTGAAGTTATGCATCATTAAGAACATCTTTCATTGACAGGTGGGTGCTGCTAAGCCCAGTATTCAGTCTCCCTCAGCTCCACCCACATTTGACCTCTTTGCTCATTTTTGATTTGCCAAGACTGCCAAGATGGCAGCAGTCAGAATGACCACACTTCTTCACAACGGCTCTTCAGAAACCAGGTGGATGGCATCATGGAGACTACGTCCATGTTTTATACAGTCACCCTGGTGTACCCCACCTCCTGCCCAATGCCACCTGAGATAGGCTCCAGTGCCCTGCAAGGATAAGTTGTTATGGAAAATGGATGGATGGATTATTGTCCTGTACTACTGCTGGGATATAGTGACAGTTTTGGCAAATACGCCAAAAAGTTATTCTCATAAAAGTTACAGACTGCAGCTTTAATACTTCTGTGTATTAAGTTAGTATCTACTCTGCAGTCCCCTTAGAGGAGCAGCTGCTCTCAAAAGCCAAGCATTTTTTTTCACCTCTGACCAAAGACGGGAGGGCATAGACATAAATAGCAAATTGTCCTATGAGCTCAGTCAGCAAAGACGCTCAAAATGTAATTGTTACACTCCGGGTTTAAATCCACTCTTGGTCCTTCATTGCCTTTTAAATTTCTCCTCACAGTGAGCTGGCTAATGCAACATAAATGCACTTCCCCTAATGATATTAATATGTAATCCAATCTAAAAATTATAAGTATAAACTGACATGCAATATGAAATTATACAAACTTGAAGAATGACTGAACCGTAATAAAGAAGCTTATTTGTTTAGTGAGACAGTTTCCATTTCTTTCTCTGTCTATTATGTGAGATAAGAAAGCACTCAATCAGTGCTGCCAGTTCTGGACTATAATACTTGATGTGTCCAAGGGACATGCTGTAATAGCCTTGACATAATGGAAATGCCGTGGAATAAATGTATTTGAGACTGCAGCAGTATAAAGCCTCTTCTGGCTTACAGCATCCATAAAATGTTGCATTTTCTCACTGGTTCCACTCCTTTAATTTTATTTATATGACGTTTATGATGGGTGCTTATCCAGTTGCTCTCCCGCCTGGACTGCTGCAAATCCCTCCTCGCCGAAGCCCCCTGCGTGACTGGGGGATGTGGGGCCCTAGGACAGTAGTCTGCTTTTGCCCAATTGGTAATCCAGCCTTGATCATGTTTATTCCCTCGCCACCATCCCCAGCTCCACTCTCTCTCTGTTGTACGTGAGTGCTTTCACATAGACTTTCGGAGGCTGTAAAGCACAGCTCCTATAAGTCTGAAATCTCTTGGGGAATAACCCACTATTTGTTACATTAAGAACAAATTTACTTGAGATTGTGCAGGCTCAGAATGGGAGAAATGGATCACCTTCACAATGAGAACTCTGTGATATCTGGATCTGGATAAATCCAAGAACAATATCGACGCAGACCAAGAAATGTATACCCCACTCGTTTCTCTTTCCTGGTGCTTTTTTCTTTCTTTTGAAAATATACTAAAATGTTCATGTACAAAGATATAGCTCATTATAGCTCGTATAGGTTAAAGCACTGTATGTCCTTTGATGATTTCTAGTATTACAAAAAACAGAAAAGTCTTTGCCACAGGTAAAATATTTCATTTCATTTATTTAACAGTTTTCAGTCCTTGAAACTTTTGAGCACTATTGCATTTATGCTGAACCAGTTAGGTTGTTTGAGGGGCAGAGGCTAAAAAACATAAATAGGGCACCGGCTGTATGTGGCTGGACACAAGCATGCATAAAGTCATGATGCGTTTATGGTCACAGACACTGGTTTTAGGTTAAAATAGTTGTAGTAGTAAAACTCACAGGGAACATTAATTATTTAACTATTTAGAGGCAAATAGAGACCATCTAATTTTCTAGCATGTAAGGCAGCCTGTTTAACATCACATTTTCTCCACTGGAAGGCACCCTAGAGCAGTGGATCCCAACCTTTTTCTTTAAGAGACCCTATCATTGACTACTTTATCAGCGACCACTGATTCGGTGATGTTTTTTATGGATGTTTCATATTATATTCATTGCATGATGTAAATACTGCAGGAACTCAAATAAGCATGCAAGCACACAATTATCTATCTGTATTATGTTCAGTCATTCATTTTCCGTAACCATTTATCCTCATCAGGGTTCCCAGGGGGCTGGAGCTGATCCCAACTAACATTGTGTGAGACACTGGGTCCACCCTGGATTGGTCTGCAGTTAATCACAGGGGATGACACAGAGACAAACAACCAAACAACTCACATTCACACCTAATTAAGAGTCACCACTTAAGCTGTGGGAGGAACATGCAAACTCCATACAGCGACAGCAGGCCCCAGCCTTATTTTGATCATTGTTCTATGAGCTCTTTTTTAACAGCAAATTTTTCTAATGCAGGAGGAGGCAGAGAGTGACGGCTCTCACTGTGAGATACTGTGAGATTTTTTTGATAACTTTTTATAATAGTTTTCTTACACCTTAAACTCCAGAAGACCTCAGGACCCTCTGTGAAGCTTTGGAAACACCTAGTGGGGGTTAAGACCTTAAGGTTAGGAACCTGTGCCCTAGAGGGCACTTTATTATGTTTTATCTGACATAGGGGCATCCAAGAGGGCAATTTTGCCATGTTTTTTTGAAGCAAAAGTTTAGGAGGGCTAGAGGAGGAAGGAGGAGGAAGAGGATTATTATTCTGGAGCTTTGGCATCCATCTAAAGTATCATTAAAAGGAACTTGAACCAAATGCCACTCTCCAGCTGTGTTGAACAATTGTAACACAGATTAAGACACACTTGAAGCTGAATTTAATCAGCGTCAATTTATTTAAAAATGCCTCCTGGAAGCACATATCCTGAAAATAAACGGTCCTATTGAAATAAGCTTGTGTTTACTGATAACGTCGCTTTGTGGTGCAGCCCTCTGGTCGCAGGTTTATCACTTTCACTTCAAAATGTTGACAGGCCAGTATTGTTTTTTTTTCCCTCCCTGTAAATTATCCCAGCTAACAACACACTCAGCTGTGATTATTTCCCTCTAGTCACTCATGAAAATTACTTGACTTTCTCAAGCATTGTTCATGCTTGTTAATGTCAAGTAAAGTCAATTTTATTTATATAGCCCAGAATCACTAATCACAATTCGCCTCGAGGGGCTTTACAATCTGAACAGCATACGACAAGCCTCTGTCCTTAGACAGTCGATCCAGATAAGGGGGGTAAAAAAGGACAATCATGCAATAGATGTCGTGTACAGAATAGATCAACCAAAACCTGCAATTATGTGAAGAGTATGGATACAGGAGGAAGGGATAAGTCACAGCCAATTGGATCTTTTGAGATGAACTGGACAGACTTAGATAAACAACCTTGACATGTCTGATTTTAGTTGCTTCTACATTTCTTGCAGCCAGGTGTTTCTCTGGAAAGCAGTGCTGTGGAACAAAAGCATATATTTTAAACTCCAACAATAAGAATGCAATTATTAATATAAACATGTCACACTGACAGACTCTGTCTGTGTGTGTGTGTGTGTGTGTGTGTGTGTGTGTGTGTGTGCGCGCGTGTGTGTGTGATGGCTTGGCGCTCACATTTTACACATTATTTTCCAACCAGCAAGTAACTGACAGACAATTACAGGAAGCCTTCAGTTAAGGTGGAAAAATATATATTGGTGCAAGGGAACAGCAAAACCCCCACTAAACTTAAAAAAGGGAACAGATTTTGACGTCATATCAGCAGAACACACAGTAAATTAGCTGCAGATCCGCCGGGCAAAACAATCATTTCAGATAATGGAGCTCGGAGATGGAAGTTAACTTTTGAGTCAAAATAATGGAGTGAACCTGAAATCTGAGTAAGTGAAGTATTGATAGATAGAGGTGTAAGGGTCAATACTTTAAGTGTTGAGTATCTATACTATACTAGGTCTTGTTCTAAGTATCAGTACTAGTAGGATTGATACCATTAAAGACTGGCTACATTTCATATCAGAACCTGAATCCATGTTAACGCAGCATTAATGCCTCCACTAGTAAACGAACCAGCATTATGTGGAAACAGTCATTCTTCAGCAACCTGCAGAAAGATGGACTGTTAACCATCAACAGTGGAGCTTCAGGTGCTTTGAATTCCTTCAGAGAGTCATCAAAGCCATCCAATTACACCAGTAATTAAATCAATTTAGCGATTAAGCTAGAAGGAGCAGGTGGTCGCCACCACACCCAGCATGATCACCCAGGATGATCTCTGAGTTTAAGTTTAAGAGAGTTGTGTTTATTTCTTTAGCCGTCCTTTAATGTGTGTGAAAGGCTCCATTACTGGATATCATGTAGTATCGAAGCTTTTTGACAACCATTACTGTGTAGAGCAACACATAAAATGATCACACATGGCATACTTATTATATATTTAAAGTCAAAGTGAAACCCACAAGTACCCTTCATCGCTTCGGCACCTTCACTGCAGCATGCTTACCAACACTGCAGAGCCCTGGATCACCCATGTGTGACCAGCTGCAACCATGACAGACTGCTGGGCCAGGGGAGAGATGTGGAGCACAATGACCCCCATGTGGATAATCATCAGTGTGTGAACGCCGATAGAACCTCACCAGCTGTGGCTTTGGTCCCTGAAGAGAGTTCGGTGCTGTGTCTTTCCGGGCTGTGACCTTACGTGGTAAGTGCCAGTGCCTGGTTTTTCAAGCTCCTGCAACCATGGAACATACGCTGATCTTTTGGTTGCAATTTACATCCTCACTACTAGACGCTACTAAATCCTACACACCTTTAAAGGTGAACAGATTTGCACTTTGTTCGCTGCCAGTTATGACGCAGGGAGTAGTGCTTGTGGTGGGAAAGCACAGCGTGTTCAGCAAAATACTGTCTTCATGAATAAAAACAAATCTGAAATGAAAAAAGGTATTTACTGTTGCTAAGCTAACATTCTCTGGTCACCAACTGTTCATATCCCCTGTCAGTGCATATGCCTCGCATAGCAAAAAATAAACAGCTACGCCAACTTTAGCATTGGATTTAGTTTGTAAACTAAATGTCTATCCATAAAGCTGGTAGTTGTCCAATCTGACTGCTGGCCAGAAAACCAAAACAATGAGCTAAAAGCTCCTAAAATCACTTAAAAGGACTGAGGGGAACTGCAGTCTGTGTAATTATCTGTGGGTTTGTCACTAAAGGTGGTGACTTCCTGTGCCAAACTCTTATTCCCTTGCCAACAGATTCTGTATTCATATGCAGATATCTGTTTAGAGAGATTAGACCGGGTCTGTTCCAGTCTGGGTCAGTTGGTGACAGATAAAATCATATACTGTGCAACATTGGGATTCTAATCTCACTGTACATCTTTAGATTAACTTGCTGCCGGTTCTTATTATAAAGATTTCAGCTGGTCTTCGTGTTTGTCGCAGGCTTGAATATGAAAAAGCAGCTGTAAAGGAAACAAATGAGTCGAGAAACATGATGAATGCAGTGTACTGCGTGGTAATTAAATAATTAACACTCAATACATCCTACAAAGATGAATGCACATTTGAAAGGATGAGTCACCCTAAACCATATTTTCCACAAGTGGGTGAGAGCATGTGTGGTGTACCTCAAGAGAACACAGGCCTGAACATGACCCTCACAGAAAAAGGCGTTTGATGGCTGCGCTCATAGTTTGTCTGAGAGGAAAAGGTTACTGTAAGTCAAAACAAACTCTTGGTGATTCCTGTATGATGAAACATTTATGTCCTGATTGGACTGGACATACCAAAGCCACCATTCACCCTGGGCAAGAGGGCTCACTGAATGGTTTAAAGAGTATGAAAATGATGTGAATCATATGTCCTGGCCTTCATAGTCACCAGATCCGAACCAGAAGCACTACCTTTCATCATTATCAAAACACCAAATGAAGGAATATCTTAAGGATTAGTATTTATCCATCTACCAACGTTAAAGGACATTTTGTGTGTCATTTAACACCTTGCTTTTACATGGTTTTGGCATTTAATTTAACACGTTTCACGTGACACATTTTATGATTTGGGGATGTGAAGGAAAGGCCGAAGACATTATGTCATCATAGTAACCACAATAAACACATCTGTGAAATGGTTAGGTCATGTCACATAACTTAAATGCCAGCGTTCTCCTGGGTGAAAGTCATGTTTGTTTGACCCATCCATCCACCCCAACCACCTGACATTTCTTTCACTGTTACATCTGTGTGTAAAATGGCGAGATGTCTCGTCAGTGTAGACACTGTAGTGATAACACGTGAAATTACTTGAAGTCTGTGTAAAGTAAGAATAAATATCTGTTCTGAGTTTGTCAGACCAAAGAAAGTGTTATTACCCACTCAGCCAAATTTGAATGATTAAAAATATGAAATCAGGTGTCAAAATCATGTAAAAATGAGCAGTATTCTCAGCTCCAGGACTGTGGGGGCGTGTCTGCTGAATGCACTAACACCCATGGGAGCAGTCAAGCAGCAGTTTTGAAGCGACTGAAACGTGTCAGATGAGTTCAGAAAATGACACGATTAACTTTGAAACACTCTAAATGAGATAAATTCATCTCTATCTCTCTGCTAGGGGTGCAGGGGTATGCTCAGGGTGGCCTTAGCGTGTCATCGAGCCACCCTTCAGGACCGCCCAAAAAATCCTGAAAACTGGTGAAAAATTGTTTTAACCTCTAACTCCACATTTCAGTAATATATCATTCAAAGTCTTTTCACATGTTTGAGCAACTATCTTCCAACATATTTAATGTATTATATCATACTGAAAGAAATCTCAGAATTGCCTTTACACAGACTTTAACATTGGTATGTCATATAATATTTGATAATATCAGGTTGGTTTAACAGAAAATCTGTGACAGGCAGCACTGAAACTGTTCTGAAGGCTCAACATCTTGGACTCCATTAATTTATCATCCATCTGTATATATTGTTATTACTGTATTTGTTTTTTGTATTCACATAGTTTCACATTCATCTAGGCCATGGGTTGTTTTAAAAGTTGGTGGTTTAAATGCGGACAGGTCTTATTTTTCCTCCCTCAGAACACAATCTTAATTTTAGCTGTCAGACTTAAAGTATAACTGTCAGCACATTTGTGTTTTTTCTAATAAACTTATATTAGATTTTCATTGTGGCCTGCAACTTTAAATCTGGTGATTCATAACTGCAGGCTCTCTGTTAAAAACCACCTCACCTCTGGGTTTGTGACAGGTTTATTTGCATAATGAAGTGCTAATCCCTTGCAGTTACTTACTGTATGCTAAAGTGCTAGCATGCATATGAACTGAGCTATCTGAGCTAGCAGAGAGCCAATCCTCTTACCACATTCACATGCAGTTATAAATTGGCAGATAACCTATAGATTTAGGATTAGTAAAAGGTTTATTTTCATACTTTAAATAATTTTAATCTCACACAATTACTTTATATGCTGGGCATTAAAGTGTTACGTGCTCCAACAGAGCTAGCCAAGAGGCAGGGCTTTTTGCTATTACAGGAGATGACAGGAAAACTATTTTTGCATTTCTAACCTAATCCTTTCAACCTTATTGTCACTAACTAAAGTTTGGACCCTTAAGGCATTTGGCATTTTTTTGTCCTTTCGAGAACATGTACTCTTTTTTTTCTTCACAAAGAAATACATAAAATGTAATAGCTTCACAATATCCAGTCTCCCTCGCAATTCCAGCTACTTCTAATAAGTATTTTCTGTATCAGCAGGCTAAAAGAAAAGTCATAAAAAGTTAACTCTGCCTCCAAGACAGAATAAAGAGGTAAAAACTTTACCCTAGAACAGAATTTCACTGTGAAATTCTGCGAATGAAACTGGGGAGGTAGAGGCTGTGGGTTGTTGTCTTTTGTTCAAATGATTGCTTGATATACCAAAGACAGATTTTGAGCCGGTGTGTGTTGTGCCTTTGTTATCGGTAGATGCCAGCGAAGAAAGCAAAAGCTACAGCTCTTCTTTCTGTAAGACACATCTCAGACTGACTTTCATGCCAAGTTTGGCTGCTCCTGCACCTCCGTGTATCACAGCCCCCTCACTGAAGTCACAGCAAAAGAGGAAGAGGATCGAAGCAGAAGCTCCTGGGAGAGTCTTGAGAACAGTGTGGACTAAGTGAAAACACTGTAGCACTTGGATTGATGCTTTAAAATGCATGTCACACTTGGAAAAGAAAATGTCATAGAGGGGGGTTCAGGTCAGGCGAGTGACTTTGGCTGCAGAGCACACACTTTTCTTAGCAGTTTAGGAAAGCAAATCTCAGTGCAGCTTTGTAGTTGCTAAATGATGCAGCAACACAGCTTTAGGAAGGAGATACAATTCTGCTGAATGCGTTCTAATCGTGGAGGCCTCATTCAGCATCTTTTTTACATTTGCAAAACAGAACGTACCCTATAATGACGGTTCGAGGATGGCCCTCTTTGTCTGAAGCACTCCTTCATCGCAGTTAGGATGTCAGGAATTTGGAAGCTAATGATACTGTTTACATCTTAAGATAAAGGAAAGCTAAAGATGTTGCCTGCTTTGTATAACATATTCTTCAGGGTCTGTGCTTTTAAAGTAAAGTGACAAAATTGAACTGAACTCAGCTGTGAAAACAGAATGACAATGAAAACTATGAGGTATAAATATGGAGATTTGTGCCACTGGAGATTGTGTTTCATATGCACACATTTTTATGCAAGATTCGTCCAGCAGGTTCTCGTGGATCGTGACTGCTGCTGTGGTCCTGCATGACGTCCACTACATATATTATTACTGTCATTAATGTTACCAGATCTCCATTACAGTTTATAGTAACTTAGTTAATGATTTGCTGCTGCTGTGCATCTGTGTCTCTCTATCTCTATCACAGGTTCCACTGCTACTGTGATCATTTTATCATTCATTGTAATCCATTGTCATTTTTCATTGTAATTACACAAAATGTTTCTGTTGACTTGTTGACTGTACACGTGACATCTATTGCATGTCTGTCCATCCTGGGAGAGGGATCCCTCCCATGTGGCTCTTCCTGAGGTTTCTTCCACTTTTTTCCCTGTTAAAAGGGTTTTTTGTGGGCAAGTTTTTCCTCACTCGAACCGAGGGTCTAAGGACAGAGGGTGTCACTCCCTGTACAGATTGTGAAGCCCTCCGAGGCAAAATGTATTTTGCGACTTTGGGCTATACAAATAAAATTTGATTGATTGATTGATTGATTCAATCCAAACACTGGAGAGTGTACTGGCACTGTGACAAGTCTTTATTTTCTTAGTTGTGGGTATATCTTCACGGCAGCTGAATATTGAATAATAATCAACGTTTTTGTATTAACAATGGATCGAATGACTATTTGTTATGTGAAAGAAGTTGCTGTTAATAACAAACCCACAAAGAACTAACTGCAGTTCCTCTCAGCTTTACAAAGGTTTTTAGCCTTTAGCTTATAATGTTGGTTTTCCAGCCTGCCAATTCTGCTCTCATCTACCTCACTGCCAGACACAGTAGGCAACTGCTTTCAGTGAAAAGGCAAAACCTAAAGTGAAAAACCTACTGAACACTACCTGCCCAGCAACAAAGTAAATGAGTGGCTGGTGAATATAGGGGGCTTTGTCGGCCACCAATAAATAATTGGTATTATATGTTCATAAAAACTTTGAAAAAAGTCCAACAAGTTTGCATACTCAACAAAGATGTCAATATTGCATTTGCAACTCATTTTGCTGCCTCCTAGTGGCCAAAAAATATGATCTACAATGCAATTTAAAATTAAATACAATTTTGTTGTGCTAACCTTGAGGTGCAGATTCAATATATGCCAAAAAAAATGTATGTTGGTTACCAGTAGTGATAATCGAAAACAAATTATGTTTATTTCACAACCTGGCATTTGATTAACTTCACACTTGGCAGGTGTTTCGCTGCTGTTCCAAGTAAGTTCAATGTCGAGTGCCAACTCTTGAGATCTATCGGGCATATTTATTGTGTAGTATATTGAGAGGGGATCCCTTAACTGTTAGGCTGCCAAATAGCACAGTGCAACTTCAACGTCTGTGGTAGCAAGGCTATGGTGGCTTCCAGCCACGTCCAGCCCTGCTTCATCTACCATTCCTGTTTTTTCTGCCACTACCAGCCCTGCCTGCCTGCCTAGCCTTTGAATACACTTTTCCACATCTGCCACCGCACACTGTCATCTGTGATCAATAAACTTATTCACACTTTGGGTCAGCTAAACAGTCACACATTGAGACCATGTTCACCAAATGACGCGCATACTCTAGCATTGCTAGGGGACGCAACAGTGTCCTAGCAATGAAGTGCCGTGTCGAGTGTGAAAAGTTGTTGGATGAGTGGTTCTCGAAGCCCACAGTTGCAGAGTCATCGTAGAACTTCTGCAGGTGGCAGGACTCAGAGTTATATGTGAAGTCAGAGGTGCAGAGGGTGAAGACAAAGGGTGACAGAACTACCCCCGGGGGGGGACACACAATCTAACACAGGCCGACCAGACAGGTAGTCCACAATCCAGGACACCAAGGGAGCCTTTCCAGGGATTCAATCATGTTGGAAGTCAAATTGGAGTTGTATTCACTTTTACTTTACTTTTTTTTTTTGTTTGTCTGTTTTTTATTAAAATATTCCATAAGGGCAAGACATATTGATTTTAATTTGAAGTATAATACAAAGACAGTCTCTGGTGGCACTAATATTCTTCTAAAGACAAGACAACTGTGAAATTACATATAAATGAAGTTTACATCTCGGTAATCATTTTGAGTCTTCTCAAGCATTAGAAGTGAATGTTGTTTCCAGAAGTCTCAGCTATGAACTGGGTGTGCATGCTGTGTTGGCTGCTTCAGTTTAGTCACTCAGACGTTCAGTGTCAGGCTGCCTGTGCCAAAAGAGGATAGAAAAGCATTCACCGAGCAATTCTCCCACAGTAGATCCAAGCGAGGAGTTTAAGATTCACATTTCCAAATGCCAAGACGTGATTATTTTTATTGCAAATGACAGCAGGAAAAAAAAAAGTAGGCTGCAATTCCTTACAGTTTGATGCATTAGGGTTTCAAAATAGTTTTTCCACGTTGAATATGATTAATATTTAATGTCAGTATAAATATAAATGTGTATGCTGAGCAGTGATCTTTTAAAGCTTGAATTACATACAGTACATTAACTTGCCTCTTTTAGAACAGAAGGTCCAAATCCTGTTTAATATAAACTTCTAACATTCAGTTAAATACTAAAACAACACAGCAATGGAAATCTAGAGATCTTTAAATATTTGAATTATATAATATATGCCTCAAACAGCTTGATTAGTTCAGTAAAGTAGTTAATCAGGGACTAAGCCAACTTCTAGAATAACAGACTTGTTTACTTTTTTCCTTTCACCCTTGACTGCATTATCATAAAACCTGATTTTCTGCATTGTGTCTGTTTCACAATCACTACATTCATACAGGGTTTTTATCCAGCGTGGAGTGAATATTGATGAGGCGACTGATTATTCTCCTATTTGTAGAGAGAATTTTAGCTCAGTGACACACTTCATAATTAATGTTGCTTGTCAATGTGGATCTGCCAGAAAATATTAAGCAGAGACAGACAGAGTGTTGGGGTGAGGTGAGCTGTGCAAGTGAGCTGATTTATAAACGCTACCTTAACAAAAGTCATAAAGATGAATATGCCACTAATTTTATACGTAAATATCAGTTTACTCATCAGTCTGCAAAAACAGTTATATAATGTTTGAGGTAACCTTGAGTTTGAGATGCAAAGTTCTAAGCGAAAGCATTATAACCTGAAGGTGAGGAGTCATTCCCACTCTGTGCCCTGCACGCCTCTTGTTCTTGCACTATGTAACTTTGTGCTCCAGGTACGATCTCTTACTAAGTCACACACCACCAACCATTTCTGGTTTTCCCTCTGATGTCCTCTGGCGGCTGCTCCTCAACTCTCTGTGATGATGGACAGTAAAGAAAACTGCCAACTGTAGCTGCTGTTAGCTAACATTAGCTCAGTTTGTTAGCGGAGTTGCATGATCTGAGCTCAGAACATTGGGAGTGTAAAGCCTTATTTCCACCGGGGACGCAAGCGCCGGTCGCTGCCACTAAAATCAATGAAACCATTCCCACCGGGCGCGCCGCAGAATGTCCCAGCAGCGTCTCTCCGCGCTGCAGCGCTATCATTCCGTAGCACTTCTATTTTTGACGGAGCCATTGCTAAACCGCGTGAAGCTCAACAGAGCAGATTGCACCAGACAGGAAATCCGACACAGAATCAACATAATACACTTCCGCCCCCTTTCAAAATAAAACACAATACGCAGTTCATGTAGCCTATCACAACTTAACATCAACATTACGTCATGACCGGTGGCACCAGGTCAATCAGTCAAAGGGTCTCAACATGGACGACGAGAGACTAATTGTTGAAGTGGAACAACACACAATAATTTATGACACAACAGATCCTTTTTATAATCTCTTCCACGTCAGAGAAGCAAAGTAAGCTGTTTGTTGTTGTTGTTTCCTTTATACACACAGTTTATCGCAGGATCTTGCAGTCTCGCGTACGTTCAGGATTATTGCGTGATCTCGCGTGAATACGGCTGGCTCGCAAGGCAGCGCTACGCTGCCGTCATGCGCCCGGTGGGGACTGACGCCGGTCAGAGAACAGAGCAAAACCGTGGCGCAGCCTTTCCGCGGCGCTTACGTCCCCGGTGGAAATCCCCAGTAAGTGTGCAAGCTTCCCTTTTCTCTTCTTCACTTTCTCCATCAGTGTCACCTTCAGTCTTTTCGCCTCTGTCAGTATGTCCATAAAGGCCACTCAATCCAGTTACATTGCTTGCCCAGCTTCGGTTTTGGCACAACACCAGCTCCACTCCCCATTAGCACTCCCCTGTGCCTGTGCCTGAAAACCTCCTGTTCCCATTGGTCCAAAATGTCTGTGGTACAAACACAATCTGGGACTCCGGCTGGGCTTCTTGATGTTGGATTAGCTTACCAGTTTTTGATCATAATTAAAGTAATCTTAATAAATATATGTATATAACAAATAACAATGCCAAGCTGTCCATATTCAGTGGACAGCTGTACACTATGGACAGCTGTGGTCAGCGGAAGTAAACCAAAAGCCCCTCGACTAGCACAGCCACTGTATTTTACCACTGTGTGGGAAACTGATTTACCAGAGTTTAGCCTCTTCCCTGCTCTACTGGATTTGAGAAAATTTGCAACCCCAGCTTGACTGTTAGCCAAGATCGATTACAGTCAGCAAACAAAGTGGTTAGTCCTTATCTAAAAAGACTTTTCCTGTGTACCATTAAAGGTGAACAATACAAGCAATAAAGCACAAATCTAACTTCCATCTTCCCCAGGTAAGCTATCTTTTACTTACACTGTTAGGACTAACCAGTTCTCCACTACCGTACATGAAGCTGTTTCTTTATGTCCATGTCTTTTGCTGGTGAGAATGCAGACTTTTTGCCTGTGATATGCAGTTTTGCCCTCCTCAGGCTTTTAGCCCTGCATATTTTAGACCGTGCTTCACATTTTTAAAATGTGTCAGCTTCAAACCTTCAAAAGTCAGCTTATTTAACAAACTCATAAAACTAACACTACCATAATTAGGCTAAAATGTGCTGCTTTTGTGAAATCAAGCACCCATTGTTTCATAAATTCACTTCAAGAATTTCGATAACTCTGCCCCCGTAATCACTGTAAACTGTGCGAGAATGGAGACCTTGACAGTTGTAATGTAACTAAGAGGGACGAGGCTTAGTGAACGGTCAGTTGAAGTTATTACATTTTTCAAAATGCCTTGAATCACCTGACCTTGCTTGCTTTGTTTTCCCACCAGCTTTCTCACACTTTCAGTGCTCTTGCCTCTGCAGTTTGCTCAGGCAACTTTCCCCTGGGTATTTAATGTGATACAGTCCGCTCTTCTCTTCCACTTTATGTGTGTGTTTTTCTGTCTCCTCCATCCAACAGATGATTCGGCACCGGGATCAGCATTTATTTTGGCTCCCAGTTCTTTTCTTCCCCCACTTGTGCATCCCAAGCACATCCCTTCCTCTTAGAGAGTGCAAGCAGAGGAGGAAGTGAAGGAGAGCGATGGTGCCCTGTAGGAGGGAGGAGGGTTGACTGATGATCCATCCCTGCTACACAGTTGGTTGTCAGTGTATAAATGGCCTCAGCCTCACAGCCATTCAATCTAAACTATAGCGAGCAGGCAGGAGCTCGCTCCAACTCTTAATGCCGTGCACATGTCTGGTTTTAACAGAATCCAAGTGACAGATGTCAACAGAAAGCATGTCTCCCATCACCTCCACGTGGTGGTATTGAACCTATATCACATTCCCCATTCTCCGCTCTGTGAATTATGGATTTGATTATCCAGTATTACCCATAATGCAGCAAGTACCTACATACCGCTTTGCGAAATGTCTTCTTCGCTTCTTTTGAAGGCTTTTTTTTCCCCACATACATGCAATGTGCAACATTCCTTGACTCGCATAGCCATCAATAAAGATTTATGCAGCTGATGTTTTGTTTCTTTTTGGAGGAAAATACAGAAATGTCTTAAAAGTGTTTCATTTGTCATTACAGACAACACATATCCCATTGTCTCTATGGGCACCCACATCTCCCATTGCAGAGGAATTACTGACATTCAGTTATATTGGCAGCAAGCGCCAGTGACGTCGCCAGTGTGCATGCCTCATTTATTGATGTCGAATCCTCCCCGATAGGCTGAATGCTTGTCTACGGATAAGCAGGTTTGAAAGACAGTTTTGTGACAGAGTAGACACCGCAGGGGGAGGCTTTTAGAGTAAAACCAAATGAGAGAAACAAAAAGAGGGGACAATAATGAAGTGGGAGGTGGTGCATGGGGCTCATTATAACTACAGAAATTGTTTAGGCTTTAAAAAAAATGGATGCATGTGACAGCTCAAATCCAAGGAAAGCATGTGAGCATCTCAATTACAGGAGCTTAACGTACACAGAGAACTGAGTAAATGTAAAATGAGTGTGAAAGAGACGGGGAAAGAGTACGTCTACTTGTACATCCATGATATCTCTGTATTTAAACGTACAGTGGTGCAAAGTGTTAAACATAAAATGCACTTTTGCATCAACCTCTGATGATGTTTTCTTCTACTTCTGTCCCCATTAGATGCTTTTTTGACAGCTATTGATGCTCCAAAAGGAAGCATACAGTATAGATCCCATCAGGTCATGACACCCACTCTGGATTACCCATGGTAGTAGGTAGACTAGTGTCTTGGCTGTCTGTCACTTCCCAAGTCTTGCCAGATCAGACTCTAATGCATCGGAGGCATGCAGTAGGGGGGTTGCCATAGCAACAGCTCATCCCCCGTCTGTGCAATCTGATCTTGTTTATCGAGTTCTTCTTTTCGTCGGAGCAGCTGCATGGAAACAGCCCCTGATGCCTCACGGGCAAAGGAACAGCGTCAGATCGGAATAGAAATTGATCACAAAAGGAATAAAAACAAGGCTTCTTAAGGATCCCTAAGAAACTCTAGCCAGAGTGTTAATCAACCATTCATTTGTTGTCTGTGTGGGCCATGCCTATTGTGTGGCCACACAGACTTTCTAAAGCAATTCATGGTTAAAGTAGAAAGTAAAAGACTGCTGTCCTTCAGTACAGACAGGGTAATTATTTGGCCAAGCATCATGAACATGACCTCTTCCTTTACCTCAGGCCACTCTGAAGTGAAACTTGTAACTGAACTCATTAAGTGATAAAACTATGGATACAAGTCCATGTCATGCCAGGCATCTTTACGTGATGTATGATAAGGTACACACGACTAAAAGATGAGGCTATTCGAACACCCATATATGATTTCTGAACCTGCCATGCCAAAACCATGTGCATTCCTATGCTATACTCTAACTCCACTTTTCTTGTATGGCTTTACACAAGATTTAGGAACCTGGCTGCAGGGATTTGCTCCCATTCAGCCCCAAGTGAGGTCAGGCGCTGATGTTGGACGATAAGGCCTGGCTCACAGTAAGCATTCCTGTCCATCCCAAAGGTGTTTAATGGGATTGAGGTTGGGGTTTTGTGCAGGCTAGTAAAATTCTTCCACACCATAATGGGAAAACCGGAGAACTGTCACATTGAAACAGGAGAGGACTTTCCCCCAACATGATGAACGGTTATGCCCAACTAGGCGAAGCACTACGCTTAGCACCACTTGGAATAACCACTGAGCTCTGCACTCAAAGTTCAAATTATTTCAACTTTGACCTTGGGTGTTGCTGACCTTTCAATAGTTCTATGTGATGTAGCGTAGTAGTAATGCATTGCAAAATGTCAGCAGTCAAAACTACCAGCTTTGTGAATGGGCATATAGTTTCTGAACTTATCTTGCTAAATCCAATGCTAAAGTTAGCTTAGCTGTTTATGTACATGAGCTATACCAGGGTCACACAGAGATATGCTTGAGATAAGGGGATATGGTTCGTACACAATCAATCAGTAACCAGAAAACGTTATCAACACTACCCTGCCGAAATTGGTTCACTATGCCAGGAAGTACATAGTGAACGGAAGTCAAACTGAGACACAGCATATGTTTTGTACCTTATCTTGCAGTCAAAGAGCATATATCTTCATGTGAAGGCTTCATAACAGTCTCCTCAATCATTGACTCACATCATTGTCTTTAAAAGTGGATCCCAACCATTTGTGTACTCCTACAGCACTATCAGATTGTCACAGGTACCCTGGCATCATACCTCTTTCATAGATGGAAGTATTGATAGTTTTTTTCACTGCAGAGAACATATAATGGCTGTGATGGATCCATGGTTAAAATCCGTAGAAAATGTGTTGGATTTGTTGATTATTAGGCTTTGTCTCATTTTCTTTACTTTCATTAGGTTTGGTCAAGTTTGCATTTGTACTTATATCACTTGGAGCAGCATGTGGGTGTTGTGGGAGCATTTATCCATAATTTTTAGCTCTCTGTTTTGACTTAATTCCCCTTGCTTGGTGATTAGTTTTCAAAGTAGTCTTAATTGAAACATAATTAAAACTGAGGCATGTCTTGTGCTGTCAGCCTATTGTAGATGGACAACCCGTCTCAAATTTTGTTTCTATACCACTAATTGGCAACAGCAATGTTTTGAAGGAAACATAATGCAGAACGGATTAGGTTTTCTATTAATGTAATTAAAAATATTCATTAAAAGTTCATTAAAATATCTGACAAGTCACAAAAATGTTGATCGTATCAGTAAAATTATCATTGACAGGGTATTTCATTTGTTTTCTGCCAAATATCCATTTAAAGTAACTAATGAATTATTAAACCTTTGTGGTGTGGTATGTTTAGGCACTAGCAGCACTTATGTAAACTTACGGAAAGATTGGTTCAACATTTAAGTCCAATGTAACTGGTAAAACAGTTTAATAATACATAAACATGATTTCTGGGACATGGGTTGAGCTCAAAGGCTTCTGGGTTATTGTGACAATAATACCACTGATAATATACCAAAGATCAGATATACATTACACATTCTGCCCCACTGTTATCATCTCCGTCAGGTGAAAGCCTGGAAGTTATTGGTTTGTTTGTTTTTTTTTTGGTTTTGGTTTTTAGTCGGTTCAACTCATAATAATTGTGTTACTCTAACAAGTTCATTAAGTTAGTACATTAACTTAACAGTTTTGCATTTAACTAACCTAATACAATTTCATGGAACCTGTTAACAAAATTAGTTTAATTAAAATCATTGTTTCATTTGTGACATTTGTGCAGACATAGCCCCTCGCATACACAAACTCCTGGTTGGGAATCCATGATCTAAAATATCATTGGATTCTGCAGCAGTACTATTTCTCTTCACTGGAAGTAAGAGAAAAGCCCTTAACTTGAATGTAATCAGGGGTGACTTGTGATTGTCCTTCTCACACAGTACAAGCTGTGATAGGCTAAGCCACTCACAACCCTGCCTAGGAAAAGCTCTAAAATAATAAAGGGGTGGGTGGCTCATATGATCCAGATACACTTATATTAGTGTAGGGAAGTTCGAGTCTTTTAACTGACTCAGATCTCTTACTCTCGGACGGTAAAATGAACAAATCCTTTTTTGAGTCATTTCGTTCATTCACTAGTGCAGCGCTGTAGCCCTCTTGTGGCCGATGTAAACGTGACAAATGAACGAAAGACCGATCCGTATGAACGTACTGCTGTGTGCACTGCTCCTCACACAGCCTGAGCAGCCTGTCACGTGACAAATGAACAAACCGAATGAACGAACTGCTGAACGAACCGCCCCTCACACAGCCTCCTGTCACGTGACAAATGAACGAATCACTCACTGAGGCGACTCATTACTCCCGAGTCATATAAAAGATTAGTTCATATTGAACGATATGTTCACGACCGACACACCACTAACTTATATCTAAACATCTTTGCTGAAACTGTAAAGACTGATCTATTTTAATAATTCACCCTTTGTCTCCATGTAAATTCACTGGAACAAATTGAGAGTTAAAAACACAAAGTTGACAGGGATTCACTCTTTCACAGCACAAATTTCCACAAATATCTCAGGGAATGGGCGATCCACGTACTCCGGCTTCCTCTCCAGAGTCCAAAGACATGTATAATCAAAGAAAGAATGGAATAGATACTTTATTGATCCCTCGAGGGGAAATTCCTTTTTCACTCAAGTATTTTACATGCATTTTTACCCGAAATACAACCACACACACAAAGGGCTCATTGACATGCAAATGTGGAGAGATGGTAGAGTGAATGGCAGCCACACTGAGCAGTGCCCTGGGAGCAGTTAGGGGTTCGGTGCCTTCGCAGGAGGTGAATTGGCACTTCTTGAGCTACCAGTCCACCTTCCATACTTCTGCTATACTGGACTTGAACCGGCCACCCTCCGGTTCCCAAGCCAAATCCCTACAGACTGAGTTACCGCCACCCCCTAGTAAGTTAATAAGTTAAAGGGTGATTCTAAATTGCCCTTAGGTGAATGGTTGTTTGTCTCTATTTGACTTGTCCAGGGTGTATGCTGCCTCTTGCCCAAGGTCAGCTGGGATCGGCTCCAGTCCCTGATAAGGATAAGCAGTTACAGAAAATGGATGGATGGATCTGAGGGAGTTCCACTCCATGCTCTCATTCCAATATCAGACATTGATTATTACTGTAATAAATCAGACGTATTATGACGCAAACTTTGAATGCACCATACATTTCCCATATTCATGTCATCAATAAAAAGCTGTCTGTCTGATAGTAACTGCCATGTCATTGGCTCACATGATTGGTGTTAAAACCTCTATTTGAATATGTCGTATCCAGTGCTGCACTGTCAGTAGGTCTCTCATTTGAGTGTTCACCTGAACACAAACAAAAATTAGTATTGTGCAAATGCTGGGACTCTTCGGTTGTAGAAGGACTGAATTCATTATAAGAAAGATAGCGTTTTAATAGAAAATCATAATACAAGTGTCGAGGGCATGGGGAGTTAGCCGAGGTTAATTTCATTCTCTCCTCCTTCTCTGGCAGCAAAAACGCTATCTCCACTGGCACATTTAAAAAGAGGAGTAATTGAATCATTTGTGTAGCAAAGGCATTTGAAGGCCAAAAATGTTAAAACCAAAGAGCATAAAGTAGGAATTTCTCAGCAATACAGAGTTTTAATCAGCTGCATGAAATGAGTTAATTGAGCTCCTTTGTATAAAGGAAATACAGACAACATACAAACGATATAATCACCTTGGTCATGATAAAAGTAGTTGTAGGTCACAGAATCACAGTATCAGTTTATTCATCCGACTGAGATACTATGATAACACGAAGGATATTCTGAGGACACTCAGACAATAAAGCAGCATATCTATCAATGATAAAATGAAGTCTCTCTGGCCTTTTGCAGTCAGGACCAAAATGTACCCAAATGGCACCACAGTAAATTTCAAAGCTGGTCATTCTAGTCTGACTGCTCGTCATCATTTTTGAGTCCCTGATAACTGAACAGACCTAAAAAATCTGTATCTCTCTCCCAATCACTCCCAACTTTTTAACATTTAAAGTGGCCCACTTAAACAAAAGACTGCTCTCAAAGCTGTTTCAAACACCTGCACATTTTACCGCAGAGTTACAGGAATACTTTGAGATTTTAGAAAAAAAAAGATGCCGTTGGATGAGAAGATCATCATTTATAAGGATAGCCATCAGATTAGCCACACTTAGCACTAATAAGTGAATTTCCCCGTTGTGGGATGAATAAAGTACAATCTAATCTAATCTAATCTAATCTAATGGCTGGAAACCGGGTAACTAAAGCCTACCAACACATTTAAAGTTCAAATGACACCTTATGTCTTGATTGAAACAATGAAATATGTAAAAACAATAAGGTGAAGATGATAAATTATGGTTTTACAAATTGTGGGGTCCTCTGTTTCCAGTTTTATGCTAAGCTAAACTAGCCAGCTGGTGGTGGGCTGATACCCTACACCATAGCTCTCATGCGGTGGCTGCCTCTCAGTTGTTCAGGTGTTTTCCCTTTCCATTTCCCTACCTGATCACTTTCACCACCTGGGGCTCAGCAGCCAGTCACAAGTGGAGTATAAAACTCGGTTGAACCTTCCAGACTCTGCCAGATCATTTGATCTCTCTTGTGGTAATGACACTACAGCCAATTCAGTGCTCTTTGTGTCTACTAATCTCTCTCTGTGCCTCAGGATCCCTACCCGCCACTCACCTGTCACATCCAGCCTTGCTTCATTATCGCTCCCGTCTCTGGAAATCAGGCACCACCAGCCCTGCAAAGTTTGGATCTCCTCACCACCTGAATCTGACGCACTTGACCTTTAAAACATACCCACATTCACATCTGTATGTACACACAGACAAACAGAAAAACGTGTCCGTTCCTTCGTATTCTCTCGTTGTTTCGTTTCACGAGCAGCAGGGGGTGAAAGGCAATGAGGAAAACACAGAAGAAAAGAGGAGAGAGACAACGGAGAGTTCCAGTTTCAGTCGCTGTTGTTTGAAGTTCATGAAGAAACTCAACACACTGGCAAAGAAACCCATGCCAAGTAGTATTTTAGCTGTGATATTTCCAGAGCAACACAAACACACGTGCATAAGTATAAAGGCTCACAACGGCATAGGTCAGTAAATACCTCTCTGATTCTCAATATGCGTTTTAACAGTAATTTGCTGTTCAGTGGTATTGATCTTCTCATCTAACTCTTGGCAAGAAAACGAATAAGCGTATTTCCAAAAATGAATTTCTGTATGTCTGTAACAACATATTTCCCTGGTGGAAAATATGTTCTTTCAGATGAGTTTCTCTGAATACCAAGGAGCTGCTACACTATGTTTCCTGAAAGCACTTGTCACAGACAATGAAGTTTGTCTCAATGTCAGCAATATGAGGCAACAGTGAATTGAGTGGAACTGCTGAAGTGTGATTTGTCTGTAAAAAGAGAGAAAAGGCAGCAAGGTTAACTAGACAAACTTACAGACCATTCGTTGCAGTTTTTTGCTGCCAAGGAACCAAAAGTCTGAGTGAGATCAGAAGAAAAGTTTAGAAATTGGAAACAAAGAGAGCACTGCATGAAATAATGATGTGGAGAAAAAAAGAACTCCGTTTCAACTTATCAACAAAATACAGCAGAGGCCTATGAAGTGCTACTACATACTTCATTACACCTGACAAAGGGAACGGCAAGCTCTCAGCATGGGCTTGCTTGATACCTCAATTTGTGCGCGTGACAATAATTAACAGTGAAAGGAAACATCTCGAAATGCATGAAAAGTAATGGAGAGGAGAATAACACATGTTCCAAAGAATCTGTGAAGTTGGACAGGAATTCATGGCTTTGAATGTGAAAAGTAATTTGATGACTAAGCTTGAGTGGGAGATGAATAATTAATGTGAGGAGGAAGAGTTTCGCTTCGCAGGTACACTGTTCAGTTGGCGTATTAAGCATACTGCATTTTCAAAATAAAGTACTGTATGTGTCTTAAATAAACACGATTGCTTTTGACTGGTGCTCTAGGTGATTGTAGAGAAAGGTTTGGTCACCAAGCAAGTAAACAAAACCCAGTCTCTTCCAGGTATTCCTCCGCACATCTAAATCCAGTAGTTTTTGGAGAGAATACCAACAAATAACCATCATGATTGAATGGTGTCAACATATATCAAATAAGTGAGCGACTCCATTTCGAGCTTCAGCATCTTCCTGTCAGACGTTGCTGCTTGCACTCAGATTTGCACGACCTCAAAAGTGTTTTGACAGTTTCGGAGAATGTGCCAATGAATAGCAGACGGGGACGGGATGGTGTCATATCCTCGGTATCAACAAGCTGACACTGTGGACTCATCAAAGTGTCACAGCTTCACAACCGTCGTGTGACAAACTGATGTGGGCTCATGACAGTGTGTCAGACTTAACACTGCCACTTTCCAAGAACGGGCCACGAGGTGGAAGGTAAATTGACCCAGTGATCCTTTTTTTTTTTCCTGGACGATTGTGGTTTTAGGAAACAGTATGACTCATAAAAACACCAAACTGCTGCATTCCAGCATTTCAAACTGACTCAAGAATTTTATGAGCAATGATAAATGTCATTTTAATGCACTGTTTGCCTTTGTGTGGTGCTAATGGCTCATTTGATGTCAAAGCCAAAACTGGGAGGCATGGCTCCGGGGCGGGGGGGGGTTGCAGAAGGACAGAGCAGCAGCAGTGTGTGTGACACACAGCTCATGGAGGCAATTTAGGTACTTTAAAACCATTAGTGCCCGATTGCTGCAATTTGCGTCAAAAATTGTGCTCGTTCTCAGTGTCATAACGCGGTGAAAGTCGAGTCACTTTGAGAAACGTTGTCTGGAGAATCTTAAAAAAAATATTTCTGTATAAAGATGAAATCAAAAGCACACAGCAGCATTTTAGCCCATGCAGAGGCAATTTCAGGCACGTTTAAATTTGAGCCAGTTTAATGAATACGAACACTAAGCACTTGTACTATATGGTGTGGGGAGGGATTGTAGGCTACTTTACGATATCAATACCATCATCTAAAGTGCTTTCAGCGCCTGATGTAAATACGTTACCGGCAGCCATATCAATTGTGGTGGAATAGAATGAGAAAATGGTGTTGCTATTTTTGTGCGCTTGCTGCTGCCAGCTATGTGCAGGCACAATCTCCCCCTAATTGGTTACCCTGGTACTGCAAAGGCAAATGTGAGAAGGCATCTAACTCAACAACTGGGCTGCTCTGACTGACAAGCAATTAAACACTGAAAGCTCATTTTCAGGTGCACCTTTTCAGTAAAATGAAATGTATAAAGATCAAACCACTGACATCGCAGTGGGGAAAAAATCCTGAAAAGTGACAGGTCTGCAGAAATATTTTCCATCTTGATGAGGAACATATCCAACGGATGCTGACTGGTTTGGTATGACGTTACGGATTTGATTTCTTAGATACATCCCAATCCTAACATTCATGGGCATGCAGTAGAAACAGCAAACTAACTATTGCCATGTCCTGAGGACATGTATTAATCTCAAATCCACCATTTTGCAGCATTCTGATGTCATAAAACTATCGCTCTGAAGGCTTGGGAGTGCCCAAGTCACTGTGGTAACTGGTTGAATATTGAGGAAGAGGCCACGGTCCAGCTACAGTTTGTGTGTGGCACAAGACTGCCCTCCGGTGGAAGATTGACAAACTGCCTCTAAATCAGCCTAATGCACCACATTTCAAAAGACTAATTTTGTTTCCAGTAAAACAGATTGCTGTAGAGTAGCTCCAATTTCACAGTCGACTTTATTTTATAAAGATGAAAGCTGTATGAACTACAGAGAGCTACATGGGAATTGACTCTACTGCCCTGGGTACAACCCCCTACTCTGCTACTGTCGCCCCAATGAGCTCTACCAATAAAATGCTTTGGAGTATAAAGTTGAGGTCAATCAATTAAAGCCTTTTTGGAAGGTTCAGACCAATTAAGACTCAAATACTAGTCTGCATATCAAAATGTTTGTGGTTTAGTGTGTTTTTAAGGGATAAATCCACTCTAAATACTAGAATGAGAAGCTCAAATGAAGCAGTTAGAGGTTTGGTGTCATGTTCAGTTGCCTGTGTAACTTCTGGGGCAGTAGTTCTCAACCTTTATGGCTTGTGAATGCTTAATAATATACCTCTGCATACTCATATGTGAGTAATGGCCAGTTCAAACAAGTGTTTTTTCTTTTTTCTTTTGACTACACTATCTGAATAGTTCTCAAGGAGTGAGGATTTAAAAAAAACGAAAGAATATAAATGTGTAGTAAATGTAGTACATTTGTCCTGCTTTGCTTTCATTTACCTGCTCACAACCCCTCACATTTATTTTGCAGACTCTCGGTACAGACTGTGAATTCATTGTTGTTACACAGGTGGTGGAAGAAGTATTAAAATCCTAATCTCTATACTTAAGTAAAAGTACCCATACAACAATGTAAAAATACTCCATTGCAAGTCAAACTCCTTTATAAATACAGAGGAATTATCAGCAAAAACATACCTCATGTTTAGATAGAAGAAGAAAATGGTCCCTGAAATTGATATATCATTACATATCTTATTATGAGATTGGTAATTCTGATTCAAAAAGTGTTTTACTGTTGCAGTTGGTCAAAGTGTAACTAGTTTGAACTTTTACTAAGTTATCCCAACCAGGCCCCTATGTTGGTTCCCAATAGAGAAAAGGGAGAAATGTGATATTGTTTAAATATAGGAATCTCTACTTGAAGGCAATCCGTATCAAGAACTTTCTCATGTCCACACAGTTGCTCAATCACAGCAAGGATTTGGTCTCATTGTTGCATTTTCGGTCTCAGAAAGTTGCAGTTGCTTGGACGCACCCATAAATTTACTGGAAAACTGTAAAAGTGTGGTGGGATGCGGTAGCAGTTTGACCATCCAACTGGTGGATCATACTGGCGCTATGTATAATTTATTGTCATGGTGTTGGATTTCTTGTTATTTTGTAAAACTCCCCTCTCTTTGTGGCTGTAACAACTAATTAGTTTTCACCTGTGTCTTCCTACCTTCACTCTGTGTGTTCTTTGGTTTGAGTGTCAGTTCGTATTTGTCTGCGTGTCAAGTAAAAGATTCCTTGAGTTTTTTTCTTTGACTACAACTTTGTTTTCTTGGACCTTGTCTGTTTTATGGATTTTGGACTTTGCTTGCTGCTTGGATTTGTTTACCTTCCTTGGACTGCTCTCTGGTATTGACCATTCCCTGCCTCATCAAGCCTTTTGCTCATCGACATTTCTTATTAAACCATTGTTGAGCACCAGTTCTGCCTCTGTGGTCTGTGTTTGAGTTCTTTTTCTTGTGTTCTTGGCAAGCAACAACCTCCGGTGCTGGGAAATGAAGCCAATGCGGAATTGCTAAAAACTGTAATTCCCCAAGTGGCCACTTGAGAGTTGGTCTCTATAGCTAATTTTTCTGTTCATGACAACTGTACAGGGAATAAAAATGTTTTAACTCACCCGTTAAGGTGATATTAAGGCTTAAAGTTATGCATAATTAACAGCGTGGCTGTTTTCAATGACAGGTAAGTGCCATTAAGATGCCTTATTACAGCACCCAGGCGCCATTTAGCCCGCCTCAGGTCCGGCAATGATACACATCTTTGCCGATATAGATTAGCTGGGAGGCAGTACATCCAACATGGTGGCGGCGACGATTTCTATTCCATTTTTGGACAATGGGAGGGGGCTTGAACAGGAAATAAATAGTAAAATTGTAGAGTAAAATTATAAAGTACCATAAAACAGAAATACTCAATTATATGAGTGCTTCGGAACTGGAGGCCTACTTGAGACCAGAGACTTGGTTAATGCCACCACTAGTGTTGAACCTTTCCTGCATGCATCGTGACAAAGTTGACTTTCATCAAGCCTCATTTTTCAGTGATCTGCAGTGCGTTTTGCAGTTGACTCACTCTTTGTGCCTCCTAATTATACTTTTGGCAACTCTCCAGGCAAAAAAGAAATGAACCAGAGGATGGATGAATTCCAAGATGACGAGACCGCATCAATAACCCAAGAGAGAATATCCATTGATAGGTTCAAACTGAGATGCCGTGCAATCAGTTCTCTCATCTCTGGGGTGCAGAGAAATTGCTGTAACAGTGGCATGTATAGCATGGGACCCTTTGCACCTGTCACATCCCATATGTCTGGTAATTCATCTTTCTGTTGATACGATCATCTTGTCTCATAATTCATTATTTGTGATGTACAGTATCTCTTACGTGATTACAATAAATAGAATTCTGAGATTTCCTATGATGACATTACTTTCGGATGAGCGTCTCCTTTGCACTTTACATTGTGATTTGTTCAAAAACAGACAAATGAGCGCCCTGAAGGACCATCCCAGCTCATTGTGCAAAAATGAAACGTATTCCTCATTCTGGTCACAAACTCAAAACTTGGCTGGTGAGATTAAATTTCATGCTAAATTAATGACTTTGCACGTAGGAGGGTAATTAATCATTTGTTGGGTCCTTTTCTTTGGCTCTTAGAGCACCCTGGCCCTCTCAGAGACCCCTGCTCAAAAAACATCTTGACATTTTTGTAATTACACCTTTTCTCCTCAGCACAAAGCAACTCAGCAGCTGTTGACAAACTGAGGGGGGGTCACATTGGCACGGCACAAATACAATAAGGCTGTGTGTTAGCCATTGAATCCCACCGGCCACAATAGTGATCATTAAAAACCATTTGTCAGCACAAGATTTAATCTTTATAGTTTAAAATTTTAGTTCAAACTTCCACAATATAAGGTTTTTATTTTTATTTTTTTTAAGAAAAATGTTTGGTAGATACATTTGTGAAAGGATCTACTAATACACTGTAATGAATAATAAATGTTCCTTGTAGCATACTGTAAATAGCAGTGGAAAGTACATTTTGTATTTATTGTATTCAAATATACCGGACTGTTATGATGACCTAATTTCCCTTTGGAGATGAATAAAGTCATCTATCTATCTATCTATCTATCTATCTATCTATCTATCTATCTATCTATCTATCTATCTATCTATCTATCTATCTATCTATCTATCAAGGTACAGTTATAATATATACTACATTATACTTATATAACACATTTTGAGGTAATTCTACTTGAGTGTTTCCATATTATGCTGCTTTATACTTCTGCTACACTACCATTCAGAAGTAAATATTGCACTTTTTACTTCATGAGCCTGTTTATTAAAATGCATAACTAAAGATTAGATTTGGAGTTTTTGGCTTGGTATCTTGGGGCCCCTTGTCAGTTCAGTGCCTGAGTTGCAAAGAGCAGATTATTTTGAAATGTAGTCAGTTACTGAATATAATTTTCATGGCGATTTTTTAAGTAAGTAATGTAATGGATTACAAATTAAATATAAGATGAATATTTTAGGATTACTACAAATACCATCCAACTATCCATGCATTTTTTATAACCGCTTATCTTTATCAGGGTCGCGGGGGGCTGGAGCCAATCTCAGCTGACATTGGGCGAGAGGTGAGATTCATCACAGTGCTCTGACACAGAGACAAATGACTATTCATGCTCACATTTATACCTATGGGTAATTTTGAGTCACCAGTTACTTATTAACTGGATGTCTCTGGACTGTAAGAGGAAGCTGGAGTACCCGGGGGGAACCCACACAGACATTAGGATAACATAGCCCCAAGAACCTTCTTGCTGTGTGGCAACAGTGCTAACTGCACCACCATAACGCATTACTCCAAAATCAAATATTGCACCTTATACTACAAAAAATGGATTTGAGTCAGAGTGATGGCGATATTGCCTAAAAATGGAAGCCTGTTTTGGAGGCACTGCTGCTGCTGCTTGAACCCTCTATCTTGACTTGACGTCGTTCATTTTTCTCCCACCATATTTTTAAAGAGGTAAATAAAAATATAATCAAGCAATTCTTGACTATGTAACTGTAAACGTAATCCCTGCAGGGAAGACATTTCCCTCTAAGAGAGTCCAAAAAAGTCCAAGTAAGGGCAACAGATCAGAAAACTCTTAATTTGGAAAGAAATGATGAATAACTTATTACATCGTCTCAGTTGGCGTCTGTCGCTGCTACATCTGCCACAGGATTGAGTTTTGTGCTGTGACTGTGCAGACTCTGAGTACATCCAGGTGACATTGCTTGCAGTTATTAGCATCGACAAGTGGAGCCTTTTCAATCAGAGGTCTGGCATACTGATTTTGTTTTCCAGCTGCTCAGACTCCCACCTGGGTCACATAACACTGCAAATCAGACACATTTTTTGAGGTGCAGCACAAAAAAAAAAAAAAAAAAAAATCCCATAAATCTACTATGAATGAAGCTAATTTAATATCAATACATATGACCCCCATCAGCACTTCCCATAGGCATAGACAATTACCTGCCTGAGTGTGAAAATGCAAGAGGCCCACACAAAAGAAAATCACATGTATTCAAACAGACCCGCTCATTCAGCATGCAAAATTATGCATGCCATAATTAATTTGCTATTAAGACTGGATTAATGTCGCCTTCACGATGCAGACAACCAAGCCATAATTGCCTCTGGTGTTGCATTCACAGCTTTGCCTCATTACTGAAACAGATGCTAATTTAGCAGAGCGGTTTCAGGTTGACAGGTGTGTGTGAAGTGTGTGTGTGTGTGTGTGTGTGTGTGTGTGTGTGTGTGTGTGTGTGTGCGCGTGCGTCTCCAAGTGGATCATTCCGCTGTATTCACCTATGTGTAAAGTGTACGGCGACAGGAAATGCAGAGTTGAATATACAACATAATAAGCGACGGCATGTTCAGGAGGGGGAAAAAAATATTTTCCTTTTTGGTGGAGCATCTTTTAATCGCAATGAATGGCACAGGCGGTAATTAGCGTGTGAGGAGAAAGAGACTTAATAGCTTGGGAAAACAAACCACTCTGCTGAATTATTAAGCTGTTTAACTAAATTATTTGCTTTTGGACCTATTAGATTTTCCTGTTCTTCAATTGATTAGGGTTAATTGTCGCCCTCCTTTAATATTTTCTGAGAAGTAATAACTCAAATGATGAACTGATACTTCAAAAGACGTTTATTCCTTTGACAATAAACCACATTAATATTTCATGCAAACATCTTCAGCTATTTTTTAGAGAAACTATACAAAAAAAAAAACTACAACTACAAAATATTGTTTTCCAGGTCAGCTCAGTTCGTTTCTGACGTTAGCGTCTCAGTCAGTCTATGATCTCAAACGTGTCCTCACATCTTCTTCGCCCGTTTCTTGGGTCTCTGGTTGAAGACGGGCGAGGTCCCCATCAAGGAGTCTGGCGAATGCGAAGCGTAGCTGCCGTCTGACACCGCGCCCCCGGGAGAGGGCGCCATGGCTCCTCCTGACTCGCTCATGGTCGACATGGGCCCCCCTTCCTCGAACACATCTCCGCCCAGCACGCTGTGGTGATGGTGGTGGTGGTGATGGTGATGGTGGCCGGAGCCCTGGCCCTCCTCGCCATCCTGAGGCTCCATTTTTACTGGCCACAGCGGCGAGTTGTTGGCCCCGCCTCCACCTTATGAGAGAGGATCGCAAGTTCAGCAAGTCAAATCCACTGAGTGTAAAGTGTGTGTTTCAGGCTAATTCTGTTCTCACCTGATGTGTGAGGAGAATGGTCACCATCCAGGCCTGAAGCTAGCCTCTCACCGTGGGCCCCGAGGACTCCCATGGGCAGAGCTTGGTCCCCGGAGGCCAGGTCGGCCTCGGGCTCCTCGCTAACAGGGAAGGAGATGTCACTCATGGGCTCCTCCTTGATCCTCGGGGGTTTGGAGTCCTCAAGAGCCTTCTCTGGGTTCACAAGTCGTTCGTATTCCTCCGACAGATCCTTACTCACCTGGAAGAGGAGAATCTTTTATAAGTCCCATTTTACAGGTGAAACCTCGAAGACAAAGGAACGTAAGAACCGAGCCTGGATGATCTATTATTTTAATTCATCAACATTTATTATAGAATATATTTTACATATGACACAAAATGATCCAACAGATTGTGAAAACAATGGTCCATTTTTCAGCTCATCACTTGCATATCTTTAAAAATCATGTTGGCAGTAAAGACGGTGAATCTCTCAGTTTGGTTTCTGTCTCGCTTCCAAGCAGCTTGCACACAAATTGCCATACGGTGCATTGTTCTCACTTGTACACAGTTCTTTACGCTTTCTGTGATGATTCAGCACCGCTGTGGTGAAGCTTTCACTGAAAAACATTTTTTCAGACTCGCGGGTTATTTTTCCAACTAATGGTTCAGTCTACAAAATGTAAAAATAAACCTGTTGTTGCCAATTTATATGTGTTCTTTGTATTGCGTGAATGGTGTTGTTGCTTCTTGCGTGCACAGGAGGGCATTAGCAGGTAATGACAGCAGTCATGTAGCCTTCATCGGAAGTCGCAGGTAAACAGCTGCGGGGAATAACGACTGTACTTGTGCATCTGTGCCGGTCTTTGTCCTGTCATACAGTATTTGTTAGTTGTTGTTTTCTTTCTTTCAGCTCATTTTTATATCTTTCATTCAGTGCACCCGGCTTTTGTAGCAGTTTTTCAATCTGCATATGTAATATAAGTGTCACTGCTCGATGGAAATGCCTTCAAATGACCTCAAGTGATGGAGAACAACAGTGAAAAATGGCCATCATAATTCACCTAACCCTGTGGTGACGTCTCTTTTGGGAAACTGGTCATTGGTGGTCGTAGACACTGTTTTTTTCTGTTTTTAACCATGGTATAAGCAGTATGCCAAAATCTTGAATGGCTGACAGATTTATATTCAGTTAATATTGTCAAATAGCAAAACCCTGTGAACAGTTATGACCCACTCAAACCTCACCTGCAGCATGTAGCTGTGATAGTCCTTGATCCGCACTTGCCAGAAGCGCTGCAGAGCCAGCACGCTGCCGATGCCCACCTCGTGGAACACTTGCTCCACCACGTCTGGGAAGGGACTGGCTCCGAGACGAGCCTCCCGGTCCACCGCTACCCGCAGCAGGTGGGTGACGCGCAAGTAATGCTCATGGACCAGGTCCGTCAGAGTCTCCAGCACGCTTTCCTGGGCCGACTCAAAGCCGGCATGGGCCAAGACGGTCGCCACTGACTGGTAGAGGAGCTGCCTGCAGGAGGGCCAACTCAGCTCTGTGACAGGCTCGCCTTTACCCCTTATGATGGAAGAACCAGCGGAGATGAAAGGAGATAAATGAAGCTACATTTATTTAGATTATATCTGTAAAATGTTAGATAATGCGTAAAAAAGTGAATTATAACATCTAAACTGTGATAGGCCTGCAAGTTAGATGCTGTACTTACACAAAAGAAATCATGTGTATCATCTTGACGCAGATACACAGGCAGATTAACTTACTTATAGAAGTCACTTTCAGGGTCACTGTGGCGGAGCTGGAAGGGCTGCCGCGGGGCTTTGCTGTCCACGGGTAGCAGATCATCTGGCATGACAGGTGGGGTGGGAGGACGCAGGGGCAGGTTGGTATCAGCCTCCTCCAGCCTGCTGCCACCTTCAGAGGATGCTGAGCTTTGACCCTGAGCCTGGGCTTGGGCCGCTGCCAAGAGACCACGGAGGCGGCGGGTATGCTGACACAGCTGGACTGTGTGGATAGTGAGGCTGCAGGGCTCCGAGGGGATGTCCAGCATCGTAGTGGGCCGAGGACGCTGGGCTGAGGGCTGGTGCAGGGGAGGGTCCTGCATCTCCACTGAGCGAAACTCACGCTGGAGTAAATCAAAAGAGCTGCGACTGGGAGGAGCCCCTGCAGGTCCGGGGATCTCGCCCCAGTAACGCATCATGATGAGTGATGAAAGGGACAAGGTGAGTTCAAACTCGCACTGCGTCTGAATATTGGAAAGGTGGAGAAGAAGTTGAAGTGACCATCACACACAAGATAGAAAAAATAATAGCCTTGAGTCAGATTTTTGGAGGTCAATAGGAAACTTCCTTCAAGACACTTTAAAAGGTTAGACTTCTGCAAATAAACCACGTCAAACTCGCGCCAAATATCAGTCAAAACCACGACAAATATTAATAATAACATAGTGACAAGCGTGTACTACTACTTTAAGACCCGTGTAACAATGTACTTGTCTTGTGATTATATTGGCATGCATTTAAAAGAAAATATTAGTAATTATAATCTATAATCACTGCATTTAAATATGCCCACACAGTGTATAAGACAGTGATTAAAAACGTATTGGAAACGCAGTTAGGTGTCGTTAATGTACGCCGAACTGAAGGGCAAATTGCAGTAATTCGCATTAGCTCTGAAGTCAAGGTGTAACATGTGTATGTGCATGCTAAACAGCAAAACAACGTCGCATGTCAGGTTTCTGACTGGACTCGTGAGCATACAAGCAAACAACGCCTAAGCTACGTGTACGGAAGCTAAGTGCGTAGCACGTTTGTTTAGCTGGTTACATTATCTGCACGTTAAAAAGTTAAACTGTGACTCACATTACACAGAGATGGATGAAATGTCTGACAGTAACTGGAGTCCACAGCCCATGTATCAATGGAGGAAGCTGTACAGGAAAATCAGGAACTACACTTTCTCGTCCTTGTTGTAAAAAATGCCCCGGATGAACACATTAGTTCCGCTATAAACCGTTTATTTCGACCGTTATAAAATTATAAACTCTATTAATATGTTGTGTAGTTGTATAAAATTGAGTTTTTTTTCCAACAACCTTTTATATTTTTATGTGGCATATTCTTTAATAGCTGTTTGTCTCCGTTTTGTAGAGAGGTAAAAAAAAGAAAAAAAAGCCGGACAAAATTTACATTCACACCAAATAAACATGGCCGCCTCCCCGCCGTCAGACGTGTGTGTGAAAAACACGGATGAAGAAATGAATAATGTCATGGAGACGGACGAAGGCTCGGCCACGGAGAGTGGACGTGAACATGAGAGTAAGGACGTACAGAAACCTGACCCAGAAACAGAGGACACTTTTAAGAAACCGACTCTTTTCGCGGCGCCTTCGCTCACCAGCAAACGCAGCAGCAGCAGCGTCGCCGCCTCCGCTCCGTCCAAAGCAGCCGAAACAAAACCTGTGACAGAAAATAACAACGCTGAAACAGAAAACACTACTACAGAGGATTGTTCGGAACCTGTGAATGAAAACAAACCCACCGAGAAGGGCCAAGAAGTGGACAAAAAAGTCGTTAAAGACAAACATGTGGCTCCTGTCAAACCCAGGTCAGAAGCTAAACCCAGGGTGCTCCCTCCTAAAGGGCCCCCGGCTGGCAAATTCCCCCCTCTCCCGTACACAGAGCCACCTTGGGGTGGCAAGGCTCCGGATATCGCCTATGCTTTGGAAATCCTTAAAAACGGCACCATAGTGGACACGGTGCCCCTCACACAGAGAAGTTACTTCGTGGTCGGACGGTTACCTGTGTGTGACGTCTCTCTGGAGCATCCCTCCATCTCCAGGTACCACGCAGTGATTCAGTACCGAGGACAGGCTGGAGAGGGAGAGTCTGTCGGAGAGGAGACCGGGTTTTACGTCCATGACCTGGGCAGCACGCACGGCACTGTGGTGAACAAGAACAAGATTCCACCAAAGACTTACATCAGACTGCGCGTGGGACATGTTTTGAAGTTTGGTGGGAGCACGAGGCTTTTTATCCTGCAGGTAAATGATGTTTATACTGCAGTACATAGACTGACTGCTGGGCTCTGTTCTTCTCACACCATCTGGTTCATATAATAACTAATAATTATATGTAGGAATATTTGCAGCAAACAAACAAACAAAAAACTAGACAAGAACTCACCAAATGTGCAAAAATCAGGATCAGATATCCAGACCAGACCTTTCTCTCTATCATGTATGACACAGGCAGATGAGGCGACAGTTAAAGCCTTCAACAAAACATCTAAATCTGTTCAAATAATCACTGAGAAAAGGGAGTCACAAAACAAGATCTGAAAAGTTATTTATCAAGAAAAGGTGCAGCTAGTTCCAGCTTGTCAAATGAATATTTGAATACATGGGCGGCACGGTGGTGCAGTGGTTGCCTCACAGCAAGAAGGTTCGAACCTCGGCTGGAGTGGGCTCTCTCCGGGTACTCCGGCTTCCTCCCACAGTCCAAAGACATGCACCGAACGGGTTCATTGGTGACTCCAAATTAGCCGTAGGTGTGAATGTGAGTGTGAATGGCTGTTTGTCTCTATGTGCCCTGTGATGAACAGGCGACTTGTGTATCCAGGGTGTACCCCGCCTCTCGCCTAAAGTCAGCTGGGCCGGTCCAGCCACCATGACCCTGATGAGGATAAGTAGTTACTTGGTCACTGGGAAATTGTGACAATATATATATTTAATCAATTTATTTAAAAAATACATTGATTAATCAATAATAAAAACAGTTGTTGGCTGCCCAGACATGCTAACTCTTTACAATGAGAGAGCCTAGCACACTCTTGAGTAATGCTTATCTAACTCATGATTATTTAATGCATTAATTAACACATGACGTATCATGAAGTCCTGTAGCTCACCACTAACAAATGATCACTGACTTTATGTGATTAGTTCACACTTGACCATCATTTAATTAATTTCATAATGTATAATATAAATGTTTATTTATGTAACTGTGTGTGTTTATTATGTAAGTTTTCATCTGATGACCCGGTTGATTAAATCAAAGCTTCATATTATATTTTACATATCATATATCAGTTAATGTAAGCGATCAGTTAAGTGTGACGTAATCACATAAAGTCATAGTGTTGTATATCACTGTTGATCCAGTGTTGTTCAAAAGAAGACGCATGTAGACGTTACTTTGGGTTTTATAGACTAAAGCAGAGTTTCTATTTGAACTGGGAGGCAGCGCCCCCTGGTGGGGCACGGAGGCAGTGTGTCAGTGAGGGAAACGAAAGACCTTTTTCACAGCAGACATTTTGATTTGTCAGACACTCGTGTCACTCACAATAATATTCACTTCTGCACTGCAACGAAGCAGTTGAGCCACTGGTGATGTCGTTCGCTCCATCTGACCTGTCAACGTGTGAGGAAAGCTCAGTCTGATGTATTTGGGGAAAAAAACAAAAGAGCTCTGATGCCTGCAAAGCTTTCACAATTAAGAGCGTTAGATTTATTCAGACAACAGAGCGATGTGTCCGACAGACAGGAGAAAAACAGATGACACTCCTTAAGTCTGAACTATGACAAAGTTCACTGCCAGTATAGCAGCAGAGCCTTGTGTCTGACACAGCAGAAACTTGTTTAAAGTATTTTTGACCACCCTTCCACTTTCCTCCTTCCACAGGGTCCAGAGTTTGATGAGGAAGAGGAGTCTGATCTGACAGTGACGGAGCTGAGGGAGCGAGCACGAAAACAGAGGGCCGAGCTGGAGAGGAGGATGATGGGAGAGGGCTCTGATGATGATGAGGAGGAGGAGAAGGAGAAGGAGGAAGGCGAAAGCAACAAAAGCCAGAGCAAACCGTCGACTGAAGACTCGGGATGCTCGTGGGGAATGGGTGAGCCTTCCTTCTGGTCGAAGGATTACGCCACAGCATGTTACGCGTCATCTGTGCTGACATATTGCTGCGTTGGTGTCAACGTTCCCCCCGAAGGCGAGTAACTAAAGACGCACGTTAATCCTTTCTGTTCTCTCCTTTTCTTTCATTCCATCTGTCTCCATAAATCCGCCGTGCAGCTGAGGAGGCTGTTCCGGAGGAAGACGAGAACGAGGAAAACCCTTTTTCAACGGAGTTTCACGAGGACCAGGAAGCTGCCTACCTGAAAGACCCAAAGAAGGCTTTGCAGGGCTTCTACGACAGGGAAGGTGAGAAGATGTGAGAAGACGTTTCTGTGGTGCATTTGTGTAATTCCTTGACTTCAACTTTGGCGTCCTTTTATCGTAGGAGAAGAGCTGGAGTTTGAGTATGAAGACAAAAGCCACGGCAGCTGGCTCTGCAGAATAAAGTAAGTGACATGATTTATGTCTCTGAAGTTTACAAGATATACTCCTTTTCTTCGTCATGTTGATGTTGATGATCTGCTAGGCTTCCAGTGGACGATGCCGTGGGCCGACAGCTGGTCGCTGAGGTGACCCACACAGGGAAGAAGAAAGAAGCAGCCATCCAGTGCTGCCTGGAGGCCTGTCGGATGCTGGAAGCCAGAGGGCTGCTGCGCCAGGAAGCAGGTGTGAACTCAACTCCAGTGGGAATATCTAAAAGCAGACTTATAAACCACCATCTGGAGACTTCTTATAGCTTGTAATCATGATTCAAACGATTTCCATGTTATCTTTCTTTATTTTAAGTGTCCCGTAAACGCAAGAAGAAGAACTGGGAAGATGAGGATTACTACGACAGCGATGACGACACCTTCCTGGATCGAACCGGCACCGTGGAGAAGAAGAGGCAGGAGAGAATGAAAAAGGCGGGAAAGATCGAGGAGCGGCCTGAGACCTATGAATCATTGGTAAAAAATCCAGCTGCTATTTATACACACGATTGTGAAAAATCACTCTGTTTGAACTGGATACATCTACTACAGCTCGTTACATGCTCACATTGACTTGATTACAATTTTCACCATCTTCATTTAGCTTGTTAGCATGCTAACATTTACAGATCAGCACTAAACCAAAGTACAGCTAAGGCTGGCGGGAAAGTTTTGTGGGTATTTGATCAGAAATCAAAGTATTGGTTGAATTTGACCGTATATGACAGTAAAGCGTTCATTGTGAGGAGGTCATGAATGTCTCCACAAGGTTTCTTGGCAATCCAAATTCAAAAGTTTGAGACATTTCACTCAAAACCACAGACGTGAAAGTCACAACAATAATGATGGTCCCTGAGGAAAACATCAGGGGAATCACCAAAGAAGACTTCATCCTCTGCAGACGATGGATATCTGGACCAGATGTGATGGCAAATCCATCCAGTAAATGTCGAGATGTTTCTGTCGTGACTGGCCCACAAACTGGCACATCATCCTTGGAGCCCGCACTCTGCTGGCTTCAGGCTAATCCAGAAATGAGCAAAGACGTGGATCGTGGGTGGAGCTGAAGCAGGCTAAATGAAGCCTTGGTTCTCGAACAAGCCGCCTGTGACGGCGACCACCTGTCAGTCAAAGTATCCCTCCTCTTAATTCTGCATAAGTTTAAGCATTAGTATAATTCAGTACAGTCAAGAAGCAGGCTGTAAACATGTTTATCTCTGCTGTGAAGTTGGACATTTTATCACGGATGCTTTATGGAGATAACTTCTCAAGTGGCCCTTCGAGGAACTGCAGGTTTTGGCACCCCCGCCGGGGTTTCTGCTTGTCCCAACCATATGAAACCACAACCTCATAAACCTCACGAGAGGTGCCCGTGTCTCCTCGCTGTCAAAATAATGTAAATGTAGCTGCTCTGTATACTGAAAATAATCCTTTTCACTTGGCCATACTGCAAACAGCACTTAACTACACACTACACATCATGTTAAGCATGCTTGTGGTAACATTCGTGCATTTGATTTTCATGTAGGTGGTCAAACTGTCAGAGGTGGAGAAGGAGCTGGCAGAGACTCAGAAAAAGCTCAGTGCTGATAGAGGAGGTGAGTCACGAAGGCCTGTGGGTTCACTGGCACCACGCTACCTACAGATGCATGTTCTCCTCGCGTGATCCTGTGTTTCGTCCCTCCGCTCAGGCTCCTCCAGCTCGTCCACTGAGGACCCGCTGGATGCCTTCATGACAGCAGTGCGAAGCGAGGCAGCGATGGACGCCGTGGAGCGCAGGAAGCTCCACGTGCACGTTGCCGACTTGCGCAAAGACGCACAGAGGCTCCGCAAACTGGTCGAACTCACACGGCCCGCCCAGATGCCCTCACTGCTTCCGAGGTCAGACACAACGCTGCGTTCAGGGTTGTTGGAGAATAAGTGAATTGCATTTTTTTCCAATATATATTAGGCCACATTTCAAACACTTAAAGATATTTTGATGTGTGTTGGTGTGATAGTGGTAGCTCAGAGACAGAGAAGCCTAAAAAGACCTTACCACTGTTTGGAGCCATGAAGGGAGGAAGCAAATTCAAACTGAAGACTGGTACCATCGGGGTAGGTGTTGTTTCTCATGTCTGATAACTCAATCAAATCACCTGATTGGACTGAGTGTTCTTTTTATTTCTGACTTTTGCTCAGCCTCTCTGAGAGAGCTCCACTATTGATGTTTTCTTCTCTCTCGCAGAAGTTGCCTCCGAAGCGTCCCAACTTGCCCGCAGAGCTCTTCAACATGAAAGCGCTTTCGGCTGGCGGAGAAGAAGAAGAGGAGGAGGAGGAGGAAGAAGGAGTGGAGGAGGTGGAGAAAAATGAGGATAATGATGATGATGAAGAGTGCGCGACTATTACAGAGATGAACGTTGACTCTGAAGAGTCCGGTGCATCCATTTCTCAAGAGAGAACGTCCTCGGGGCAGCGAAGACGGGAACCAGCTCAGGAGCCAAAAGGTAAAAAAACGACGGAACTCAGTGAAGAACTGAACGAAGGTTTTTGTTTTTATTTAAGTCGACAAATCTGCCCTGTGTGTTTTTGTTTTCTGAATACTGTTCAGAAGTTTCAATATGAATGTCTCATGCCACTGGGTGGCAGTAGATCTGATATGTGTTGTCTGTGTGTCATCCACACAGTGTTCACAATCACGTTGACTGACGCATAGATTCTAGTTTTTAAAACATTTTTATTGATAAATATTTAGAAAAGTAGAGTCAGGTAGTCTCTGTGACTAATGTGCACTCGAGGTGCCATCTTGTTGGACTATAAACCGAATGATTCCACTTTATGTTTTTGTGTTTCTGACTGGATATTAGAGCAAAGCCACAGACACAGCAGAGGTGAGGAGCGTGCCGAAGCAGCGCTGCAGCTTCCTCAACGCAGCAGCAATAACAAGGCCGTGGCCCCATCGGGTCCAGGTGGGTTTCCTCGTGTGTTTTGTCGTTTCCACATTAGTCTGCGCTTCTTCTCTTCAGTATCGGTGCTCCTCACCTCTAATGTTCTCCACCCGCGTCTCCATAGAGTCCAAAGCACAAGGCGACAAAGAGGCAGCGGCAGAGCCCAGTCCCAGAAAGAATGGGAAGAAGAAAGTGATGGGCCCCAGCAGAGTAGGTCCACACACACACACACACACACACACACACACAGAACATACATACAGAAAAATGTGACTAAATTGAATTTCCTCCTGATTCGTCTTCACAGCCACCGGTGCAGCTCTCTGGACAGTATCCAGAGGACGACCCGGATTATTGTGTTTGGATGCCTCCTGCAGGTAAACTGTCCGACCTGACCTGACGGATTTGTACTACACTCTAGGGATGTTCATGACAACTCAGTGTGCCGTAGATGAAATAAAAATGTAAATTTAGACAAATCTAAAAGCTAAAAGAGCTCAGAAAACAGTCAAACTTAAAGACTGTGTAAACGCAAAACTGTGCACACACACAGGCAGTCTGCACTACTGTTAGATACCGCGGTATGTCCTGTTACACACCTTTGGAGAAGCAGCATTGGCGATGACGCAAAGCTGCAGAGAAAAATGTTACAGCTCGCAGAGGGCAGGGAAGCTAACGCTAGGTTAGCTAACTAAACGTATCGCATGTCAGTCAGCATACACAGTGTAATGAAAATGTACGACCATAACTTCTTAAGTAGGACAAAGATGACATCAGCTGCAGCCCGGCTCGTGGCATATGGCTGTGTAAAGACACAACAGTTAACCGGCGTTGTACATGAATAAAATATTATAGTTATTATAATAATCTTTAGAAATCTTTTTGTATGAACGTTTTCAAACCTGATGAACGGAGGTAATCTGGAATTCAGATATGAATACAGCATGTGTATCATACTGCATCTATGCAGCAAACATGAGGTATCCCTGATAGCTAACTTGTTGACACACTGATGGGCTTGTATGTTCTTGGTCTGCTGAGCACAGGAATGAAGGAGGGGGATTTTTTTAATTTTTTTTCCAAGGACATGGTGAGAGGAAGTAAACAGGCTTTCATGGTCCATTTGTGCAGCTGAAATTGCAGCGACATTTTCATTGTTCGCTAAGGAATGCAGATCAAAGGCACTTATAAATGATAAGATAAGCTGGAATAAAAATAAACTTTGAAAACGACTGCCAGACTGAGCTCGGATTCGGGGTCAGAACTAATTGCGCTACGTCATTTATGGGATTGTTTTGATGATTGCATACAAGTCAGCATTTCGGGGGAGGGGGGGGGTGGCTGAGACATTTCAAGCATTTCATTTTGTTTTACATGATTTTCCTTCCTTTGAACATGAATCGGTATGTAACTGTGAATCCTTTTGATGCTATATCTCGCCGTTCTTCACCCACAGGACAGACTGGAGATGGCCGCACAGCCCTAAACGACAAGTACGGCTACTGAGGTCTCGCGCCTCCGCTCCACCAGCTTTTACACCGCAGATAATACCTGCAACACAAAGCCTCCAGCCCTCCTTAGCCCCCGAACGTTAACCCCCTCCATCCATCCCAGTTCCCTGTGTGTGTGTGTGTGTGTGGTTCAGTTTAGAGGAGCCCGTTACAGAGCAGGCAAAGTAAATAACGCTGCACTTTTTCTTTTATCCTTTGGAGATATTTGCATTCTCAGACTGCCATAAACTCAAAGCACACCATTCCATTTCACATTAAAACTGGCAAACTTGAGGAATCGCCCTCCCCTCCCCTCCACTCTTCACAGAGCAGACACTGGGCAGTCAGCCCGCTGGCACTTTTCACCCGGGACAATAATAGAGATGGGTAGCACTTGAATTTTTTTTTTTTTTGTCCTTCTTTATTTGAATCCTATATCATCCAAGCAGAAAATAGAAAGGGACAGAGCAGGAGCAGTAACTGATCTGAATTCAGCTTTCTGCTGTTTGGCTGCTCCTCTTGCAGATAAGTCCACCTGACATCCAATCTGTATCCCTCCCCTATTTGGCTTCAGTCGATCGCTGGCATAACCTTATTTTTTTTTTTTTGTGTGAGTGTGTAGCAAGAAGGGAGAGAGGGAGAGAGAGAGAGAGAGAGAGAGAGAGAGAGAGAGAGAGAGAGAGAGAGAGCATTGAAGCAGCTTTTCTGACCATCTGGACACTTGGATGGCTTACTGGATGAAACGCAAGCTGATAATGACTCAAGCTAAGTGGAGTGTGTGTCTCTGTCTACACCGATATATACACACACACACACACACACACACACACACACACACACAGTCCAACCTTCTCAAAGTTCTCTTTTTAACAAGATTGTCTTTATGAGCGAGTCAGCTATCGGTGTGTGTTTGCCTAGAGCAGGATTCCTCGCTCTGTGAAATCCCACTCAGTGCTGTTCTGCTGGTTTACCGCCATACTTTCCACCCTCTTTTCTCAAAACACAAAGTAAAGAAATGTAAACTGTATTTTCTTATATAAATGTATAATAAAATTGTCTGTACATAACGTGGGAGTTGCTCTAAGTTTTTTTTTTTTTTTTACACACTTCGCTCTCCCCTAAATTTTCCAGTCGTCCCTCCACCCTGGTGTACCCTTCAGGGGCTCTTCTTCACACCCAACCCAGTTTTGACGTCAAGAGTTTCTCTCCCCTCTCTTTGATGCTCTCTCACACGCACAAAGAGCGTTTCTCAGGGTATGATCTGGCACAAAGAGGCTTGTGGTCTTGGCTGTAGATCTCTGCTCTGATGTTCTGCGCTGTAACCTACTAATCAGTGACGGAAAGTATTTTTTCCTTGCCTCAAAACACATGAGAGGAGTCCTATCCTTCCACCTGGCACAATCTTCTCACACTCACTTAAGATGATGGTCCAGTGATAAAACTCACTCATATTAAGTGCAGTATTGATTAGTGCACCTTCAATGTTCAGCATTTAGTTGTTAGACACAAAAATCGTGGCGCTATTCTTAAAAACACAGAAGATAAAAACTGATCTTGAAGGAGAGTAAAAAATGACATACAGATGGGTGAAAAATTATGAAAAAACAGCATAAAACTGTCTTAGCAGGGGCGACCGAGAGACTTCATCGCTTACCCCAACAACTGCCAAAACATATTTTATCCCATTAAACATAACTACACCTTCTGAATACAAGTTTAGGTCTTTAACTAAACTTAGACTGGCTTAATTGTCTTGTTAAGTCATCGTAACAAACAGTTCATTCAAACGACAGATGGATACAAAATAAAAGTCATCAAAGCCATCTAGGTTAGTCTGTTCCAGCAATCACCAACTCTGAGACTACTGAGATTAGTCTACTACTAGTCTATTACTATTCTGGCTATTCGCTGTTCTTCTTCTCACTCTTCTTCAGAGGCAGACCATTGAATTAACTAAGTCACCCAAGAAAATAAAAAATACCAGTCGCACTCTTGCCAATCATCAGGTGACGAAGAGAGCTGTCAAACACATCAGTCACATTATGTTTGTCCCAAAAAAATCACATCCTTAACAAGAGGCCACAGGGCATTTATTGATTCTTGTTGTGCAACAATGGACGGAAAACATGTCACAATGTTACATTCACTTCGGCGGAATCTTAGTTACAGTGGTGACATTGTGTTTTAATCAATTGATCAGCTTGTTTCAGGAGCTGAGAACTACCTCAAGTTTTCATTCAATACAACAGGAATGTGATTTCAAGGCATTAAGAGATCTTTAGAAAACACTGGGATGTCTTAGATATACCAGTGGTCCTCTTCTACCTAGAAAGTAATGAGGTACAATATTGGAAAAAAAAAATGGCACACTACAAGTAGGCTATGCATGACATAGCACCAATTACACTTGCCAAATGTGCAGCAAACTAGTCTCATACTTCCTTATTTCCACATACCTCTCTTTCTGCAAAACAGCGGAATTCATGCAAGGAAAGAGGATACAAGTACTTAACTTTGACCTGGACTAAAAGTGACAAGTTCATTAAGAAACGTACATCATCAAAAGGTCAACTACTCAACTACATACATGTCATACATGTTTGTTATAGCTCGTCATGACCTGCATATTCAATGACACATCCAAAGAAGTAGTTTTTCAGACAGACGAATGTAACCACTGTCTATGTTCATCTCAACAATAACTAGATATAAAGATATCAGATGACTCAGCTTGCCATGTTTAGTAATGTAATGTTACCAAGAACCTCACGAGATGTCCAGTAATGACATCAAAAGAAGAAACCCTGGAACCATTTGATTGTCTTACATGCATTATTTCCCTTGAATACTGATCCAACCCAGACTTATATCCAGATTCTAAAATGGTTGGCCTTGTCCCTTTGTACCACCTCTGGTCCACAGTCCACGTCTTCCTCCAATCGCAGGATCCTTTCAGACACAGCTATACATAAGCAAAACCTGAAGTATCCTTCCAAGTGTTGTGTTGAAGCCATTTTGTTCTCCAAATGTTGATTTCATGTGGAGAACAGTGACCAAAAGTGACAGCGTTACAGGGTGGGATTACCTGAGTGTGCAATAGTTAGACCGTCAAACAAACGTCTTTTTCTAGCGGTCAGTTTCGGAACAGTCACTCCTTGGTCTCGCTGCAGAAGCCGCAAAATGAGCAGCCGTCTGGAAATGAAGAAAGCGGGGAGGGGGATTATCTGGCAGTGGATGATTTTTTTTCTTATGAGCAGGGGGGATCCTCGGACGGGGTCAGGGGGCTGCAGGGGGGCACTGTGCTCAAGGAGCGGAAGGCGAAGATGGAGGGATCGTAGGTGTACCTGGGCGGAGGGCGACTGCTGGTCAGATTCTGAGGACAGAAAAAAAGAGAGACAAGTGGTCACAACGAGTAACAGGCCTGTCAGCCGTGTTTGGGTTAATCCAGCTTTTGAGCTTTAAGGGATGGAAATGGTGAGGATTACCCTCTGTCCATGAGTTATGCTGTAACTCAACGGTAATACTATGTCAGTTCACGTCAATACGAAGACAAGATATTTAACGTTTAAACCGATAACACCTTTTTGGAACCTCCACAGGTAAATAGTCAGTAACAGGTGATGGTATGAAAGGGGCGTCCTTGGCCATTCACACGCAAGGATGGGGAGAGGTTCACCACTTTGTGAAAAACTGCTGCGGCAAATAGTTTAAGAACATTTCTCAATTAACAATTGCAAGAAATTTAGAGATTTCACAGTGTCCAATCCATAATATCACTAAAGGATTCAGAGAATCTGTAGGAATCTTTGCATGTAAGGGGCAAGGCCCAGAAACCAACACTGAATGCCTGTGAACTTGGATCAGTTGGTACTGCATTAAAAAAACAGTTAGTTGATGTATCAACTACAAATGAAGACTCCAGCGTGCAAAGCCACATGTCAGCACCATCCATGAAATGCTGCTGACTTCTCTGGGCCAAAGCTCATCTGAGATGGACTGACGTAAAGTGGAAAAGTGTGCTGTGGTCTGACGAGTCCACATTTTGAGTAGTTTTTGGAAAGCATGGATGGACGTGATGTCCTCCAGACTAAAGAGGAAAAGGACCTTCCAGTTGTTACCAGTGCTTAGTCCAAAAGCAGTCATCTGTGATGATATAGGGGTGTGCTAATGCACATAGCATGGGTAACTTGCACATATGTGAAGGCACAACTAATGCTAAAAGGTACATGCAGGTTTTGCAAGCAACATATGCTTCTATCCAGACAACAGCTTATTTCAGCGAGCTAATGCCAAGCCACGTTGTACACGTGCACAACAGCATTATTTTGGAGTAAAAGAGTGCAGGTAGTAGACGGACTCGTCAGCAGTCCAGACCTGTTTCCCGTTGAAAATTTGTGGCTACAGCGGAAACCCTGGACTGCTGAGCATCTGAGGTCGTATATCAAGAAAGAAAGGGAAAGAATTTCACTTTTAAAAGTTCAACATTAAGTTTCCTCAGTTCCCTAACACCTACCAAATGCTTCAAGAAAAGGTGATGTAACACAGTGGTAAACATGACCCTGTCCACATCCCATTCAGTCTAAATGTACATTTGCAAAAAACAGTGAAATATTACGTGTTTGTGGACTTAAAAAAAAAAAAGGATTGCAAATTATTGCATCTGGTTTAGTTACACAGCATCTTTGGAATTGGATTATATAACACTGAAAGAAGTGAGTGAAAACCAAACTAGCAGTGGTGGGGAAATGACTGTGCCTCGTTAGAACATTTTCACACTGATTTTTTTTCATTCACACTGCAGGTTGGGTGACATAAATGCTTTCACAGAGCCCCCCAGCCCCCCTCCGAGCAAAGCCTTGCTTCTTGTGGCTCTACAAGCCCTCTGTCTAAAATTAGCCCTGGTCATTTTCCTCCCTACAGGAAACGACAGGAAATGACTTTGTTGGATTTGGCAGTGAGGCAGCACTTTCTCCAGAGCCTGCTGAGGGGGAGTGAAGTTTTTGAGAAGGTGGACTGAGAAAGATTAGGACCCTGAGACGGATTCAGTGTAATTAGGAGCTGATCCCATGGAAAAACTTGAGTGTGTGTTTATGTGGATAGCTGCATAATCTCACTGTGAACCAAACACCTCTCTGAGAACAGAGATATAGATGCATCCTTGGTACTTACTGGAAAAGTGCCCACTGCTACTGGAAAAGTACCAGTGACATCAGTGCATTTGAAACAAGGCCCCATTAACAGTGCATGTGTGGCTACAGGTGTTGCTATGACTTCAGCCAACATCTTAAGGGATTCAGTACTGACAACTGAGCCACAGTAACACAGCAACAATTCCCAATACCACTTAGAGCTGTTTTATCTACCAATGTTAATATAAACAGGCAAAAAATGAGAGGTGGCAAAACAAATCGTAGCCCAAGAACAAGCTACAGTAAACTTGATAGATGTTTCGATGTTAAGATGTTCTCCATATGGTGGCTGCGAGTCAGTCCAACTGTGGGGGAGAATCGTACATCAGGATGGCTCCCTATCCACGTTAGCAATCCCCACAGAGTTGTCCTGTGGTCACATCTGCAGTATGATGGACATTTAGGGCCCAGAGGGGTCAAACAAAGTACAAGTCCCAAAGAAAAAGGCTCTCCGTTTGTGCAGACATCAAAAGCGGCGGTTGGAAAGCTGAGTTTAAGAGAGTTGAAATGTTCTTATTGTTTTAAGCTTTTCCTGTTGATCATTAATTTAGGCCTCGGTCTACACTTTTGAAACGTTTCCACACTGTTACCGGCCCTCTGTGAAAGGAACAGTTCAACAGTTTTGGGGAAAAACATTTATCACATGGATGGATCGCTGCATGGGCTTACTATGAACAGGACCAGGGGCCCAAGGCCTCACAGGGGCCTGAGTATGAAGTGACTGTTATAAACATGTCTTGTTAATAAAAACCAAAGGGGTACGCAGCACATTTTCCCTCAATTTAGTTTCCCCCCTCCACTCTCCAGATCTGCACCACTTCCCTCACCTCAATCAATCTTCATCTTTCTCTCCGCCCGTTCCTTACAGTGGCTGAAACCAGACGCCATCACTCTTGCATGGGAAGCTCTCATCACCCCTCTCTCTTATTCACCTCCAACCCCTCAAGGGGAGGGCCTCAGCAGCAGCAGCAGCGGCCAAAGCTGTGTTTTCCTACTGCTTCCACATGACAACCCCCCCCACCACCACCACCACCCCCACCCTAAAACACACACACAACCACCACCATCTACTTCCTCGACTCCCGTAACAACTCCCATGCTTGAATGCTGCTTCAATCCAGTCTCAAAACCAGGGGCCCCATCCAGATCCAGTGTCTCTTCTGGATACTGGCCAGGAGGAAACCGATGGTTGACAGACAAGAAAAAAAGGGGAGGAAAGAGAGAGGTAGCAGCAGAGAAAAGACAGAGATATGGAGTGGATCACGGTATGCCGTGGTACAAAAAGGTAGACAGAGTGAACACAAGCCTCCAAATGGCTTATCAATCCAAAGACTCACTGTGTACTCACTTCAAGAAAAAAAAAATCTATGAACTGGAACATACCCAGTGCCCACAGACGTCACTGACAGGGACAACAACACTACCGACTACGCCAGCGAGAACAAGAGGATAATGAGCAATATCTCCATGTATCAGTGGAGCTAAACAGATAGCAGCCGGCCAGGCTATAAATGGAAAATGACTTCATGCCTGGAAATACACCACAAGGGAACCGCACAACACTCCACCTCCTCTTCCTCCTCCTCAACTCCATCGCTCCTCGCCACTCACTTGTTCTTCCTCAACCACTTCAAAGATTACCCTGCGTTTGTTTGATACATATTTATACTGATGATGCATGCCTGTATGGAGGATTGGAGCAACCTAGATGCTGTTACAGTTGGTGCAAGTGTGTGTGTACATAAACAAGTGTGTGATGAGGTTCCATTGACACTATCCCACACAACGTGATAATAACGTCACTTTTCTCACCACACTGTGCATCCTTCTGGAGTGCCCCACTCCGTGCCAAGATGCCCAGGCTTGTTCCAGTCGACCGTCCAACATGGCTTCCCTTACTCACTACAAACAAAATCAACCCATACACAGTTGCAGTGCTGAGTTGGTGGGTGATTATTGGACGTTGTTGGAAAACCACTCTAACGGGAAGATTGGGACACAATCTTTGGGAAAATACCTTTTGTCTTTACAAAGCTATTTAGTCGAGGAAATGTGCACGTCTAAGACCACTAATTGGACGAGTGGAAAGCTCGGCTATTAAAGGTTGTTGAGTGAGATCAAGAGATCAGACAAACCTGGAAAAAAGAAGAGAGCACATTTTTCTTCTTGTTTCTTTTATCCCAAGTATCACTGCAGTAAACAGTGTTTAGGCTCGGTGCTGTTTGCAAAAGGAATCTGACAGCGCTATCAGATTTTCAGACGTCTCAGGCACGACTCTGCTGCTTGCAGGGCATGGGAACAAACGCTGTTGCCAGATGCTGTCCCAGTATGCAGTTTGGATGGACATCAAGGTGCTGGCGACAAGACAGGCCCGGGCTGTTCACAGGGGCCGAGCAACCTTGCAACCTTATCACTCCTGTAATGGACACCCTGATCTGGACTGCCTATTATGAATCTACATAAAAGGAAAGGCTGCAGATGCAAGCGTGTGCATATTCAATTTAATACGACATTGGTTTTTACCGTAGCATGGATAGTTTGTATTGATTATGACAAAATGCTGCAAGAGGGTTCAATTTATTTTCTGCAGGAAACCAAGTTGAATAAAAATGAACTCACCCGGATCTTTATAGTTCGCGTTTTCCCTCCACAGTTCTTTTTCAGCAGCATTTTCTGTGAAGAAAAACAAGAATTAGAGCATACACGACTCAAAAAACCCCCCAGAAACTTCTGCAGCAGCTTTGCACACTTTTTTTCTGTCTGGATAAAGTCATGCTATGTTTATGTAGATATATTGAAAACATCTAACATGATGAGAACTGTGAATTAATATCGAATCGGGAGGATCAAGGAAGTGAGTAAAATCCAGCTGTCTCACTAAACTAAACAGTCAGTCAATGAAGCTTATGCAATATCCTGTCTCCCACTCTCCACTCCATGTCCACGCAGCTCCACTATTCTCCAAAAAAAAGAGAAAAAACAGTGGGGGTGGAGGGACCACACAATCATCGAATTGTCTCGAGTCGGTGAGGTAGCTTCTAAAGGGGGAAGGGAGCACAGGAAAGAATGGAAACACAAGACTCCTGCTGTTGTGATGTGGGAGAGAGCTGGTGTGCACTTGCCCTCGTGCTCACCTCCTGCCAGCCCTTATCTTTTTTTATCAGTGACACTACAGTCCATGTGGGTGCATGCTGCTCGAACCAGAATTCAGAATATAAATCTGTACAATAATTCAGCCTCACTAAAGATATATATTATCAATACTGTGATTCAGTGACTACGTTTTGTTCAATCATCCAAAACCGGCTCACTTTTAAAGGACCATATACTTGGATCAACTACAAACCTTCAATGAGCCTACATTATATCAAAATGGTCATGGTGCATAACTTCTCTACACTCTCACCACTGCAGCAGAATCACACTGTCGACCACCACACACTACTACACACTACACACACACACGTGTCCAACCGTGTCCCCCCTAGTTACCTGTTGTTATTGATGAAAAATACAAAAAGTAAGTTATCGGTTATTGATTGTTTTCGGACGGAGAGTTTAGCTATGTTGATTTAAAGTATTGTGTGTGTGTGTGTGTGTGTGTGTGTGTGTGTGTGTGGTTAGAAATGTATCATTTCTGAAAGAATGCACATTGCTGTGTCGTGTCTTGCCACTGTTTATGTCTAAATATTTACAGTCTTCTCACATGTTGAAGCTTATCACGGAAACATCAACACACCAGCTGAGTTTTTTTTTTTCTTTAATTTATTTGCACTTCTGAATGCGTTAATACACAACTGTAATCTTATTTTAAAACCACAAAGTGCCAAAAATATAACTGAGCGTGATGTTCAATGTGACAGATTACTCATCGCAAGACAGTTGTAAGTCTTAGCCAGTTGACTTTCATCATGAAATAACCGTTTTAATACATTTTAAAGTTATGTTATGCTTGGGAAATGGCTGGAAGTAAGGTAATCCAGCACATTGGCTACAGCGTGTAAAAATACTTCCTTTGAGCAACCAGTGTGTATTTTGTGCACCAGTTTGTGTGCAGAAGTCCGACATATTTCTGAAATGGCCAGCATGTCACACAAACTGTTGTGTTGTTCTTTCATGATAATCATGCTAACCATCAATGGCGCTGCTACATCTGAGCAATCGGACACAGATTATCATGCGTGAGGAAGAAAAAAGAAGCCGCTGAACATTTAACCTTTTAACCTTGAAGAAAATTATGAGATAAATGGATGCATGACTAAGGCTCCAGTTAATGCTGATCACACTGGGGCACAGTAGCCTTGCTTGCCAGTCACTGGCCTTAGATAGTTCTGGATCAGAGGTGTCCAAAGAGCAGTTTGAGAACCACAACTGGACTTAACATTGCTTTATTATTTTCCCCAACAAAATAGGGAATAGTTTAATCTAAGAAGTGTTTCTCTGATCACATGCATTTGTGCACTTCTGGTTCATTTGTCTCAAAGTCAGTGGGTTTCTTGTTAGATGCCTGAAATAATGTTGGTGGTTAACACAAGCTTAAGAGATTTTCATGTTTTTTCTGTAAATGTTCCACTCTTAAGTTCTGAAGCTTTTGTGTCTTAAAAAAGGCGGTTGGCAACAAGTGGTTAAACGAGACTAAAGAGGTTGTCAGGCGCGTTAAGCGTCATCGCACTGAACACTTAAAGCTTAGAGCTTACAACGATGAAGTCATGTGACCGTGGTGTAGTTTGTTGATAGCCTAACTTTAACTTTTTCAGCTTTTCTGGTGATTGCATTTACGTTTAAAAAATCATAGAAGTGGTGTTTATTTGTGAACAAAATGTGTAAGTATCATAAACCTTTGTTCGAAACTCATGGTGGGAATTGCTGAGTCTCAGTAAATAAGTACGGTCTAGATCCGCTCTCCATGGAAAGTGTCATAAGATAACAAATTCAGAGCTCATGCTCTGCAATTATCAAAATGGGAAAAAATCACATTAACTTTTTTCAGTACTCTGTTAATATCTGACAAAAAACTTCTCATATGTGGTTGAAGGAAACGAATGGGAGCAGCTATGCATTGCTTCTCTACCTTTCACAGAGTTCCTTTGGTTTTGACACCTTTAAATTACTTTTGTTAAAAGTTTTTACTTCCTGTCATCTTTCTCTCTCAGGTTTAAACTTTCTTGGGTTTAAACTCTGACAGTGTGAGAGGCAGACGTACATGGAAGTTGTCCAGCTAAAGGGTTAATGGGAGACTGGAGCTGTGTCTGCTAGCTACCTCTGTAGGCCCCCTATTGTATTCCCTGCAGCACCTCCTATTCCACTTGACTGAGTGTGCACACACACACACACACACACACACACACACACATAGACACACACTGATACAGCAACAAACTCACAGACAGGAGGATGTACACATGCAGACACAAGAAGACAGGCAGGATGATAGACGCGCCCCCACCCAACACACACACACACACACACACACACACTCTCTCTTCCTCTTTTTTTCTCTTCACCCCTCTCATTGCTGCCCGCTGTCTCTCATCATCTGTTCTTTCCCTCTAAAAACCCATGGACATATGGACCCCTGAAACCTGCAGTTTCTCTCCCTGCAAACACACACACACACACACACACACCCTTTCCCATCCACAGTGTGGGCCAACAAGTCTACTGGATTTTAATGATTAGTGGACCAGCTTCTCCATGACTCATTAGTGGCTGTCGTTTTTCTGTTGTTTATTTAATCCTCTCCTTCTGCCTCCACCCCTCCATCGTTTCCCCTCGCTTGCCAGCCTTTGTGAGAAACGAGGGCGGACATCTGCCGTCCGTGCCTCCCTCTCCTTCATCCCTCTCCAGCCAGACCACCGTGGTGGCGCGCGTCCGGCTATGGAAAGGGAAGACTTTGTTTGCTTGTGCGAGCGTGCACATTTGTGTGGCTGTGCGTGTGTAGGGTAGCCGGTTAGACTGCAGGGAAGTCATTGTGTTTTTGGACCAAATCCCCAGCCCGACATAACTGTTTGACTTAATCAGGGGGGGGGGGGGGCTCCTCTGCTGTTTGGTACTTCTAATGTTTCAATACTAATATTGTTACAGTGGCAAGTTAAATATCAAATCATGTGTCATTAGTGTATTTATATATACTATATACTTCAACTAAAGATGGAATGAGTTTGGCATGATAAGGCATCCTGTGAGTGCTTTCTAGTATTTAGGGGCAGAAAATTAATTTGGTTAAGAGGAAGACATCACCATAATACCTTATCAGCACTCATAACAAAGTACCTGTGTGCATGCACTTGAGTGTTTACATTTGATGCTTTATGCTTCCACTTCACTACGATTCAGATGGAAATATATGGAAATCAGCTCCACCTCCACCAGCTACAACATTAAAATGTTGCTTACAGATTAACACATCAGTAATAAAATCCAGTAATATGATAGTATAACAGTAAGGAGTTTTTATTCTTTTAAATATATTTTGTTAAAAACACATACCATAACTTTTTAAACAGGATCTGTACTTGTAAGGGAGTATTTCTAAAGTGTGGCATTGTGACTTTTACTTTTATAAAGCATCACTTCGCAGTAGTTTGGACTTTAACAGACGCTTTGGACAAAGGTTGGTGATGATAAAATCCAGTCATAAGGTGTTTAACTGTACCTTGCACTACTAACCTGTTGCATTTTCTCCAGGTCCAGACTGGGCCTCCCCGGCTCGCCGCCAAAACTGTGCCGATACTTCCTGTAAGGTGCCGACTGATCAAAGTGGGTCAAGATGATGGGCCGTGTCACCGGTTGCACCACCTGCAGCTGAAAGCGCATGGGGGGAGGTTTGAGGCTACGTGGTGGGCTCGAGCTGAAGAGAACAGGGCTGGGGGTGGCAGCCAAGCAAGCACCCGGTTCGACAAGTGGCCTGGCGGAGGCGGCCGGTGACCCGCAGCCACAGAGGTCCCGCACCTCCTCGTCACTGGAGGCGCTGCTGTGGTGATCGCTGTGGCGCTGGGGAAGCGCAGACACCCACTTCCTGTTGTCGCCGCAGCTGATACGCTCAAGCTCTTCTTCTGAAGAGTGGCGATCCAGATTGGCATCTAAAAGGAGGCGGAGGCGTCGTAACCGGGCTGGAGAGAGCGGGCCCTGATTGTGCTGCTGGCTGGTGGCCAAGGGGGTGAGGGCACAATTTCTCCGTCTCTCTAGAGGAGTCGATTAAACAGGAAATCAAGTCAAAGGAGAACATGGGGACATAAAGAGTATTTTCTCTGTTGACTGGAAATTATAATGTGTTATAATCGTCTATTTCTAACTAAAATTGGTTAACAGAGTGCACTTACCTCTGTCAATCTGTGCAAGCTCTTGGTTCTCCCCCTCTGAGTCATCACTCTCCCCTCCCTCTCCACTGCCATGGTAAGAAATCTGCAAAAAGGATTGAGCGTATATATTGTAGGTCAAATATGGCATATGGTAACACCTCAAATGTTTAACCTTTACACTGGTGTAAGGTTGTAAAAAACATTCCGGGATCAGTTACGAGAGTCAAAACAATTAAGAAGCAAACTCTTAACAATTACAGTGATTTAATCCAACACAGAGTGAGTGAGTCTTAATTTGGACCTCTACATAATTTCACAATTTCCTTAGTTGGCCACAAAAACCACTAAACAGCAACACAGACATGACCTATAATGAGCTCCTAATGGAAACATTGTCTGAATTTTTCTAAATCCATTTGCGGTGCGGTAATTTCTACAGTCGCACTAACATACAGTATAGATGGCAGCACTGGTTGAGTCACGGCTCTGTCTAACTTAAGTTCTGGCTACTTTCTTTTCCCACAACCTGAACCAATCTGTCTCTTTAAAATCAATTCCTCGTCTGCACCAGTAGCAACAATACAGATACCCTGCAGACTGCAACGCTAAGAGTTAAGTAATGCGCCTCACACTCAGTAATTACCACTCTGAGGCCTCGCTGAGCAGCTGCCATCTGTGCTTGTGTGAGTGTGTGTGTGTGTGTGTGTATGCTTACACACATACATCCACACAAACATGCACAGTGTCCTCCCTTCTACTCTCTAATACACACGCACACACACACACACACACACACACACACACACACACACGCGCACACACACACACACTCCTCTTTTTTCTGAAGCTCTTCAAAAAGAGGGAAAATGGAGAAAGGAGCGAGGGCCTCTGAGCCTGATAAGGACAGACAGTATTCAGTTCATGTTGAGTGTGAATACCAATGTGTAATTTCACTGTGTGCGTCTTGGGTGAAATAAAAATCAAAAGGCTGTATCTCACTTATTTACACCTTAAACGTATCAAAAGTGTAAAATCATTTCCTGTCCACTGTAGCTCAGATATGTAGTCCATTAGCATATTTTCAGAGGATGCTATATGTGTAGGTTACTGTAGATACACAGCAGGTTTTATGACTTATAACTCCAGACAAAGTGGTATACTTTGGCATGACTTGGCACGACTTCTCACATCCCAAAAAAAGGCTAAACAAAACATTGCAAATAGTATTGTGATCCAGCTTTGTACTGACTACTGCTTTTCAAGGTATTAAATAGCACAGTGCAGGACATTCATTCTAGAGCTCGAGCTGGACCGATACACTGATATCGGCCTATCGCAGATATATCAGTATCAGCGTATATGGTATCTGATATGCACCGATATGAAAAGTGTTTTTTTTTTCTTCTAGTATATAATGGAAAAAAAGCAGCACAGATTAAGAGAGAAGAAGAAGCTCTCATCATTGTCAACTAGAACTGATTGATAATGTAGAATATTTACCTTAAATATTCTTTAATAAAGTCCATTATTTACTTGTACTAGTCATATCCACAAAGAAAATCCGCATAGGAAAGGTCTTAATTCATTCAAGTGCAGAAATTCATTGTGAGTTTTTCAACTCTAAATCCATATCAGTCTCAAAAATCTCGTATCGGTTATGCAGCCTAATTTTTCAGGCTAAGATTGACGCTGTTGTTAAATATATTTTGGATGAGGCCTGAGCTCTGCCTAGTTTCGTTTCAACGGTACACGAGCTGTGGGACAGATTCTCAATGAACAGGCTCAGAGCCAGTGTACAGGATGAAGAAAAAGAAATAAATAAAATAAAACCTTGGCTCTCGAGGAGTCTCAAGTTAAACAGCATCATGAACTCCATAGGAAAATTACACGGAGGAATAACTGTGGGAAGGAAATGTATTTTGGCAAGTGGCTGGCTCGGGGCTTTCAGCTACACCGTACACTACAGTGAATTATTGTTGGGCAGCGTCCACCAAACAGCTGAAATCCTATTAAAAGTTACTGCTGCAGGAAGAATGAAGCGATGCTGGGATCAACCTAATGTCTTCATTGTACTCAGAAGAGAGTTTAGTCTGAGACATTTAAATCTGTATTCACACTCAGTGATGATTCATCGTTTTTTTTTTTTTTTTTAACCTTTAAAGCTACTGTCAGCATACTACTCAGAGAGCAATTTGCTGCATTAAGTACTTTAATTGTGATTCTTTAAGTACGTAATTTATCTTTTTTTGTAGACTTTTAGGCTTCAATTTATGCACTTCTTTTGACCTTTTCCACAGAGCAATCATCGTCTGTGCCTCAGAGGTTGTTGTTGTTGGTGATAAGAGAACAGAAATATAGCACGTGTAGGATATGGACTGATGTCCAACAAGACTTGTTAATGTGTTTCAGGCTCTGTCACACACATCACACACACACACACACACACACAAACATACAGTACGTTGAACCATGTGTTGAACAGCCTGCTACTCTCAGAGACTGCCTTACTTTAGTGGCACACAAACACACTGTTGACACTACAACAACACTTGAATAGTCAGTACACTATCTTAAAAATCACCATACAAAGCAGGTCCCCTTCAACGGACCATAAAAAAAATGCAAATCTCACCTGTGAGCGTAAAACCAAGTTTTGGATAAGTTTCATTTCCAGTTCTGCTTTAGACCCTCAGTCACACATGGCTCTTCTATAGATCAAAAACTGGTTATCTGACATCAGAATGAAAGGGATCGTTCTCATGACTGGCAAGAAAACTTTGCATGTGATTTCAAGTGAACCACATCTGATATGGTTATTGCTACAGCAAACAGCAGACTGCCTAACTGACAGTCGGTTTATGGTTAGACAGGATGCCAAGGCTTTCCCGAAAGAAAAACAGTAACATGATTTCACCATCATACCCGACTGTAACAGTCAGATCAGCTCCAAAATGTGGATGTTTGTGTAATTTCACCCTAAAATACACAAAATGTTCTATTATTCAAAAGTCTTTTATCATCACAAGTTAAACATGTTCAGCAGCTGGATGTACAAGTTCTTGTAACTTTGTTTTACAGGACAAACATTTCTTCTTCTTCTTCTTCTTCTTCTTGTGTTTCTTGTCACTTCCAGTTGTTCATTATTTTTGTTTTCAGCTCCTGTATAATGTACTGCACTGTGGTTAAGCCTGGATTGCACCACTCCAACCTGGATACACTGCCTCATGCTATAATCCCTGCAGCTAAGCATCGACACTTAGCCTTTCCAGAGGTTTTTCCTTGAACATTCAGTGTTGTAAGCTGGCACCTCACGAGAAAAAACAGTATTTCTGCAAAGGCACAACTCTGAAGACAGTTAAAGTACATACGAGCGACGTATATGTGCTCCAAGATAAGGAGCTACGTGCAAAGGAGAAAGCACACAAACACACACTGGGCGCATGTACATATACAATCAGATGTTCAATCAGGACCACCCACAGTCACACCCTTCCCCACACGTTTATTAGTCATTAGCATCGCGTTCACGGCGAAAACAAACTGCGGTGACGGAGACGTGTGAATCTGGAAAAAAAGTGTGAAAATGGCATTAAAGGAGCTAAATGACCCCTATGATGCTGCTTCCAAATAATAACTTCTGCAACTGCATCATTCAAATGTTCTCATCAGTCGTATTGTGATGTTTCTCGTCATCTCGTCTAACTACTTAATTTGGCTTCACTGCTGCTTTGCATGACAAATATTCAAATCATGTTTGAGGTGAGGATTTGGACAGCTATGTGAGCAAACGCAGGCCTGAGGCGCACCTGAGAAAGACTTACAAGAACCGTCCACAAATGACCCTGGTTTTCAGTACGTATACAATACGCAGCCTCAAAAGCCAAATTTTCATAATATAATGATTATAGTGCTCGTAGACTACGTGATATCGTTCAGAGAGCTGGGGCACAAGCGAGGTGAAAGTGAGACTGCATGAATGAAGCATAAAAAACTGCTTTTGTGCACACATGCAAAGACAGACAAAGAGTTGTGTGTTTGTGTGTCAAGAACAGTTGAATGAAATCCTTGTCAGTCCCTTGCATCGCTGAGCAGCTTGCTAAGCTGGATCAATGGCAATGTCACAGCGTCACACACACACACACACACACACACACACGCACACACACCACCCAGTTCACACACATATCAGCTTTGCTCTGTCCTTTCCACACTGACATGGACACTGTCACACTCCATCACCCCCCTCCCTCGTGAAAACACACAACGCGGGGTCAGAGATGGTTGATTCTCTTTCCCCTCACACTCCGGTGGATCTTCCCTGATAGTGTAGTGTACCGTAAGTAGTCTTGATTAGCGTAAGCTCTTTGGATAGGTACCGTAACGTGGCCTAAGAGGCATTTAGCGGCTTTTTAGCAATCCTGAACTGGCCATTCACAGCAAACTTTTAATTAACCAAACATATCAAGAACTACACCTACGTTGTACTTCCTTAACCAGATAGATGTGTTTCGTGATCATGAGGAGTAGGACTCAGCTTGTAACAGTTACAAAAGGCCTGCATTACAAACTGTAGAGTTTGAAAAACACGGCCATTTATGAGTTTGACAAAATCTTCTGGGATCCAGCGTTTTTTGGAGCTACAACCACATTGGGGATTTAAACGTTTGGATATGTCTGCCTTTGCTGCATCAGTTTGAGCCATTCCTGTTTTACAGTTTCTCTCGTAAGCCCTCCAACTTTATAGTGCGGAGTACACTACTAGCTTTGGACATAATCAGTAATAATAACTTAGTACTCACTTAAAGGTCCAGTGTGTCAGATTTAAGGGCCTCTGTTTACAGAATATGGCAGAAATAGAATATAATATCCAGTAAAATCCATTATAAACAGATTAGATTCAACTTTATTGTCATTGCATGTACAAGTACTTAGACATGCCGCGGGTCCTCTTCCACAGAGTCCACCATGTTTCTGAAGTAGCCCAGAAGAGACAAACTAAACACTGGCTCTGGATAAGGACTGGGGCCACCTTAGCAATGAGCAACTACACTGCTGGTTTATTACAACTTGCCTTTTTGTTCGTAGCTTTAGCCATCGTTTCCATCATTTGTGAACGTGACGATAATGCTAAGAAATAGATGTGAAACACAAGCAGTCAGATGATCAGACAAAACAAAAGAAATAGCTTAAACAATATAAGTTCCAGGCCTCATCACTCCCCCTATTCACTCCTCCTATCACACTAACCACACCGATGAGGAGAGCAACAAACACGAACAAAAGTGGGATGGCACACTTTCCATTGTATCCTCATCCTGGCTTTTAAACGGGGGGGGGGGGCACTTTGGCACAAAATGGCTGCCATGCGACTCTACAGTTGATTCATGCAGAAAATTGTTGAGGATGGGGCAAGTTAGTGACCCTGTGCGGGATACAATTCACCCCGTTACTCACCAAAATGTGGCATTACGCAAACTATGCGAGCGGAGCTTGCAGTAACAATTGAGGAGCACTTACATGGATTCTTTTGTGGAAAATGCGAGGGTAGAGATGTAGATGTCGGGACAAAAATAGCTCGCAACAATAAAGGTTTTCACCATTGCCAACCCACCACTAACACCACCTGGAAACTATAGCCTGTTCCCTCTGCAGACATGAATGTGACCCGCACGACACACACAAAGACACATCTCTTGATATACTTTCTCAAATGACAAACAGCTGAACTACAGTTCATGAGTCAACCAGTGTCCATCTGCTGAGTGGGAGAGTTTGTTGACATGCCACATGTTTGCTCATGTGTTTGTGTAGCAGTGTGGATCTCCGGTTTCTTTCTTGTAAACATCTGGCTCTGGTCCTGTGAAGCCACGAAGAGTAAAATTCTTTCAAACATGGTAATGACCGGGTTGAGGTGCTTAGAAGAAGCAGAGAATGCCTCCAAACAACGCAGGCTCATATCAGAACACACACACACACACACACACACATACAGTCTGGTAATTTCCACAGAGGGAAGCTGTGCAATGTGTTGTCTTGTGGCGTGTGTGTGAAAGAGAAAGAGAAAGAGTGTTAATGAACTCACTATAACCCTGTCAAAGCAGGTTACAGGCTAGTTATGTGGCGTAGTAAAATGGACTGAGCAAGTCACAAGACAGAAGTAAAAGCCACGCTGCTCACACACAAGCTCCTTCTTCTTCTTCTTCTTCTTCTGTTTATTTCAGTGCAGCATCCTGACAACCTGTCTTTAAAGATATTACACCACTGGCACACTTACCTTCAGGTGGAAAGGATGTATTTCATTGAGTGAATGTCTTCTTAGCTTCTTCGTCAGCGTCTTTAGCATGTTTTATTTTATTTTTTTTCCTGCGTAGCTTATGGCTTATCCCCTACAATTACGTTGTTATTACTGTCTCTTGTGTGACGTTCACCGCAACTTCATTAGCAAGCACGAGCGACTTTACACATTTAAAAAAGAAGGCACGCGAGACTATCAGTTGACTTCAAACTGAACCAAAAAAACACACACACACACACAAAAAAAAAAAACAGTGTGAGCAGCTGTACTCTCTACTCTGCTCAAGTTAGCTTATGGCAAAAGAGTGACACGCCGAAATTTGTTAAACTGCGTAGATGTGGCTTGTTTCTCAGAGGCTGTGCGTAGCAAACTTGTTATTTTCGAGTTCATTAGAGTCTCCGTTGTTGATGAAAGTCCCGTTTTTTTGTTTTCCTCAAGCAGGCTCTCACTCATCCGCAGCCCTTCCATAAACTCACCCCCAGAGAGCTTAATTCAAAAGATGCTTTGGGAATATTAAAAAAAATAAAATCAAAATAATAGACTATCAACTTGTTCGCATTCAGACACACGCACACACGCACACTCACACACATACACACAGCCGAATGCACACACCAGCTCCACGAACACACCGAGTGCTCCTCCAGGCTTGAGCGTACTGCCCTCTGATTGGCTGCGCTGCTGAGTGATGTCATATGTGGAGGAGGGCTGAGAGTTAAAGTCACATTATCTTGTCTGTTTACTTCCTCTTTTCGTGTCAGGATTATAATTTTTATGCACCAAATATAAAAAAAAAGGTCTTTATCAGAACAGAAATGTGGATCTGATAAAGCAACCTCTGCTTTAGGACAATAAATCTGCAGCCATTAGAACCTTACTTTAATTCAGTTAAGTAATAATTACAATAATAAGGTAGTAGAAAATATTGTTTTTAACAATACTGACGTTAATGTAGGTGTAATTAATGACAGAAATCAATGCTGTGTTTCATTTAAGTTGTACTGCCTCACTGGAAAGCCTTACTTGGACATTTAAAACAACACTGCATAAAAATTGGTATTTTTGCGATTTGTTGCCCCCAGTTTCAGTTTCAGTAAAAATGAACAGCTGTACACAGGTATTTGTTATGATTCTATTACTTATGATCAAAAACTAGCTCTAACTTTGCTAACAGTCAAACATCAGGCAAGTGCAACAACACAAGAGATAGCAGCCAGCTAATATTATTTACTAGTCCAACAGCGAGAAGTCCAGCTCAGCGTCTGTCTTTCAGCCTTTTATTTCATGAAGCTAGAGAAGTGAACAACTGCAACAACAACTTGCTCAATCACTCTCTTCTTTTTTCTTCTTGGCTTCTTTTCTCAACATCCTTTTTGGTCTTTTCCCCTTCTGTCTATTGAGTTTTAAAGTGTAACTAAACCCTAAAACCACTTTCTTCAGATGAAAACCATTATATATGGCTATTAAGTAGTGTTGTTTATTGATTCAGGCCCAAATCAAAGCAAAGTATTTGAATTCTACATATTGTGCTATAAATATGCATAGCAAACTCCCTCTACTGGTTGAAACTTGGCTATTGCAATTGAATTTCGCTATTGGCTGATCTGTGGCAGCTGGGGGCAGATTTCATCACCAACCAGCCTCTGACTCCACATCCCCTCCCATAACGTTGTGTGGTAAAACAGCGTCTCCTGACTGTAGCCTGTTATGTTGCGATATGGAAACCCCTGAGTTGCTATCATATCTAACGTTACAACACATTTACCACACAGAAACCTTTATAAACAGTCATGAATGTCTTCAGAGTCTTGACAGCAGCTACTTGTGGCTGTTAGCTCTGACGCTCTGTGCCACTAGCACTCAGCTAACAATACAACAAAGGTACCAAACAGAAACTAGTAGCTACAAACGGCCGTGAGTGTGCTTCAAGTGAATGTCAAAGCTTCAGCAAACTCTCTGTGTGTCCAGCATGGACAGGGAGCATTTGACAGCAGCTGCTCATACCCGATAAGTTCAGCTAGCTAACTAACCGGCAGCTGTATTCCTGCTAAACTGAGCGGTGGTCAGTCATTCCCATCGGCGTACCTCCCGCATCACAAATTACATAGCCATGGGGCCACTCCACCGATAGTGACTGTCATCTGCTGCATTTTTTAAATTTGCAGGGTGAGTGGGAGTTGACAGGATTTTGGGGTTCACTTACATCCTACACACTGGTGCTTGAAAGGACCAGGAGTAGGATGTGGTATCTTGCACTTAAGTTGCAGATTGCAACCAATTTGCCTTCCAAGCATGTGGAAGAAACTACCATGGCTGCAAAAATCCCCCAAAAAGCACATCTTCATTCAGTGTTTGATTTGTCCACTCTGGGAAAAATGGCAGTTCAACGGTGAATCTGGTGGACTGTATAAAAGAGGACCCACTCCCTCTGTAGTTAACGACCGATAAGTTAACAAAAACTTGAAAAATTCTCATTTTTAAGGTGATTACACACTAATGAAAACAGTTATGAATATTCAATCTCTGCCAGTTTACGCAATGGACCTTTAAATGGAATGGAGCCATTTTGATTAGTTAATTACTCACACCTGTGCTTTTCCTACTATGGAAAGTCAAAATGTGTGCAACATAAAAACATATAGTCTATGTGACTACCGATGCATGAAATGTACTAAAGTACAAAACTAAAATGTACTAAAGTACTCAGTGTCAAAAGTACTAAATACAGGAAAATGTTACATTGTTTGATAATTAGGTTAATCGATTATTATCATTAGCCATGCATTGCTGTGCAATATGTTTGTATGTAATTTCATTTTAAGTATTTTAAGCTAATCATGTGTTTTGTAATTAAATCTTAATTTGTAAAGTAACTAATCATAATAGTATAAAGTCACATGGAATGGAAATACTCAACAAAGTACAAGTACTTTATATTGGCACTTAAATAAATTCGCTTATATTAAGGAGCTTTCAGTTGGACATGAAGGAAGCACTATTGTTAATGATCAATATGCTTATTTTGAATAATTATTATACCATTATGATGAACTAAACATTAATATTTTATCCAAATAACTGGGCTGATAAAAAAATGTTGAAAGGAAATTTCTTGTTTTAAACAAAGGCTTATTCCACTATTACATATGTTATATATATTTACATTAAAGACATATTATCCTTTTCTGTGATGCCAAGGAAAATCTCTTCTTACAACTTTAAATTGCACTGTTGCTATAATTAAACTCATTCGAGTTATTACCCAAATGAGATGACTGTTATAACTGTTATAACTGTTATAACCAAGTTTTATTCTTTTTAATATCCCGGGGCAAAGTGTAGACAACTACACAAAGACCACGTGGGGGTCATAAAGGCAAAATGTTACTATATTTGTGCATTCTGGAACCTGTAACATAAAAACATAATGTGGTGTCGTTCATTTTTTTTTTTTTTACGGTGGTTAACCTTTGTTTTATTCCAGCGGGTAACAACAACCAGACCATCTCGTGAAACCAGAGAGACAGACAGAGACAGAGAGAGACAGCGGGAGATGTGAAGAAGGAGAGTATGTCAGGTATAATTTGTGTAAGTGGGGCATCCAGTTTCAATGATGTCATGCTTTGCAAACAGTGTCTCCTCTAAGATGCTGTTGCATGTGCGCATATGTTTCATGCATGTTCTGCACTGCAGCTGCATTTTGTTGTCCGAAAAAGAAAATAAATATGCTTTGTCCTCCAAAGATTCTGCATTACAACAAAATAATCAACTTTTATCATTCATTTAACATCTTCCAAACATTACTGGAACTTTTTTAGATGGCAGGATTGAATGAGTTTCTGCAGATGTCTCTTGTTTGCCTGTTCATTTGTGGTGGCTATTACTTCTTATGCCACCATATCCAGCACTACTGTGTTTATTCCCCAAACATGCTGTTGTAAATGTAAAATGAGCATATTAGATTCATCATAGAAACTTTAGTTTTAGCCAGTTCTTCTTTGCTTATCTCTCTGCTGCTGTTGAACACAAAAACAATGTGCTATGCCTCTAAAAGCTTCTGCCTCACTTTTCTTTCTTTTTTGTTTTTGTATGAGAGGCTTTCTCGCTTAACGCCTCCGGTCAATGACCTGGTAAACTTTCCAAGGAACCGGTGGCTTGGCTCCAGGTCAAGCTCAATGCAAATCCAATTTGCAGCTGAATATAGCCAACAAGCCATCAATACCCACGGCCTGTGTAAGCTGAATTACACAATGTTACAAGAGTTTACTTTTTTATAATAAATACAAACTGTCCAAAAATATGACAAAGAAAAAGTGCACCATAGTTATGATGATTTGTATTGCTTGTGAAATTGTTTAAAGAGACCAAAAGGCTGCTTGTACCATTTTGTTTGTTCTTGTCTTGACACTTTTGGCCACATGGGGGCAGCGTTTGTATTCTTGCAGAGGCAAGGAATAAATGGATTACTTCAGAGCAAAGATCCTGGCTTGTACAAAGAAATGCAAATCATTTGAACAGCATTGCATGGGTGTGGTGGAGGTGGGTGGTGTAGTCATGTTACTAATATGACTAATGTCAAACATCGTGACTTGTTCTTTTAAAAATTGTCATCTGAAAAGAGAATAAGAATAAAGAGATCAATATGTATCCCATAAAGAAGGCAGTCTTTGACCCAGAGTGCATCACTGTTTCACTGAAACAGATACGTCTCTCTGAAGAATGGATTAAATTAAGTTCAACCAAATAAAAAAAATTCCTAGTTTATGTCAGAACCAACCTAAGAGGGTAAAAATTAAAGAACTCCCTTGGAAGCCCCAGATACACTAACCCCTGGTTTATTATTTTGTGATTCGTCTACACAAAACATTACAAAAATATGCAGCATGTGATCATAATATCACCGGTAGTAAAACATAAAACATTTAACATAGAGCCTCAAGTTTACGAAGTGGCCACCCCGAAGGGCGACTTCGGTATTTTTCAATCTGGTTCCTATATAATCTCATGTTTGTATGTTTCCATCTCACTCAGTACTGCATGGGGAAAACGTGTAAACATGGGAAAATAGGTTCCAGATTAAACAGGTTACCCTTTCAGGGTCTTTATATTATAGATCATATTGTGCTTTAACGGTTAGCACACAGACATCCTGCACATCAGTGCAAATACTGATGTGTACTGAACTTTATTTAGTAGTATTTTTTATCTTTTATTCTGTATATTTTCACTGGAAATTGCGTCATATGAGCAACAGTCTTGGTTGCCCTCTGCTGGCAGCTCACTCATACTGCACAGCTTACTCATTCGAGTGTGGGTTGAGCAGGTTTTACGTGTTATGAAGTGTTTGTAGAGAGCAAGGGCGTGGAGGGTGTTTGTTCCTTCATCTGTGACACTTCAAGTAATAATTTGCTTATCCTTACCAAACATCGCAGGGTGATTCAATCATTTCTTGTCAGAAGATCATCATTTTTTCTCTCTTCCTCAATTGTAGTTTTTAGTCACTTACCGTACTTTTGTGTGAGAGTAATTCCACTGAATGTAAGAGAGGTTACAGCAAGAGTTCATTGCAACATTCAACCAGTGGCTCAGCAGAGCTGTTCAACATTTATTGATGAGGTTTGGATGGACACTGTGCTGTGATTCAGGGAGGAGAGGAACAAGATAGAAGGTAAGCTTCGTTGATCCCTCAGTGGGGATTTTCTTTAAACCCTGGGAGCTGTTAGAGGTCAGCAGATGCTAGGAGGTGAATTGGCACCTCTCCAGCTGTCAGTCCATGCTCCATGACTGGACTTGAGCTGAAGAGAAGAGAAGAGAAGAGAAGAGAAGAGAAGAGAAGAGAAGAGAAGAGAAGAGAAGAGAAGAGAAGAGAAGAGAAGATGCTCTGATCAGAGGCAGGACCACAGACAACCTAAAGGTGATGCTATGACACAAGTTTTTAGCTTCTTTGACCCATCATGGCCGTGGTTACCAAATATGGCACAATCTTGAATCCAGGAAACACTGTTTGATTTCTTCACAATCGGAAGAATGTGGGGGGGAAGAAGTGATGTGAGCACACACCAGTGATGTCAACGTTTTCCCCTCTCCCTCGTCAGTTGTTTAACATTGCTGAAATAGCTGATGACAAATCAGCCGGCTGACCTCTGAGCGTCATCACGTCTGTTTTTAGCAGTGTGTTCTGCAAACGACGGCCCACTTGGCCTTGGAAGTCCTTGTCTTTCTCTTTCCTGCTGCCCGCGTCGCCCACACTCTCCCCTGGATAGCGGCGCACGGCCACAGCCTCTCCTCTCGCCTCCACTCCCCTCCACTCTTCCCTCACCCACTGACCCACTGGCGGAAAGCGTGGGGACCATCTGTGCTGGAGAGGTTACTTTTAGTCTTCCAGGCTGCTATTTTCTCTTCTGTTTTTTTTTTTTTAAAACACAAAGCATAGGGCTTACTTACGCAACACTTGTCTCACTCTCTGGTTCTCTCTCCCATTGCTTCACAGGTCTTGTTTACACAACAGTGCACTTGGCCCGTGGCAACACACCCATACAGGAAGAATGTCAAATTTAGACATGAGATGATTTTTTTTTCCAAGCTGAATGAAAGAATAAATGGTTTAGAATTCCAGTCTCTCCACTGGGGATCTATATTATTTATTCATATTTGGGATAGAGCTGCCCATATCAAGATAAAAATGACAAAGGAGGAGGGGGAATCAATGATATCAGCACATTTAATCCATTTACATTTATTTAAAACCATAAACTCCATTTCATACACGTAAACGAGCATGTTTACAAACTGTATATTCCATTTATTTTGTTGGACAAACCTGCGCTGCATGTTCCCCAATAAGATTCGCCAAATTTTGTTCAAATTTAAAGATATTCAATCACACATCTATATGTCACAATACTCTAAAAACTAGTGGATGTGAATATAGTAATGCTTTAGTCTGACTTATAGCTACATTTGCCACCAAACCTAGTTTTCCCATTTTATTCCAGTTAGGGTTAAGTTTAGTTTAAATCAGTTGACCGCTCATAAGATCAATTAGGCTCAAATTCGGGGAATATCACAGCACATTTTCCAAAAAAACAGCGTGAGATGCAGTTGAATTAAAGTTGAGTTTAAAAATGTAGACAAACACCTTCAAGATACTTGAATAAGAGTTCAGCACCGTTCAGTACGGTCACACACTGTTGCTACTGCTAACATGCCGAGGTTTAGCAGGTATAATGTTTACCATCTTATTTTAAGACGCTACCTTGTTTACATTTACTCATGAGCACCACAGCTGAGGCTGATGGGAATGCTATTAATTCTGCAGGTTTTGGTCATGAGGAAATGTTCTACTTGATGGTGCTAGATTAAAAGTCATTATTAGTCATTAGGATACATTGCCTGGAAACCATGCATTTTGCGTGTAATCCATCAAGAGCATGTTTCACTAGAAAAATGAACACTTTGATCTGCTGATGGTGTTGGATGAAGATTCAGGGGGTTGTCGAAGTCATTAGGCTTCTTTTTCTGGGAATTAAATATGTATCAGCTTTATTAGCAATCCATCCAATAATTGTTGAAACTTAAAAACACAAAAATGTCAGCCAATATTGTTGAAGAGGGAATCCCCAAAACAAGTAGGATTCATCCTTTGGGACAATAAATGCCTGTACCAAATGGTATATCAATATCATATTTACTGAGATATTTCAGTGGTGGACTGATCAACCAACCGACATGTACTCATCCCTAGAGACATGTCGCTTGCATGGCCAGTAAAAACGTTGCTTCGGATAGCTGAAAACTGGATAATTCATCACAGGGTTTTCCATCAACGTTCATGATGAAACATACTGAAAAATCTTTGACACAGTTAAAAGAAACAGAATTAGGACACGCGTACAAATGCCATTACTTATACTTGAAAGCTCGAGACACAGTGACATTTCAAACAAGAAATGCACAGCGTTCTGTTCAAAGGTTAATATATGGACATTCTTCTGTGTATGGATGTAAAATACTGTACTGTAAATGTAAAATGAAGCCATTACATGGTTGCTCTATAGTGCATAGCATAGCTATAGCTATATCTTTTTCTCTTTTGTGTGTAGTTTTGAACTTTGGACGGAGCCAGGCTAGCTGTTTCTTCGCTGGATAAGCGAATAAATATGCACACTTTCCAAATATGTTGAGCTACTCCTTCAAACAAATCTATGTTTCTGATAACACAATAAAACAGCAGGATATGTTGTCATAGGCCCATATACCCTATCCCTACAAAAGGTTGCAGTGTCGTAGGTATCATATGACAAAAAGAATTTTAGATACTGACTGACTGATTTTTGATGACTACAGAGGAAAAAAGCAGAAATGATGTCAGTTGCAGGTTAAACAGCTGATACGCGCACTGCTGCTAAAGATAGCTGCTTTGACCACAAATTGGTCTTGCGCCTTGGACAATGTTATCTTTAACACATGACATCACTAAGGAACAAAACTAACCAAACAAGACAATTTTAGCCCACAATCCTTTATGTTTTAACTCTCAGAGTGGTGACACCGCACTACAAATCACTCTCCAGGGGTGGGAATTTAAATATGCACGTGCAACCTTTTCCATAAGATGTTAGCCGCACCATGCTGGCCTTTTAAAAGCACATTTTCCTCTGCAGCTGTTCCCCTGTTTCTATTTGAATGTTATTCCAGCCATGGTCATTCTTGTGGAACAAAGTGTGGTGTTACTCTGAATGGAAAATACAACATCTCTCTCTCCGGGAACACAACCTTGATTTATGTCCTGCAGTCCCATTCAAGAAGTTAAATTAATGTGCAAATTGCTGTCTGACTACATCAACACAGTGGATCATTGTCTGTGCATGTGTGTGTATGTGTGTCCAGGTCATGATGACCTGAAAGAGTGAAATTGATTTTTTTATTATTAGTAGAAGCCTTGTTTTGTCCAAAAGCACTGTCCCTAGATTAAGCTAAAATTATACTGTAGGGTCTGTTTTGTTTTGGTCTATTTTTTTTTCTATGTTCACTATGAATCATTCAATAATAAACACACAGAGAAGTTCCTTTTGATCCTCAAGTACCATAGATCTGTGGCAGACAAAAACATGTTGAAAAGTTCTGAACAGAAACATGAAAAAGTATCAAAAAACACAGACACTTTTTTTTATTTCATTAGCTGTGAGTGCATATTTCCACTACATGTATCTGATAACTTTAGTTAGCTTAGTTTAGCTGCTAAGATGTAACAACAATAAGTAACAATAAAACACAACAATACTTTATGCACAATTTTGCTTTTAATACTTCTGGGAGAGTAAAGCAGAGGATCAGAAGAGGATTTTTCTTTTAGACAAGAAAAAAAAAGCAGTATATAAAGAGACCAATTTAGTTTGTTGCCGGCTGTTTCAGCTTGTTGTAGCTCATTCAAACTGGAATTGAAAGATATATGCTGTGACATAGTCAAACCCAACATGACCCAAAATGTTTTCTTATCCATCAAATTGAAATATTCAGCCATATTTGGTATCTTTGGGAACTCGGAATGCAAGCCTAAAAGTTCTGTGGCTTTGTACAAAGTTTGGCTACACAGCATGAGGCTGTAATCATCGGTCAAAAAGCAGGTCACTTAAGACCCTTTTATGCCACTCGAGCCTGTATCTATAGCTCGACATCCTGCAGGCAAAAGGTCTTGATTTTGCAGAGTGCAGGATTTAGCAGCATCTAGCGCATGGTTGCAACCCCCTCCACTCGCCCTCCTGTTCTAAGAGTGAAGGAGAAACTATGGTGGCCGTGAAACATGCGCAAAATGAAAAATGCCCTAACTAGAGCCAGTGTTTAGTTTGTCCATTCTGGGCTACTGTAGAAACGTGGTGGTGCAACATGGTGGACATGGCGGAAGAGGACCTGTGATTTCGAAAGTTTATAAGGCTCATTCTAAGGGAACAAAAACATAATGATTCTTATTTTCAGGTGATTTTACATCATGAAAGCATTGTTGAATATTATATTCCATCTTTCATCCATATTCTTGAAATAGACCCCCTTAAATCTGACACAAGAATGACTAAAATCCAGTTAATGTCTTTCATCACTTTTCTCTTAGATTGTTGATTTTAATTTGCTTCCTTGTGTGAAGCACTTTGTAGACTTGATTTTTGAGTGCTCTTAAAATAAAAATGATTGCTATTAACAATAAACGTTCAACCTTTCAGTTTAACATTATTGTTAATTATTAAGCTGTGGAGAACAACAGAGGGCAGCAGAGTGTTTTGGTGCAATCAGTGAGTTGCTCACAGACGTCCCTAGACAACTGTATCAGTATAACACAGGAAAGAGAGCTGATTTAATGAGAGCAGTAGGGAACACAGCATGCTTCAGCGGCCCTCGTCACTGGCTTGGTATGGAAGCACTGCACTTAGATGAAGGATGAAGCCTGACCGGCCGCAGCCAAGATTAACGGAGGCAGGGGGCCATGGGGTGCTACTTCCTCCCTTTCCTCTCTTGGCAGTGGCATAATTGCTGAGGTTGCCTAGCGACCGGAAGCATGGAAACAGAAGGTGTCACTTGTTACCTCAGAGCTGGATTTAGCCAAATGGTAAAATAGCCACCGATGGATCATGAGGGGGATCAAGTTACTAAAGATAAGGAGCAGAAAGCAGGAGGAGAGATCAGAAATTAGACAGAGGTCACAATAAAAGCCCTCAATCCATCACTATATATTGTTTTATTGGTTTAATTTAACAATTAATTTAATAAAAATGCAATGCTAGAGTGGAGAATAATCTGATTCAGAAAGCACCCATATGTAATGTAGTGTATTTAATAATAATAATTAAATTTGGAGTAATAAGGAATAAAAACAAGGTAGCATATTGCTTACATTTTTATGTCTATGATTTAACGCTGCACTGTTTGGGTGCTAAACGACCAAGTGACCTCTTTTCCAGACTCATTCTTAGGTTTTCTTAAAAGCAAATGACTGAGTACTTTTATTAGTAATGTTTGCATCATATTAACTCTTCACCATTCATTTTGTATTCCTGCTCAATTGCAGGCCACGGAAGTGAGGTGCTACAACATGTAGGAAGAGTTCTCTGATGCAATTTCTACCACTCACCCATAAAGGTCAATAAAAGCCAATCAATTCATTACTCAATGCAAGTCATTGTTTCACTGAAAAAGATTCTTATGAACCCGCTGTTAGGTCCACAGCATCAGCCAACAGACAGACAAGTTGGCGCTTGGCGACTGTGGCAAGGAAAATCTTCCTTTAAAGAGGCAGAAATGCCAGATATTTTTCTTAAGAGTTGGTCGAAACTAAAATAGAGCCAACAGGCCCAAAGCATGAATGAATTCAGGTTTAATTATTTGAAGGGATGTTTTGTTTTCTCCTTACTTACCCAGAATGGCGTTTTCATTTGTTACAGCTTAGCTAAGCCCAAACACAAAGGTGGAAAGGTCTGAATTATAATGTTATGGTTGCTTTTTTTTTTTTTTTTTTTTGCTAAGCTAGCAAATTACTCTTTGGAGAAGGGGTATTTCTACATTTAGCCAAAGCTGCTATACTAATGTAGCTAGCAACTGAGCTGAATTAGCCTATAAGCTCAATGCTCAATGTACAGTCAATAAAAAACTTGACTATCCCTTTAAATGCAAACCATAGCTGTCCATAGCTAACATTCTATGATGGTTACTTACCCCCTTACACCCTCTGTCCCAAGAGGGACTAGAAAGTAGGCAGGCAAAATATAAAATGTTAAATGAAGACTGGATGAGAGAAAAGATGCTGCCAACGTTTGAATTGTTATAATGTGCATGTGAATGAACCTGGTCACCCCAGCCAATGGCACCAATTTGATTCTTAATCGGTTGATTTGAAAAGCATTTGTTCTAAGAATAATTTCTCAGTGAGACGTCATTCAGGGCCTATCACTCTAATTCCTGATATTTGTCTCTTCAACAAGTCCTTTCCTCATTTGTCTGTGTCTTCCGCCTGCTTCCGCTCTTCTATGCTTATCTCCCCATTATTAGCGTCTCATCCCCTCATCTCCTCCTCCCCGTGCCTTATTTTTTTTCTCTGCATTTTCTCACGTAGCCACGTCTCCCTCCCTCCAATAAACTCCATCCCACAATCTGTACTGTCATTCACTCTTTCCTTTCCTGTTCCGTGTTCATCCCCATTATTTACTTTCCTGTATCAATCGCGGTCTCCTTCACTCACACTTCCTCTGACTGTTGTTCAAATGTCTACCCCTCTCTCTTTCTCTCCCCCCTCCCTCTCTTCCTCCATATACCTCCATCTCTGCCTCCATCTCTGGTGCGCACACAGCGGATGGCGGCGGCCCACTCAGTCCTCTCAGGGAGCAGAAGGTTTGTCCACTCCCACTCAGGCTTTGCGTCATGGAACACAGAGAAATAGAGACAGAGGAGAGAGAACAGATGGGAGGAGGACACACTGGCTGCCTGTTTTATAACATTACTCCTAACAACACTGTGGTCATCAGTATGACTATGTAAAGTAGCAGGCTATTGTGGACTCATCAAGCAGGTCTAAATATAGGACTGAGCTGAATATAGAGGAGCAGGAACCGACACATTTGGTGTGAAAAGGAAATTTTGTTCCACACTTTGAGAAAGGTTAAAGGGTTTGTGCATTAATCTGAAAAGATATTCAAGGCTTTTTATTAGAACCTTGTCAGAGAAAACACAAAATCCTGCACCTTATTTTATACGTCATGATTTTAACAAGCAACAGGAAGTGTTTTGTTTATTTTTTATTGACCAGATCTAACTTGGAATAGCCTCCAGACCCACCGTGACCCTGATGAGGAAAAGAGGTTACAATAATGGATGGATGGAATACATTTTTTCGACCACAGACTCACCCTCACAGACCTGTTGCCTACATGGAAATCCAGTCTGAGGGCTTCGCTATCACAAGATTGGTGTAACCATAGCGACCTGATGCACATCAGTGCATGACATCATAACTGACATAATCATTGCCATTTACGTAAATGGAAAGACAATTCAGACCATCCTGCTGTTATTGTTTTCCCTACCAGCTCCTACCTTTGACTTTAAACAAGCATTGCATACAAATCTGTTTGCAAGTGGTGATAATTATCATTTTATAAATGGCACAGAGACAACTGGTAACACAGCATGTTCAAATGCAAATGCTGTTTACTGGATTTGCACAAGAACAAAACAAAAATTAGATTTATGTAAACAAGAGATTAGATCTTATCTTTGCACGCAGAACATGAACCAAATCTGGGTCACGCTGAAAGCAAAAATCCACACTGGGAGAGATCTTGGACAGCTGGATTAAGATATACAGACAGAGACAAGTTGCCTCAAAAGCTCCAGAGAGAGCTGAGAAAGTGTGTGATGTGATCAAGCAGCATTTTTCTGGAACAGTCTCGCTGATAACGAATTAGAGACTGAATGTGAGGACACGCTGACAGTACCCAGGGTGGTTTTGTGGGTTCAGTGCTGCAATGTAAGTGAAGATGTGGGTGTGAAAGCATAATGAAACATTCTCAAAGTCCACAAAATCAACCACCTACAACTTATCACAAGTGCGCATCCACGGTTTAGCTTGATTTCAACATCATGAGAGCTGCTAAATTAACTGATTAAGACTTTGAACATTAAATGTGTGATTTCATTCAACTGTGGGTTTTTCCCTCCAACAAAAATACCAGAGGACTTTCTGTAACAGAAAATAAAATGAAGGATCACAAATCTTGAAAATCAACAGCTTAAACAGCCGCTAAGTTTAGCATGGCCTTTAGGAAACTATGACTTGTTTTTTTGTTTTGGAATTTATAACTTTTTTGTTTAATTTTACTCCACGTATGGTGGAACTGGTGGTAAATACACTTATGTCCTTTCTTCCCAAGACTTAGATGAGAAGAGCAACTTTCATGTCTGTATGCTAAATACGAAGATGTAAAGTTTTTACAGGTGGAGGGCACCTTTTCTGGCTCTGATCCTAGATGACCGATGCTCCCAAAAGTACCCTTGACACAGGGAAACAGGGAAATGGAGATCCATACATGAGACCCTCAGAAAGAGGAGATATCACAGGGAGTAGCCTGCAACCAGCTGGTCCCAGATCTTTACCAGGATGATGGTTGGTTTATATCTTAGTTTTGGATGAGCCAGGAAAAATCGTCGGGACTAGCATCACAAAAATGGCCGCCAACTACAGGGATTCCTTTGGCCCTACAAAGCTGCTGAGCCAGTAGGTTACTTTTGGCTACGTCAGCGCTATATTTTGAGTTTAAAACTTGCCTACTGTTCATCCTACCGCCTAAAAATATGACAGAAAGGGACATACTGAAAATAAGCTAACACTAGCTCAATACACTACGAATGTTACGTAGCACATTCCTGTTCCCCATTGGATGAACCCCTGACCTTTCCTCTATTGTCACTTAAAGGTCCAATGTGTAACATTTAAGGGTATCGTCAGAAATCGAATATAATATTTATAACCTGAAAATAAGAATTGTTATGTTTTTGTGACCTTAAAAGAAGCCTTTTATATCTAGAGTGGGAGCGGGTCCTCTTCCATGGAGTCCGCCATGTTGACACATGACACATGTCACTAAATTCTACACACTGCACCTTTAAGAAAAAACGTATTTCACACTAAGGCAACATAGTCATAGTATTGATCTTGAGCTTTCGTATTGTCATATTGTTTCATCTTTTGTTTCAATTTTTGGTTGCCCTTTGTTTATTTCATACTATAAAATAGTCCTCTCTATACCCGCTATCTAAATTATGTGTCTGACACCACTGTACCTTCTACAGTAGAAGTGATAATTCCCCCGAGCCTTAACTGTAGGCAGGGTATTCCTCTCCACCTTTAAAGGTCATATCTTCTCTGCACCACATAGTCTGAAAAGGAGCTACAGGCCACTTGCTATGGCTGATAAAGATGCAGACGTGGTGTGGTGAAGGGATAAAGCCACTCTATGAAATCACCTTTTGTTATGTATTCCTTCCTTTTATATAATAGCTAATAGGGCATAGTGCTGCTGACGCAAGCTGGGGAGTTGTGAGCCAGTGTGTGGTGTTTGGTGCCTCTGACTCGGTGTGTGTGTGAGTCATCGTGTCACCTACTGCGATCGTGTTGGTAGGTCAAAAGAACAGCAAACTGTTGTTGTGACAGCTAATAATATGCTAGCTGAGGCTTGTTTGGAGGAGGTGGTCTGTGTCTTTGTGTGTGTGTGTGTGTGTGTGTGTGTGTGTGTGTGTGTGTGTGCACATGCTGCTTAAAATATTAATAATAATCAGCCAGTGGACGCAATTAACATCAGGACACATGCACTTCATCAGCAAGTGCTTTGGTTGTTATTTAAATTAGACTTTAATTTTTGAAAATCCATCAATGAGTATGTCAGATATACAACGTACAGTGAAAAGTTTTAGATTTTGCCATTTTCCTATTGTAGATGCAAACAGAGAAGGTCGGCTGGTGAAAAAAGTGAAGCATTTAACAATTAAAAGGCTTAAGACTCAGGAGTTGGTGGAGACCAAACAGAGCTAAAAGTAGAGCAAATAGTGCACTTCCACAAGGCAAGTCAACAGAAACATAACTTCAAATAATGCTGATGTTAATCTGCTTTACTACAAAATGATCAACGATCCATCAATCCATTTTCCACATCAGGGTCACGGGGGCCTGGAGCCGATCCTGGCTGACATTGGGCGAGAGGTGGGGTACAACCTGGACAAGTCGGTAGTTCATCACAGGTCTGACACATAGAGACATTTTTTGCCTGAGCGTTGACAACAAGTTTTAGTTTATCCTCCTAATTTAACTTTTTATTTAGAGATGAACTGATTTTTTCTTAAACAGTAAATAGAGAAGTATGAAGGGTTTTGGTACTCCTTCGGGCCAGTCTTATTCTCACCTGCTCGCCATCTAGTCTAGAAATACAATACTAGAAAACAGTCTAGAAATATATAACTGACCAGGTAAATGTATGAATGAGCAAGGGAGATAGACTTTAAAACTTTAATACTACTGAGCAGAAACAATACTTATTCAGCATTTAAAGAATATTGTCAACAAATTCAATGAAAAGACCAAAACCAATTATGCTTTAGTCTAAATGCTTTCTCAATGCTTTACCTCAGCCACAAGGCCAGTTGCTACTGCCGAAGACTTAAAAGACCAGTCTGTATGGTTTAGTGCCATCTAGCTGTGTTTTTTTTTCTGATTGCAACCCCTCACTTCATCCTCTCCTTTCAAGCAAGCAAAAAGGAGAAAGTGTGGTGGTTACGAAAAAATGCAACATGCATTATAGCTCTAGGTCAGTGTATGTGGGATTGATACTTGGCAACTTGATTTGATTAACAACTGACACGTCCATGTCCCTGCAGGTAACTGTTTATCTAAAGCCTAAAGTAGAAAATGACTGTAGGTAGACAGTGTTAGGAAATAACTATGGCTTATTTAGCCTTGCTCGCTCTCAAAACTTGTTCTGCACTTACAGATCTGTCCCCGCAAGCTCTTCAATCTCAAGTCCTAAATTAACCACCACTCGGATTTGACTTGTGCTCCTTCTGGTTGTTTTCTTGATAATAAACTGCCAAATCAGAAAAATGCAGAAGAAACTGAACCATACTTGTTCACTTACTGTAAGCTGCTTTGGATAAGAACCTGAGCTCAAGCGTTTAAAATAGAAATTAGTGCATAAGTGATACATAAGCTGGGAAATAATAGATCATAAATGAAAAGAGAGCATGCGAGATAGAGTGAAGAGTATAAGTGGGAGAAGTAAAGAGTAGCTAACGTCCGGAGTGGCTGTGGAGAGTGCTGAGTGGGTGGGGTGGTGGAGGAGGAGGAGGATAAGAGCTGAAGCTGGAGCTAGTGGTCTCAGCCTCCTTCTCAGAATTATCCCTCAGTGACGCAAGCTCCTCCACTCACATCCTGACAGCTGCTCCCTGCCTGGTTACAGCGCTCCTCGGCCTGTCCAATAACATTCATGCTCATTTCCGCTTTAATGCATAGCGTTCCCCTTCTGGGTTTACCAATACAACTCCATTTAGGCTCATTAGTACATGTTCACTTACTACTTTGTGTTTTCCTCTAATCTATGTACTAGTGGGACCTCAATGCTGTAAGCACACCAGATTCTTTTTTTTCTTTCTTTTTTTCTTTTTTTTGAGGAAAAGAAGCTCTGAAGGGAAAAAACAAGACATTATTATTTCTGCATCAGTCTCAGGCATTGTTCTTCTGAGTGAAGACATACAGACCAAAATACACCAGATACACATAGCTGAAGGAACCACAGTGATTTCAGAGACGTGTCGCCTCCTGTTTAATTCTAATCAAAGAATACTGGTCCAAGTGTATTGCAAATTCAAATTAAGAGCTAACATGGTAGAACACATGCCACCGGGTGCAATGGTGTCATGTTCTTGTAATATTCTGACAAACTGTGAGCAGAACATAATTATTGGGTCATTAATGACATTAGTGGAAATTTACACTCTGAGACTGCATACATTTATTTGAAATCGACTGATATTGTTTTAGGTTTTAAGGCTACAGCCATGCTAACATGATCATAATAGCATTGCTAACACAATGACATGCTGATGTTTAGCAGGTATAATTTACCATTTACCAGGGTCACCAGCTTAGTTTAGTGTATAAGCATGCTAAGGTAATTAGCACTAAACACAAAGTACAGCTGAGGCTAATCGGAATTTTATCGTTTTGCAAGAATTTGGTCATAAAACTAAAATATGGGACAGATTTAAATGTTGAGCTGATGTTGGGCCTAGATTAAAAGTCTGGGACCATCGGAGTTATGAGGTTCTTATCCTGAGGCGGGACATGAACTTTGTACCACATTTCATGAGAATCTGTCCAAAAGTTGTTGAGACATTTCTCTCAAAACCGCAAACTTCAATTTCGTGTTGGCTCTAGATAAAAGGTCAGGGGATCACCAGAGTTATTAGGATTTTATCCTGAGGGAGACATGAACTGTGTACCACATTTCATGGGAACGTTGTGTTGGGTCTAAATAAAAAGTCAGGGGATCATCAAAGTCTGAGACATGAATGTCCATCATTTTTTTGCCACGCTATACTTCACTGAATTTCAGAGGGAAATATTGTACTTTTTGGTAGTTACTTTTCAGATTAAGATTTAAAACATAACATACAATAAGCATTTAATAAAATGCATTGAATATAATGGAATATTAATATATAATATTATGACGCATTATTACAGTACATCAGAATCATCAAACAGTGAAAAAAAATGGGTACAATTTCCTCCACCTCAGCCAGAAACAATCCTAAAATACTGATGATTTGTTGATTCCACAATAACAATGATATTCCAAAAGCAGAATATTATATAATGTAATGTGACACTGACACACAGTGTTCCTTTTATACTTTCAGTACATGTTGCTGATAATATTTACTTATTTTTGCTCGTAGAAATATTGATGCAGGTCTTGAAATGGAGTATCTTTACTTGTGGTATTGTCACTTTTAACGTAATTAAATAAAAGACCTGAATAATTCTTCCACAACTGGTTAATAACAAATGACACAGACATAAAGGTACGACACTATTATAACTTCAGTATGCCAAAACAATCCTGGTAACTGCATCAGTTAACACATACAGCCAACCTCCTCTTTGCTGTTGCCTTTGTATTTGAATAAATATACAGCAAGAAGACATATTGATTTATTAAAATAGCAACTTCAAGGTAAACTTAATTAAATGGTGTGGGCTTGCCACTGGGCTTAACTCAGTTCATGACATCAGATACCCAGACGTGCTGTTTTTTTAATCACTGACATAGCATCAAAGTGTATGACTGCCTACATTGTACATAGAGAGGTGGAACGTCATGAGAGTGAAACCAGTTATCAGTGACGCAACTGCCATCCCTACGTGGTCACACAACGAAATCACAAAATGCTTTTCAATTTGGGGAAGGTGACATTCTCAGAACTTCTCTACCACCACACAAAAGGCTATTAAGTTACTACTTTGTGAGGCGTTAAGGGGACTTCCAGGGTGACCTTATTGGTATCTAACCCATTCATCTTCCCGAGTACTTTGAGGGTGAAAAAAGGCTTTCACTAAGGTTTTGGGACATTCCAGAGTGTATCTTTTTCTTCGCAGCCCATTCATGAAATATGAGTTGCTTCCCTGAGGCCAGAGACACGATGACCAGCAACAACAAGTAACATTGTGATCGTTTTCCATGATGGCTTTAATTTTGTTTTAATCACGGGACAAGATCTAAATTAAGTTGAAGTGAAATGAGATGAAGCTAAGTTAGCTGTAAAACTGCAAGAAAACAAAAATAACTTCAGCACATGGAGAGAGAGAAAGAGAGATCATCATTTCAGAAGAAAATAAGAGTTGTGGACAGATTTTGGTCGTAACTGACAAAGGCCGCTTTGAGACTGTCTGTTAGATATCAAAAGAAAAATTATTACATGACCACATCCACCACAACTGAATCTGACAATCCTGTTTTGGTCAGAAATTCTTAACAGATGCTCATTTGCTCTCATGGCAACTGGCAATGTCTTACTACAAAAAGATAAACAGAAAAAAAAAAAAAAAAACATGAACTGGAAGAACTCAGTTCCCCTTTGCCCAGTAGAGACAGATAAAAGGGGATTAAAAATAGTCCATAGTCAAGACATAACAGGCTATTCAATAGACACTGGCTGTACATGAAAATCTTCATTCTTAATCATTGTAATAGTCCTGAAGTGTTTTTAATGTTGAAACACAAACAACCTCCAAACTCGGTCCAGAAGAATATTTTCTTAAGGTCACAAAGAGAAGCGAATTTCTCTCCCTTCAACATGAAATGTTCCACCAATCGTTCATTTCAGTATCTCAGTTGGCCCGCTCTGATTCTTTTGAGATAATCAGATTAAAGGATTGCATAGACTTGTTCCGGTCCCCTTCAAATGCAAGAATGTATTCAGGTCACCTTAAAATGTACAGTGACTGTGCTGAAATGTGCATCCAGACGGTTGAAAATTCTGCACTGTTTTGGAGTGAGAAAAGTGTTGATTTGGGGGATGAGCTTACACTAACCTTTCTGAGTAGGAGATTGTTATGGATAAACACAAAAATGTCACTAAATTTGATGTCCTGTCAAGTGTCTAATTCAATATTCCTTTGCAAAGGAATGACCACAGATCATGGGTTGGGGAATTTATTCTCAGAGCAAAAACATCTCTTTGTTCCTTACCCTAAAATCTTTATTTTCTGTCTTACAAAAGGTACACAAGCTCATCTCAGACATCCAAGAGATAATACCCAACTTTTTCTGTATAGCTACAGTTCAACATGGAATATAGACCTCATGTACTGATATCTTGATACTATGGAGATGAAAAATAATTCCCATGGTTTCATTGCAATTTACCCTCCACTCTGACCCTTACTTGTACTTCTGAATGTGACCATATCTCTTTAGTGACCCATATGCCTTCTGTATCCCTCAGGACAAAAGTGATTATGTGCACCTCATCCTAAAAACAACCAATTTCTCAGTCATGCTTGAGAATATCGGAATTTTCTGTGCAAGAAATGGACCTATGGCTTCTGTGGAAAAGGGCTGTTTGGTGCAACAGGCAAAGAACACCTAATAGAAAAAGACAAGGCTAATCACACATTTGTAATATAAATAATGAATTATTATTATTATATAATATATACAAACAATCACAAGTTGATGAAAGAGGAAACCTGGCACATGCTATTAAATAAAACATGTCTTAAAAGTAAATGTATTAAATCTACGTGCAATTTAATTGAATTGAATGAATGAAAATAGATACGGGTCCAGACACTGTGAAGTCCTTCTTAATTATAATCCTGTCATACAGCTCCTCAAACTTTACTTCACTTCTAGGGGATATAAAAAAGAGGAAGTGGAAAAAGAAGAAAAAGAATAGTCCCAGTGTGTACATATTATATCCAGTGTTTAAGGGGAGGGGACAGTGCAGACTCTACAGACTGCTACAGAAGGTCTATCCTGCCCACTGCCTTATGGAGGCTGATAAATTCAGGTAAAACAAAGTCCAACAATCCAAAATCCAAACAACAGAAATCCAAAATGTACAAAAATTCAAAACTTGGATACAGGTGGAACAACAGGACGAAGCACAGGGACAAAAGAATGCAGGACAGGTCTGTCACCAGACCTGGGCATAAAACTTGATGAAACTTTTCAAAAAGCTGACAATCTTCCTTCAGGGAATCACCTTGTTGACATGACTAGTTTTCAAAATGATTTTCCTGTTTGCTCTCTGTTCAAGCCTGTACTCTACAGCCTGATTATGTTGTATGTTTGACTCCATATGTACTGTACAGTGTTTAAAATCATCGGCGTTCTGAGTTTTGTGTTCTTCTGGTTGGACCCTAGATCATTTATTTACCATTTTGTTTTGCTATTTTCGTGCAATTCTGTCCCTTGACAAAAGCTTTTATATGCCACTATCGTGCTTTTAATGATTTATGGTTGATAAATATCTATTTTAGTTGTGTGTGTGGCAACCTTTCACACTAAATCTTGAATCACCCTTTATCCACTTGGTCATATTCATACATAATGTGTATCATTTATTAATTTTGATATGTGTGTGTTGCTGAACGTATCACTGCTTTGACATGTTTTGGAGACCGAAGCGGACACTGCGCCTTTAAGGGGACCCGGAAAGTGTTTGTTAAACCGGATGTACAGACCTGTCAATGTGACTTACCTTTGGCTAACAGTGTTATGCTCTAATACTGTCTCCTGGTTGTGCTTTATAGTCCTACAAAATGTTCCTTACCACGGTCAATTGTGAGTAAATTATTCATTATATATATTTAAAGAGTCAGGTGCGTGGATATGCAGAGCAGCGTCAAACAGAGCTAAAACAACCGTTAAGATGTTCGCTAGCTTCAGCTAGCCTAGCTGCTAATTCTCCGGTGTTAGTCAACACTCCCGGACGTGACTTAGTCTCCAACTCTGCTTCTACCTGTTTGTGTTTTATGAGTCTTTCAAAGTAAATGCGTGACCTTTTAAATATTGTTACGTTTAGCTTTTATTGTTGCTTATTTAGCGGTTAGCTTCAGCTAGTAGCTAACGTGCTTACTAAATTTTTTTTTTTTTTTTTTATTGAGCAATTGAAAATACAGACTCTCAAATAATGAGAATTGAGTACAGTACAAAGGTGCAAAAAATATAGCATGCTTACTAAATCTGTCCCTCTAGTTCTGTCACAGTACTGACTGCTGCACCATGGTGATGTTCGGTTCTCTTTAGGGAGTCGGATCATTCGACTCAGCTCACCAAGAAGAGCCGGCTCTTTCGGCTCCCAAACGGTTCTTCATTTTACCACTTATACCAGGGGTCTGCAACCTTTTTCAGCCCAAGGACCCCTTGGACGAGAGACAAATAGAACAGAGACCCCCACACATTCACCTTTTATTTCACCTTATTAACTTATTTATATGCTGGGTTATTAGTAGTGCTGTCAATCGATTAAAATATTTAATCGCGATTAATCTCATGAATGTCATAGTTAACTCGCGATTAATCGCAAATTAATCGCACATTTTTATCTATTCTAAATGTCCCTTGAATTATCATTTTAATACTCTTATCAACATGGAAAAGTGGATAGGCTTGCTTTGTGCAAATGTTTTTTTTATTGCAAACCACAACAACAACATGTAGTGTTACAGCCATTCACGTCTGAAGCAAAATCTCAAACAAAGCAACACTATCAATAAACAGATGACAAAAAAATAAATACCTAGTCACAAAAACAGCCCCCTCAACAACCTTCAAAACAGGGTGATACAAAATAAATCCATCCATTGTCGCCTGGTTATGACGCGGAGGAGGCGGAGAATTTGAATTGCAGGTGTGTTTGGCCATCAAGTCTTATTTCAGACTGGATGTGCTACGATGATAACTCAGTTCACACCGACAATACACACAGATAACTTTTATCTAACGAACTTTTCCATTCATAATTTTGTTAGCAGCGTCCATTTCAGCATCTCGTGCTCGACATCCACACAATACGGTAGCGTGGGGCGCGCTTATTGTTTTGCTTCCGGTTTACAGCTGGATCCTGTAGTTTTTCTAACGTTACTAGCAGTGGCCACAGCTTATGAAAAAACTACAAGTTCACTAGGTCACAAAGAGCGTTAATCTCGCGATAAAAAAATTAACGCCGTTAAAATTGTTTTGCGTTAACGTGTTAATAACGCAATATTTTTGACAGCACTAGTTATTAGCCTATATGTGTTTATGATTGATAAAACATTCAGGCATAATGGAATCATTTATAAATAATATATATAATAGTAATAGTTTTTGTCATAAGTAGCTTTTTATTGCATATTAATGCTTGCAGTTTACTCATTATCATTTTTGTTATATTTTTTAATTCTCACAAATTATTTTGGGGAACGGTCAATTATTATGGCAAAAATTGGTGGACCCCCTGCAGTACCTCTGCGGACCCCCTGGTTGAAGACCCCTGACTTATACCTTTAATAATTTATCCAAATTTAGCGTTGTTTTGACTTATGATTTGTATGTGTGTTCAATACATCCTTTGTACTGAAGTATTCAAAAGTAAAAATGACATTTTCTAATATCAATAAATTGCTGTTTTTTGTAAGTCGCTTTGGATAAAAGCGTCTGCTAAGTGACTAAGTGTAAATGTACTTTCTCTGCCTGACTCTAACACACATACTTTGCTCTTCATTTCTCAGTGGCCAAGGCGAAATCAAAGTAAGTGAAATGGTTCAAATAGAAAGGCTTAGCTCTTGTAAATCAATGCTAAATGTCATATAGAGGCAGACATGGAGTCACTGTCATGTTCACCAGTGTTGTTTCCCATCAGGACTGTCCTGGTGCAGATGATGAGCGCTGCTGGGACAGGCTACTTCTTCAACACAAAGAGAAACCGTCTCAGAGACAAACTGGTGCTGCGCAAACATGATCCATTTGGTAAGATATGACTGACGCACACAGACACACACTATTTTTATCCCAGTACAGACTAATGCTTAATAATCTATGTTTATGGTAACAGTACCAGGTTGTTAGCCCGTCTGTATCTGCATTGTATTAATGCCCCTACATAACCAGCAGGAAAATCACTTCACGTCAAGTCTAGACTTTACTTTAAGATAAGATCGCTACCACGTCAAAGTAGGGTTTTATAAGTAACTACATATACATGGTTTTCTGTGTCGTACTAAATTATCATCTCAACTTCCTGTCTTTGCAGTGAACAAGCACGTCCTATTCTTTGAGAAGAGGAAGATCAGATCGATTTAACAGTGCACCAAAACACATGGACAACATAAACCTCTGGTTTAAACAGACTTATTTTTATTGTTGTGGATTATACAAGATGTTTCATCACTTCTGTTTCGCTTGCTGACACGTTTTCAGAGGATTTCGTCTTCTTGGATCTGCTAAAAGGCATCCACCGCACCAGTTTGGTATGCAAATCCCCGACCAGACTCCACGAAAGTTTCGGTTACCAGCAAAAACGGGCTACCACATCTGACTTGAGTGAGAGCTCATGGAAGCCATGGAATAACATGTTAAAGTTCTGTTGAATTGTTCTATATAGCATCAGTGATTATGACTCAAGTGTATACAACTTTATATGTAATGAAACCATTTGGGGTGATTAAATAAAGTAAATTATGTGCCGTACAAGCAAAGTGTTAAGATGAACTGTTGATTGGCACTATTCATAGAACTGTTACAATGACAGTCAAATTGCAGCCATGTTAATATTAAACTAACATTAATCCGTCATTATCAATCATCAGTTTCACATTAATGTTCATTCTTGGATTTCAGCTCATCAGACTTGGTCCATTTTTAACTGCTGTCCACTTGCTGCTCTCAGAACAGTTCAGCCGGTAGCTCCTTTCTGAAGGGGTAAGACGTCTGCGTGCCGACCACCTGCACGCTCACTCCTGCCACCTGATTGGCTCTGCGGGCCATCTCCTCCAGGGGCATTGTGGGATAATGAGCCATGTAAAATGCCAGTGCTCCAATAAAGCTATCTCCAGCACCCTGGGAAGAAACGATATTACAACAATGCTTTATTAAATTTCACCCGTGGTTCAAACAATTCCACTGTGTGATTCTACAACCGAGCAGCCCACTCAGCAGAATCTAAAAATCGAGTGTGTGTGTGAGGAGCTATAAGACAATTTAACCTTACTGTTTGAAATATTTCATACTGTATTTAGAGGAGCAGTAGGTCTGTATGAAGAGATCTGAAAGTTAATTTGACAATTCAATAAACTGTCAACAGTAGGGGGTGCTGTGGCATTTGTCAGCTGTTTTTCCGAGTTGCTGTCTGAGGTTTCGACTACTTTTAAATGACTTACTGAAAATTTAACCTTGTGTGAAAGTGTGTCATCACTTTCAAAGAAACATCTGTATTGCATTACCGTAATCACTTAGCCCGACTCATAAATTATATGAACGGATGATGAAACGGATGTAATAAAGTCGTCTTACATGTAGAATGACTTCATTATTTCAAAAAATTGTTTTCTCTGAACTACAAGCAAAGACATAATTTGTGCATAATTAAGTACATTATTATCTAAAGGGACTGCTAACAATAACATTATACTGTATAATCCCGGAATTGTTGCAAATTAACCATTATTTGTATCAACTCTTTCGTCAAAAGCTGAAAAAACAAACAAACAAAAAGCCCGCTGAGAACAGCTGAACAGCACATGGCTGCTTTAATCACTCGTCAGTGGCTTCACCATAACTGCCAGCAGCTCTGGTTTGGCTATCTTTGAATGGATAAATCATCCATTTTCCCTCCTCATCTATTGATAGAGATGGAATGTGCCGTCTACGCCCTGGAGGGGGTTGGCTGGAACGGGATGCCGGTGGAGGGGGTGGGGTGGGGTGGGGTGGGTTGCGGGGGGAGGCTTGCTGATGGGAAAAGGCACAATGGTATGTGGCGACACGCTCATGTTTAACCACAAATGGCCCCCGACGCTGGTTCTCACAAGCCTGATCCATTACTCATCACCGTGGCTCTCGAGAGTTCATTGCACTCTCTCTTCTTCTGAGCACCTCTGTAAACCCCCAGCATCTCTCACCCTCCAACTCAAAGTAACCCTTTTGTCAAGGGGACGGCTGTATGCTGGTTGTGTTAGGATGATTCAGTGACGTGGCGCTGGGAACAAAAACCCTAACCCCCATCATGGACCGGGCAGAAGGCCGTGCCCTCTGACTGACAGGACACCAGGAACAGAGAAGGGCCAAACAGGGTCCACGTGCATGGGGCAGCTGGAGGGCACGGCCCAGACAACATAGATTTTGTCACAACAAGCACCTAAAGGATTCTTTGATGAACCAAACGATAGATACGAGTGATTTGACATTTCAAAGGTCAATATTGCACCCCACCCCCACCTCGGTGCATGCCACTGGTGTGACTCCTGGACTGGAGAGATGCTGGAAAGAGTGAGATCAGAGCTCAAACATTTCACAGGCCTGGTGGATTTCCATGTTTAAAGCCATGGTGTGTTTATGTCTCCTGTCTGGTAGCTGGGCTGGGCTACAATACAGCCAGCATTTGGAAATAAGGCTTTGGTGAAGCAGTCCCACTGGTTTGGCTCTGGCCCGTCTCCCAGTTCGCACGTTGCGGTTAAAACGATGATACCACTCCTGAGTGGGGGTTGATGCATGGGAAGCGATGACCAATACAGTGAGGGGCGGCCAGTTTCAACAACTAGATTAGGTCATAGAAAATAAAACATTTCACTCTTCATACATCATTCTTTTCGCAAATGCCTCTTCATTGTTCTTTGACGTTTTCAATCATCAGTCAACTAATCTGACTGAATCTCTGCCAAAACAAGCACCTCTGTCAACTCAGACAACAATAGGGTGAGGCTGAAACAGGTTTCTCAAAGCTAATACCTGTCTTAAAAACTTACTTGTGCTGACAGTCCAAATTTGACAAATTCTATTCTAATTCAATTTCTATTATTTTAGGTCAGAAAACCCCCAAAGACAGTCTTTACATGTAGACAATGTTAGAATTTCATACATTCTTGAGGGTGAGAATGTATGACCAAATTAAATTAAATGACCAAACTGGATTTTGGAGATCATCATCATCAGTGTCTGAACTACTAGAAAAAGAAATAAAATAATCAATAGGCTGTAAAGATTTGAATCTTATAAGCAACCCATTGCCTTATTAATCAGTTTAATCTTTACTGAATATTTAATGTTGACGACTGTATGTTGTCTCAATGCCTCTCTTTGAAATTTTTAAAAGCTTAAAAAATTTAAGGATGTTTTTGAAGGATTCATAAACACAATATTCAAGTGGCCAATATATATAAAAAACAGTCACATAGATTCAATGGACCTTTTTCACATTTTGACACAGAGTCAACACAGGTGTTTCCAATGATACTAATTAAGGTTCCATTCCATTTATTGCAGCAGGAGACTTTCCAGTGAGCCAACATGCCCAACAGCAGCACCCTGACTCTGTTTGACCTGAATGGAACAGAACCTTAATTAGTATCATTGGTAACACCTGTGTTTACCTACTGTCTCATGTCAAAATGGCTGCTGTGAAAAAGGTCTGTTGGTCATTATTTCAAGTCCAGTGAAATAAATCAAAAATAAAATAAAAATCGACCCATGATTTAAAAGAAAAATTCAAACTTGAACACGCAAGTTACCCAGGATAATCGATTTAGCCTGAATGGAACTGATCAGACCGTTGTCCTATTCGGTTACATTGTGTCAGACATATGATCTGAGACAATGGACACTTGAATAAGGGAAATTTAGATAATATAAATTCAGATGGTTTAAACGTGAAATATTTCAATACTGCAATTATACATAATTAGGAATTTATTATATCGAATTGCATAAACTCTAATCATTATGGCTTATCTTTGCTTCCATACAATACTTAATGCATTATATTTCTGTTCTGCTGAATGATGCTTATTTTTATGCACAAATAAGGCGTGAAAAAAGGCAAAAATGTGCAGCTTTGTGAGGTATAATATGTGGGCCCAGTTCATTCAAAAAGGTGCTGGATAAAAGTATAGATTTTTGCAGGCGTCTCCAAAATCCTTTGTCCAAAGATGGTCCTCCAAGCCAGGAGCCCAGCAGGTACACCACTTTGTAATTTGTGCACATGAATGAATATAATATTACACACGATTCATACTCCAAAATGCTGGGACAAACACCATATTAACATATTATCATCGTCTATGTTGTGAACTTGTTAGCAAGGCTACCTAAATACACATCCAGAAGATACAAAGCGCCATTAGCATAATTAGCATTGTTTTTAGCTCTGCTCTGCTGTTCACTAACTGTTCTGTTTTTGCCAGCTAGCTGACTGTGTCTCCTTCCCTGAGACTGGCATGTGACGCTACTGGATCTAGTGAATGAAGCTCAACGAGGCTGACAAGCGCTACCCCCTTCAGCCCCGCCACCGCTGCCCTCGACACAGTTTGGTGAAGGTTAGATCTGGAGGCCTGTCAATCAAGTGACACAAGCGCTTGCCGCGGATGAGCCTTGATGCTCTTAGTGGTCGTCTCCATCCGCTGCGTCTTGATCTCTTAGCTGTTCCTCTGCCTGTTCTCCTCTGGTAGTCAGACTGAAGTTAGAAATTAGGATGGCAGGTGTGTCTGCAAGAAGCTTACCAAATTAAATAGGTATGGTTGAGGAAGTTCTTTTCAGTTTGGAGGTTTTTGCTTTGTGTGAATTATTACATCAAGAAATCTCCCTGGAATCGTTCATCGTTTTGTTTCAGTTTAATTCAATCTATCAGAAGTCTGGCTTTTTTCCTCATTTAACAACTTAACAAAACATCGACAAACCTATAGCCATTGAAAGCTTTCCATTTGCAGTTCTAAACACTTTTGTATCTTGTAAGCTTTCACTGACAAAACTCCAGGGACGTGACCTTATTTTTTTTAATGCTTCTGACAGCAGCATGAGTGGTGAGTGTTTAGAATAAATAGAAGAAAAATGGAATAGTTAACACAAGAGGCAATATCCGCCATGGCTGTACAGACAAACAAAGGAGCGCATACAGAAACTCAGAAGTCCATCAACAGAAAATCCAAGGACAAAGACAACAGTAGCGCCCACACACTTTGATTGACAAGTGATCTTTGTAAAGTGCAGTGCAGAAACACCACGGCAATGAGCGCTGAGCACCAAAGACAGACGAAAAAAACCCAGCAAAACAAACAGAACCTATAGGAAATGCAGATCTCATGCAAGTGCTCCACACTGCATATCTTCCATGTTACAGTCCTTCGCGCACACAGAACCGTTTGAGCCTCCAAAACCTATGACTGTATTTCTCACCCAGAGGCCTCCTGTGATCTTGACTCCCACCCTGATATGACAGATGGAGCCATGTGCCGTCACCTCCTGAAGCCGCCAGCCTTTGTCAATGAAAGACACCCCGGGGAGAGCAAAGACCAACTGAGGGGCAGCGATGACTCACAGTGGCTTCCACGTCCGGAAGCTTGCAGTAAGACTTGCAAACAGCTCGTCTGAAGTAAGGAGGGAGGAGGAAGGTTTAGGACGATCAAAGACACATTTAATTGGACCAATTAGGACTCTCGCATCTTTGCTCCATTCACAGTTTTTTTTTTATCTTAGTCCTCTTTAACTCTTCTGTGTATAACACTGAGCAACATGACTGCAGTGGCAGAGGCCTGGATTAACATCTGGGCTGCTAAACAGCAGCTGCTGAGGCATGTGCAGTCCATTAGAACATGGTGATGTGGCAGTTTTTTCATTGTGTCATGCTGACCCACTGTTTGCAGGGTTGAGGAATGCAGTGCTCGGGAGGTATTCCCTTACCTTTGGCTTCCAGGAAGGAATCATACAATTGGTCCTAGAAGACTGGGAATAATTTGACTGTCCAGACCCACCGTACAGCTGTAATGTCTGGTTTAGACAGTGCTGTCTACCTTTCGCCCTACACACAGTGGACCTCCCGGAGCAGTGGAAACCAAGGCCACCCAAGTCCTGCTGGGGCTAGAAGGCACTTGTGTGTGTGTGTGTGTGTGTGTGTGTGTGTGTGTGTGTGTGTGTGTGTTTGTCTGTGTGCGCTTTAGCCTCATCTAACTGTCACACACAAAACAGCCAAGGCTCTGATCTCAGCAAGGAAAGCCTGTACTCAATTTAAGACAAAATAGAGCCAAATGGATAAAGCGTGAGGGATGGGGGAGACCCACAGTAGATGAGTGGATCTGCTTTGTCATCCAGATTCCCGACCCTGACTCAGCCCATAATTGCTTGTGCCATTTATAATGTGTTATTCAGATAGATGCAGGAGGAGCAGATGATGAAATAGTTATAGTCAGGGAGACAAAGCTAAACGATTTAGCAGCCACATCATTAACCGAACCAGATTAATCCGAGACAAGTCGAAACAAAGTGATGGAATGCATCCGAATAAGGATGGTGAAAGCTGGATATGTGTTCGTTCTGATTAGCAGTGGGTCACGCCACCCGTGGCGCCGAAATACACAGTAGCGTAGCTAAAAAAGTACCAAACCGCAAGTGACTCACTGTGTTGATATCGAAGAATCGCATCCTAGAATACGGCCTGAATTCACAGTCCGATACTAGCAAAATTGGCAAGAAAAAATCCTGGAGCCAATTTAAAAAAAATAAAAATAATCACTACTGCTACAGATAAAAAAACCCCCCAAAAAACAGGCAATCAAATCTGTAATAACACACAATATAATCATAACCAAAGAGGCCTATGTTCCCAGAAAGCTCAGATAAGTGAATAATGATCATGATAACAACCTGTTGTTTTTTTCCTCCCGTAAAAAAAAAAAAAAAAAAAAAAGAAAGGGCCTTACTGGAAGAGGGATTATGATGTCCAAAAGAGTTAAACACTCCAGAATTTATGGGCCCATCAAAGAACAGAAGGGGTGGGGAGAAAGAGTGTGTGTGTGTGTGTGTGTGTGTGTGTGTGTGAGGGGGGACATGCAGCAGGCCCAACCACAGCTTTCTGCTGACTGATGCAGGCCCAAGAGGTGAGTCATGGGAGAGAGAAAGGAGGGGGGCGGGGGTATAGGGGTGGCGGGTAAGTTCTCCTGGGGGCTACTGGGAAACGGGTGTTACTGAAGCTGGTGAATAAGGTGAGTTATTTGTGTCTGCTTGGAAATGTGGGGGGCACGGAGGAGGTCACACGGCGTTCGACAAAGCGAGACCTTTGTTCTTGAAACGCTGAAGTGACCTGAGATGACAAGCTGGTATTTTCGTTGAGCTGCAGTTCCTTTGAAAGTGTGTCTGAAAACACACACACACACACACACACACACTTTTTACTGCCTATCTTCTGTGCTTTTTCCCCAATTTCACAATATGACTACGACTTCATGCTTGTAATTGTTTTACTCCAGTTTTTACTATGCTGCATGATGAACGGCATTTGGAAATTATGGCACGATAAAAGTACCCAGGGGAACTCTTGAGTAGAGGAAACCATTACACAAACAATTAAAAGGCTTTAATCAAATGTGGTACGCACAAAGAGGTGATTAACACCTCCGTGTGGTGACGTATTTGTTCAGTAGAACACATGCCCCACTAACAGCTCAAAGACAGGAAACGCAAACATCAAGCCGACGCTCCTGTGACGAAAACAAGCCACAGAAGACGTGGTGTGAAATGAGTCAAGCGACGCTGGCCTCTTTTAAATGATTAGAATCGGGGAGGGGAAACAGCCGGTGGTCACCACATCCCCAATGATCATTAAGCGGTTCCACTTGAGCAACAAGACAGATCTGCAGCTCCACTCAAGCTCGGAGTACCAGGAGCTCATTGGACTGTGATGAGAGGACAAAAAAAAAAAAAAGGTTCTGCGCGTCGATGCTTTGTTTTGGAACAGAGGATTTCCTGTGAAATCTAAACAGTTCCTGTGTTACTGCTGTAAAGGACACGTTTTAAAGAAATATTCTTCGGGTGTCTAAAATGTGAGGAGTAAGCTGGCTGACGCATTTTCTATCTAACATTTTTCCTTTTACTAACATGGGAAGTTACCTTCTTCTCAGTCACAACCTACTACTGAAAAAAACATATTTATTATTAGAAAGTGCCAAACATCTTTAAAATTCTTATTTTTACAGCTATTATCTCATAATTATATTACAATATCGAATTATATTAGATTTTATATTTATGATGATTCAAAATGATATAAAACAGTTAAAATACAAACACGCACACACTTTTCTACTCTCTTATGTCGACACTTTTATCCCAAGAGCAGTGCTGGTAAGCACTCTGGTTTATATCACTGTAAATGAAACATCATTGGAGAGTTGTTGGGACCAAAACAAGACCAAGACAAAGATTTCACCCCGGGCTCTGTGAAAGCATGATTGGCTTTTTAAATATTTTCTGACATTTTATAGTAAATAAGTGATTATTAAAATAAGTTGGCCACAATAGCATCTCTGTGTGGTTGTGTGGTTTGAGTTAAGCGCTAACAATGCTAATGTTAGCATTATTAACATTTGCTAATTATCACGTAATACAGAGTACAACTGAGACTGATGGGAATGTCATTAGGTTTGCAGGTATTTAGTCGTACACCAAAATAGGGCTACAAATAATGATTATTTTCATGATTAATTGATTATTAATCGATAATTGTTTGGTCTAAATGAGCCCAGCTACAATTTTAGTCATGTTAATGTAAGGCGTTAATGTTAATGTTAATATCTTCAAACAGCTTTAAAACCCTACAAAGTATTGATTTACTGTCATATAAGAAAGAAAAACAGCAAATTACCAAAACTGAGATGCTTGAAAAATCACTTTAATGATTAATAGATTATCAAATAGTTGTATTTTACATTTTCTTTGAATTGACTTAAAAATTGGTCAAGGTGAAAAACTAATGGACTTTCAAAGTCCATTTTTTAATACTTGATTTTTTATCCTCCTCATATTTTTACTTAATGTTTGTTTTGCACCATTATCACCAAGACAAATTCCTTGTAACGGAAAAAATATCTACTTAATAAATATGATTCTGATTTATCTTGATGAATAACATATGAATATATATATATATATATATATATATATATATAGGTATATATATATATATACACACACACACCTACACACACACACAAAAAAAACAAAACAAACATAGATGTCAAACATGGTGGCACTGCAGGAAAAGTCACGGGATCAACAGAGAGTAGGATTTATCCTCTGGTAACGTGATTGGACGGTCAGTGCTGCTAAACCTGCTAAACATTCTTTGGTTCAAGCTTCTTAATTGTGATAATTTGCTAATTTCATGGTGAACTGAATATGCTTGGGCTTCGGGACGTTGGTGGGAAAAAACAGGCAAATGACAAAGCCCTGGGAGATTGTGATGTTTTTTCTTTTCTTTCTGATGCCTCATGGACTAAAATACTAAAATGAATAACTGAAAAAACAATGACCACATTACACAAAAATGTGTCATGCTTACCGTGGTGTCCACTGCTGTGACTGCAGTAGTCGGAACATGTTTGGAGGTAGACTCGCGTGCCTTGAGCACCACGCAGCCTTGGGGTCCCAAAGTGACTATGACTGACCCGCAGCCTCGCTGCAGGAGCTCCTGAGCCGCCCGATGAGCTTCCTCCACGTTAGTTACTGACGAACCAGTCAGCAGCTCGGCCTGCATGTAGACACAGTACCAGAGGAGCAGAGGTAAGACACTGCACACACACACACACGCGCACACACACTGTATAATCACATATATATAACACACTCTCTTTATTTAAGCATCTCATTTAGCAGAAGATGATAATGGGACACTATTTCTTCTAAACAAGTCTTTTTAGGTCAGGGAGCCACCTTAATCAGAGGCTTGGAATTAAAATTAAAGATAGGGCAAAACCAGCGTTAGTGTGGGATTCTGGGAGAATAAATAAGAAACGGCATTTTGGAAATTCCCCATGGCAAAAACCCAGGACCCGAGGACTGTGTGTAATATGCAAGATGATAAATGCCTTGAGTTTTTGCCTTTAAAAAAGCCAACTAAAATCTTATTTTGTCTCTCTAATGAACACAGTTAAGTATATTACAACTGTTTAATAGTCCCTAATTAGTAGTGTTTAACACAGCTTTTGCTTACTCGCTGTAGTTTACTGTTTCGTATTAACAGTTTTGGGATGAGTCAGCTCTTAATTACACGCTGACCGTGGTCAGACAGACTCATAAAACACATTCAGTCTGTTACGGATTTGCTGGATCCGTCAGCAGTCTGCGGGCCAAACATTTTCAAAGAGCAGATCCTCTGACTACGCTGGTTCATCTGGCTCCAAAATGACTCAACGGTGACAAAGCAGAGCTCTACAGCTGATGTTTGAGGAACTTCAAGGGAACGCAGAACCACAGCAGAATTCTCCAGAGTGAGAGGCACCCTTGATACAGATGAGCCACAACATTAATCTCTGGTGTTTAAACGCAATCGCATGGAAGGTTTATCGGCAAGCAGAACTGCGGGTTTTAGATGTGCGCGACACCGATGCGTGTAAGATTAAATATCACATACTGCATCAAAAACATGTTCTTCTTTTGAAATATTTTTGCTATCCATGCCAATTTTTTTATTGACTGACTGAAAATTACTCGCTCAGACCTGCTTGGCCTGCAATCCACCCCAAACCTCAGCCTTAAAAAAGGCTTTAGTTCTGTTTTCACAGGCGCCGAGTTTCAATGTGCTAAACTGACTTGCTAAAAAAACGCTGTCCTTAAATACAACCCGCTAAATCACATTCCTCGAAATAGAGACACCTCATATTAGCACAGCGAGTTTCAGTGGTCATAAATTATTACTATAAAACATGTGTCGGCAAGCATTTTTCTTTATTTTGCCTCATGAGCAGCGTTGCAACATAACAGCTACTGCCTTGAATTTTAAGTGGTAGAAAAAGACAGAAAAAAAGAGATGCAGATGCTTTTGATTATGGTCAACATGTTAGCATGTAACTGTCTGTTAGAGTGATGTCAAATGTGGTTTAATGCTGTGCTTATTACAGGAAACTTACAAGTGACTGTTTGGTGTCTGTCAGACATAACTTTGATCATCGATTCATTTAAAATAAAAATGTATTCATCAAATAAATAACTGATAAACATACAGTATGTTGTGATTCTCTAAAATAAGAAATATTGCCCAAAATGATTCAGATTTTTTTTTTTACTTTGCTTCCCCTCCCTCTACACGCACACACTATATGGCATCTATTATTACTTCTGGTAATGTACTGTAAATTTTTCTCTTGCTTAGTTTACAATGATTCATAACAAGCTTGCATGGGTGCTGAATGTACACTCATGTTTTCTTATCACATCAATATTTTATCCATGTGTTGCAATAATAAAAAAGAAAAAAAAAACGCATTACACAAACACACGTACACATATGTTAATTAATTACGTTACTTAGCTGTATAAACGAAATAATAAATGACTCATTAGTTATGGCATTTTGTTCAACTTTTATCCTATTTTAAGCAGGAGGAATAAAAGATGGTTATGCCTTTCAAAGGATCACAGAAGCACGTGTGGACAAATAATGTTCTTCATAATCTAAAAAAAAAAAGGTACATCAGTGTGGACGTTCCCTTTAATTTGCTGCGGCAATTAGAGGTCTGTAATCACCTGTAAAAATAGCAGCAGTATGGAGAACACACACACATTTAAAAAAACAAAATGTATTTTGTGTTCGTGCTGCTGTGATGCTTCTTGATCCCTTTCAGATCTGTGTGTGGATCCATTTTGGCACGTGAGGTCCTCAGGTGGACATCAAACATAATTCCCCTCACTATAAAGCACTTCAGCGTAGTATGTGGGCTGAGGATCAAAGAGGGCCTGCTCTTTGTCATCCTTAAGCCCCCCCCCCCCCCAACATACCCCTCAGCCTGAGCATGGTACAGTGAGACCACACACATGCACAGTACAGAATGTGTGCCAGCTCTAACCCAACATGGGAGGGTCAAGGCACGGCTCACGCTAGCGTCGAAGAAGGGTCTGAGGATCCAGCCCCCCCCCCCTCCTCTGCTTTTGTGATCTGTCAAAGTGAACAATGACCTTGGACAGTTCAAAAATAAACCACAGAGTGTATCGGTGCTTTTAGAGCCCGCAGCCTCCCCGGTGCTGTCAGATGCCAAGAGAGAAAAAGAGCCGTTTTGTTAGTCATCAGTTTCACACCAGGGCAGGGAATCAATCTACCTCCCTCTGTGTACAAGAATATGAGAAAGTTGAATTATGTCTCTCTCACTGTCTGTGTGTGTGTGTGTGTGCGTGTGTGTGTGCTTAACACACACAGTGAGCACCTATTTTTTTTTTAAAGCATATGCACTGGTGGGTGTATTTACAAGAATGTATATGTTTAGGCATATCGCCAAAGGGTGGAAATAATATGCTGTCATTACAGTCATTTTGTGCATGAAAATTTCAATCTGGAATTTGTTCAATTTCCTCTTCTTGCTGACAGGATGTCTAACTCTTGTTCCTGTAAATGACTAACTTGATTTTATTTACCAATATAAAATCAAGTTAGTCATTTAGAGGATTAGTCTCGACCAAAGCCTTTTTCGGTGCTATTTTTATCTGCATAATTACTCATTTTGTCAAATCTCTATAAGCAGTACATCATAAATTATAAGAGTAGGAAAATGTGCAGTGTAATATCATTTTTCTCATCTTTAATCATGATCAGCATTTATAAAATGGAACTCCTGAAATGGACACGACACTCACCAGTACAAAAAATGTGAAATTATATTAAAACATTATTAGACTTAAAAATAACTAGAATATAATTATATTTCAAATATTATTAAAAGTAATCACTGTGAGAGTAATTTACCTAAAATACAGTTCCTCACTTACAAGAACAAGATTTAGACATAGTTACGCAGTTCTTAATGCAAAACTGAAGAATTATATGCATCTCAAATTCAAACTGTGTACTGTCTGAAGCAAAAGTCAAAAGCTACTTCTTAAAAGCTGTAAAAACATGACTGTAACTTACTGCGGTGTTGTAGCATTCTGAAAAAGCTTTTTGAGCCTCATCAGCTAATGTGAAAACACCAGCACAGAGACTCACTGCTGCGAAACTTATATAAAAAGCAAAAGTCCATATCTAGATCAGTGTTTGGTTTGTCTGTTCTGGGCTACTGTACAAAAATGGCAGTTCAACATGGTGGACTCCATGGAAGAGGACCCGCTGTCACTGTAGATCCAAAGGGCTCATTTTGAGACAACAAAAACACAACAGTTCTTATTTTCATGTGATTATACACTAATGAAAACACACTAATGAATCATTTATTCCATTCCTGCTAATAGATACTCCTAAATTTTACACACTGGACCTTTAATCTACTTCAATCTACTTATGTTTGCAATGACTGTAGTTTTTTTAATACATTTTTTTTTTTTACAATAAGAGGATTTTTTTCCAAAGCACACTGCTTTGTTAAAGCATGAATATTTGAAGACTTTAATCAGGGCCACATGATTAAAAACAAGACTAAAGGTTATCCAACACACTTCTGGACTTCCTCAGGGTCAAACAATCTCCACACACACACACACACACACACACACACATTTGTGCAGCAATACCCGGCTCACTTATTACACCTGCACCAATGAACACTGTGTCAAATATCACAGTAAGTAAACCTCATATACATATAGATTTTATTGAAAGAATATACAAGGTGAGAAGAACAGTGTGCAGTCAATATACATAGTCTAGTTTTTAATCATGTAGCCACGATATATTTTCTTGGGAGGGATCCATTCTTCTTGTTTTTTGATTGCACCTTTTTGTATCAAATTAAATATAAAAATGACTTGTCAGTACATTAAGATCCTCGATGTAAAGCTGAGTCTGTCTCTGGGTTTAGCTCTTTCCACCCCTGCATACTACATAATATATAACATGACTGCACCTCCATGATCTGACCCTCGTAAAAAAAAAAAAAAAAAAAAAAAGAAACAGAGAAGACATGTTGCGCTTTCGTCAACTCTCCCTTTCATGTCCCCACACCTGGCTACAGCTTCTCTCCGCCCCGCATCACCACATCAAATAGAGGCTCCCAGGCAAACTCACATCCACTTTATCCCCTGAGGGGGAGGCTGACTCAGCCAAAGTGCACATCTGCCTTGTTGTTTTTACTACAATTCCCATCTATCCCTGCCTCCCGTCGCTCATCTGTCATCACCTGACAGTGAAGAATCAAGGTGCCATGACACTAGCTTTTACAGTAAAAGGGTGGAGAGATACTTATGTCATACCAGAGGGTTCACATGTATAGCTGAAGGCTACAGTGGGGTTATTGATGTGCTGGCGGGGGTCATGACCCAGGAGGTACGGTTGACTCACTTTGAAAAGGTGTGTGCATGTGTGGGCGCTCATAACATCTCAAAGCTCCTCCATTCACAGAGAAGATGAAAAGAAATTTTTGTACCTGAATGCGACTCAGGGCTGCACAACATGTCTCCTAATCTTACGGGACACATTCTAGCTTACGTGTTACTTTCAAGGTCAAGGAGCACATCATTAACTAACTGCATTAGTTTGTGGGGCTACACCAGCACATCCACTGTGTAGTATTACCCGCTGAGTGGAAGCTGCTCCTGGATGCTATCAAAGTTCAAGCTAACTTTACCCAAATATTGTAAATTTGCCGAACACATCGGTTAGTCCACATCCTGAAAATGTTTTTTTCTCTTGTAACTTTAAAGGTGAAACTCAAAATACAAACACATAAACAGACAAACAGGGCATCTTATATGTCAGAATGGGTCTCTCCCTAACCCCTCCTGCGACTGAGTGTCAGACACTCAATTTTAAGCATTTTGGTAAATTTTTATGCACCAATATGTGATTTTCATGCATTGGTTTCAAAGGAAATAAGAGTAAAGCACAGTTGCATTAATTATATTAAGGATTAATCCTCTGGGGTCCAAGCAATTGCCCACGATTGCAAAAGCATTTGATAGGGCCATTAATTGGACCCCAGAGGGTTAAAACATCAAAACATAGACTTGGGAAAAATGTTTGGTCTGTCAAAATAAACTATTTGGTATATCTGAAAGAAGCAGGAACGCACTGATAAACTCAGGAATAGCAAATGACTGGGTAGACTGCAGAGACCACCATGGCGGATGACGGAACAGTAGATTTATTTGTGAAAACAAATTCCTTGTTCTACTGTAGAACTGATCAGAACAACTCTCCCGGATATTGTCACGGAAATAAAGATCAACCTCTCCCAGAGTGAGGGAAATGTTGCTTCAAGTTGGACAGTCCCTTGTGGGTAACTGTGCAGTCCCACTGACAGGACCGATCCACTTGCTATTCAGATCTGTATTCGAGCCTTCTTCTTACAGGCAGACTTGCTGGAGGTATTTGCCGACAGTGATGTTGAGGTGTCATTCTGTCCCGTAATTTCGAGTTTGACTTCTCGCTTTGTCTTGTGAAACTCTTTATCTTTTATTATTTCTCATGTCGTTCTAAGCATTTGAAATCAAAGTGTAGGCGTTAGAATGTACAAGAAAATATGGGACAAATTGTGTCCGGTATTGAATCAGTTAGGCGTAGTGCACTTAGCCTCACTCTATAACCGCAGTATAATGTGATCAAGTGCATATTTAATTGGAAACTTTTATAGAGATGTTGTTTCAAAATGCGCCAATTGCCAAGATTTTTGCTTAATTAGCTTGATAGCTACAACTGATAAAGTTTACTACTAAGTCTTTTCAGGAAGCAAACATTGATGGTTGCTGGCTAAAAATGCAATGCGTGCCGTTTGTCTACCTCTGTTTGAAACTGAGAAGCCATTGTTTAAAAATATGACTAAGAATTTTGATGGTAAATCTGCCCCCGATATCACTGTGAGAGCAGAAAACTGCTCAACCCACAATTTTGCTGTGTAGGACTGGTATCAGTTTTCTTTTTGCTCTTTTGTTATTATGAGTGTATGCATGTGTGAGGAAGGCAGATATTGTGTGAGGAAGCATAGATGCTGCTGTGATAAATACTGTGAAAGTGTGTGTGTGTGTGTGTGTGTGTGTGTGTGTGTGTGTGTGTGATAAATCACCTCAGATTCATTACAGCAAAACACATCAGAGGCTCTGTAGAAACCTGTATCCAAGTCAGGAATGGCCGGCGCTGGGTTGAATATCGTCTTTACTGAAACAAGAAACCAGGCAGTGATCCACTTTATTGACCACAGAGTTAAATGAATCTACAGGTCACTCGGGATAACATGCATAACATTAACAAGGTTTAAAGAAATATCATTGTTCTCAATGACACACCCAGTTATAGCTGCCAGCTTGCCTTTAAAGGGATACTATTTTGACAATGTCCCTCAGTGACACATTTTACAGTTGTGTGATGTTTCTTTTCCATTTGCTAAGCTTTACTGTCAAGGTCTGGCATTACCTTAATTAAACTTTCAATGGGAACAAAGGCTAGCGGTCTACCACTGGGGATTGCTCTCGCAGGCAAAGCTCAAGTGGATAAGCTTCTATAAAAAGACACCTTTTAAACGATTAAATTAGCATTCCCCTGGAAAAGAACACTGGCGAGAGACACACACACACACACACACACAAAAAAAAAGAGCTGGCGGAAACGGCCTCATATCCTGTAGCTGCCTGTGGTATATTGTAACCCTTGCAGTTCCAGGATTGTGTGCGTGTGTGTGTGGAACAGATTTAACATGAGGTACATAACCTAATATATGTGTGTAAGTGTGTGGGTGAGATGAGTTGTGACCCTTTCTGTGTATGTTGAGGAGCGCAGGAGAGGAGAGAGAAAGCGAGAGTGTTTGTCAGAAGTAATCCTCTGTACGTGTTGCACATCACTGTCTTATGCATATTCATGAGCACAGAGCATTAATGCATCTAATACCATGATTTCTGTGTATGTGCGAGGATAAGCCCAGCTTGACGAAGCGATTAATTCTGATATCTCTGTGTATGAAATAAAGCCTCATGCAAGTGTGTGCGTGTGTGTCTGTGTGTGTTTGTGAGGGAAATATATGTTCAGCGTTGGTGACATCAAAGTCTGTTGCGCAAAAAAGTGTGTGCCTAGTTGCTGTGTGAGTATGTGTGTGTGTGTGTGTGTGTGTGTGTGTGTTTGCGTGGGCACATAAGAGAGCAGCTGCGTGGGTTTGTGCAGGGCTTTGGCCACCTGGCGCTTTGAGGTGGATGCTGGGCTGCTCGCGAGTAAAAGTGGAAATAATGTCTCTCTCTCTTTTTCAACACACACACAAACACACACACATACTGTACTGTCTGTATACCCACATAAGCCACAGCGACGTCACAAAGAAAGTGACACTGGGATCTTTTTGACTCTTCTTCTATCTGTCTGTGAACTGAATTCCTCCTCCGATTTCCATCACTTACATATCTGAAATCTCTGACGCCTCAGTTTTGCATAAAAGGAAGGAGCTCTTACAGCTCTTCATTCCCAAGTTGAACCATGTCAGACTGATTTGCAGTTTAAAGCGACACCATGTAACTTTTCTACCATGAGATAACAAATTTCAAATAATTTTTACGCTGCATTGACTTGTAATCATGTAAATGTTAGATCTTTCATTCCCACTCTGCGCCTTTGTGCACGATGTATGTAAGGCTCTATGGCACACAGCATTTATTTTTGATTCACAGTCTCCTAATGGACAGTAAATAAACTGCTGTGAACTGTCTCTGCTGTTAGCTCAGTTTGTTAGCCAGGGGAGTGTTAGTTTTTGCCCTAAGGTTGTTTTGGACCACAAAAGAGGAGATTTTTAGGCTTGGGGCACGGAGGTATGCTGAAGGGGAGTGGTGCCAGTGTCGTGCCAGAACTGGAGCTGGGCAAGTGGTCAATGTAACTGAGCTCAGCAGCCTCTATGGACATAATGACAGAGGCAAAAAGACAGAAGAGGATGTTGACGGACAGAGAAAAAGAGAGAGTGAGCTGCCAGACGAGTAAATCTGGGACTGACTTTTAGTCGTTGGCAAGAGCTTGGTGAAATAAAAGGCTGAAAGACAGACTTCAAGCTGGGCTTCTTGCTATTGGACTAGTAACCAAATCGTGCTCAAAATGGACCATCTCCAAAGTCAGGCCGGCCTGCCTTCAAACGAGCTTGGTTGACATCAGATGGGCTTCCATATCCTTCAAGGACAATTCCTCACTGCTATTTCTCTTCCTCTCCTAGATCCATTTATTCTCATTTCATCTACGTTTTTCAAGGAATAAGTGGTAGATGTGAAGCAAAATTGATTGAGGCACAGTGCAATAATAAACCACTAAAGAGGGCGCTGATTTTATACATCAGTGACTAACGACAAGTGCACCATCAGTTAAAGACCCTCTTGTAATGGAGATGCAAATAGCCGCTGTGCTGGGCTGACACACCAAGTCAAACCGAGTTAAGCCAAGCCTGCACATGTGCTCTTTATAACTCTTGTATTTATTGCTATCCTCATCAATCAAACAATGATGAAACAACCAAGTGAGACACTGTTTTCATTTATTACTGCTACTGTAACAGTCACACCTGTATGAGTAGGTAAGTAGGTAGTGGATACACCGGGCCAGCACTGAGAGGCTCAGGAAAAGCTTCCAGCTCGGGCCATTAGCATACTAACTAAACAAGATCACTGCCTAAGACTCAGTAATTTCCAGCTGGGCACTGTTGGTCCTGAAGTGAGTATTTCCAGCAGCAGGATGGTGTATGTCCAACTATTGAAAATACACTTCAATGAGTAATATCCAGTGTGTGTGGCTCATTAATGAGTTTTGAATAGTTTTTGGACAACATCGGTCTTCTCATGGGATTTGTTGACAGTAAGAAAAAATGCAGAATAAAGCTAGCCTCTTCGAGATGGCACTTTCAGGCAGAGTGATGGAGAGAAGATATATTTAACACCTGTATATACTTAGACACAGAGGTCGTGATCACTTCTTACAGAGGGAAACCTCATGGTGCCTTTGTATACAGTATCTGAGTCTAAATGAGGAAACAGATTATCACCCCCCCCTTTTTTTTTGACACACGACCAGACTGCAGGCTTCCTCACATTTAGAAAGTATTACATCCAGCCTGCATTTAGATTTTTGGGCACTGTGTTATTTGAGAGTAATCATTTAAATTTCAGAGCGTAATAAAAAAAAATTGCTTTTTATTTCACAACTTTCAGCAAGCTGTGCCTAATTGTGCAACACTCACATTCATGGCAGCGCAACTGCCACCATAATCTCTCATAATAAAAGGTTGACCTGGAGGACAGACAGGTTAAAGAGAGGTGGACAATTGATTCTTTTTAGCAGAGTTTAATATGACTGCTTCCTGTCTCATTGGTAAGGAAAGAGCTGCCATTATCCAGGAATAGAAGGTACAAGGGAGAGGAGAGGAGCAGATGATTTGCTCAGCTTCAGTGTATATACAATTGCAATTTACTGGAAACTTGAATTTCAACAAGTTTCAACTTTTTCTCCCTGTTCTGCCAAAGAACGCTTGGACATTTCTTTTCTGTGACTATTTTGTTTGTTTCACAACTGCACTGTAGCCTCTAAATAAACATAAATTAACAATCTCGATTAATGCAGCGATATAAAAACACTATAATAAATGCAGATCCATCGCGCTCCCCTCAAAGGAGGAATCTGCAGTTTTTCCTCCTCTACCTCATCACATTTTCCAAATGTTCTTCAGAGGCTCACATGCACTATCAAACATGTGACGCAAATTAAGCACAATAACGGGACACATGTTAACCTCGTGCTGATTATGTTAGCTTGATTATGCTGCTAATTGGAGTGATTATCATAAAATATGTGGAGTACTTCTGTGGCCTTAAAAGACACCCATCAGTCAGTTAGTGGAGCAGTAATCACATGCTGTATGCCATGTAAACAGGATAAATAGACAAAGTATCACTGAATCATGTAAATGGTTTACTCATGCTATGCTCCGACTATTGTCAATACTCATTATTATTTGTAGCCGTGGACAGAACTGGTAGGAAGTACCCTGTTGTCTTCCACTATCTGCCCCCTCATTTGCCATCTGTGGCGTGAACACAATGTTTGCGTCAAGCGTGTTACTTCAGCGCTGTTGCCGAATGCATAGGCCAAGTGCTCATGAAGTATACATGCGATAAGAGTGCCGAGGACGGGAGTTTATCAATATGCACGCGAGAGCAGCTTGTGTGAAATCCCCAATGCATGAAGGAATCTACCTCTCTGATGCAAGACGCTGCTACTGTGGACGTAACGTTAACCAGTGTGTTGCTTCTCAGGTTGCTTTGTTTTGCTCTCCAGGTGTTAGTGAAACCACATAGACACGCTTTGGCACACACACACACACACACACACACACACACACGCTCGCAGCTGCTGGGACAGATGTGGTAATACCGGGATGTGTGCATACTGAGTCACGTCTGGCAGGAGAGTGTGTGTGCGTGTGTGTCATGACTCTGTTGTTTTTTTGTTTTTTTTTTGTGTGTTTTTTTTAATGCACTGAGGTTCACAGTCTGGTCGCACATATGCGGGGATAGGAAGCCACAACAGTTCAGAAAAGTACAAAAGAATACAGCAGTTTGTTGCTGTGGTGAATTTATGGGGAAAAGGTGGATGGAAAACAAGGGGAGAGGGAAAACAGAGTAATACACAAGTCACTCACACACTCTTACAGTACATGCACACACTCACACACACACACACACAAAAGAAATGAGTCATCAGTGAGTAAGTGAAAAGGCTTTAAGAGGCTCTAATTGCATCTGATGAGAAATATAAAAGCGGCTTCTTGCTCAGACAAGGAAGAGGGGGAGGAAGACGTGGTGAAGACGGAAGAAGAAAGAAAGAGTGAAACTATACAACTCCCCCATTTCCTCAGTTCTTAGAATTTATTTAATTCCATTAACTTCTCAATATTAAATGGTATATGGCAATGAATTCCGTCCATACATATGTTTTCCTCCCGCATAATTATACTCAGGGAGAATAAACTCTTCTCGATAGGTTATCTTGACAAGTGTTTCTGAGGGCTGGCATCCACAGTACGTGTGGCTTGATGGTGACATTTGCGTAATATGAGCGGCGCTTCACCCCCGCGTCATTAAATCCTCACCACCAAACCCATTAACACCGATTCTCTCCAGAGAGCTCCATTTACGCAATGCTCTGGTGCGGCAACATCGAGGTGCCAAGCGTCTTCGCTCGCCTTGTCTTTCTCCTGGCGCCACATGCCGAGCCTAATCCCGTGGTACGGTCGACACGGCGAGGAGGGGGGGGGGGGGGGGCTCGGGGAAAGGGGGTGGCGCACGGCGAGGCCATCTGGGTATCCCATCTGCAACGCCGCTATGGCTGCGACTCTTTCGTTCTGGCAGCCTGCAGCGAGCGATTACCGACGACAGGCCCTGATGACAGGAGCGAGAGGCTCCCCAGACGTCTCGAATGACGCGGAGGCCTGCTAATAATAGGATGCTGTTTAAGATGATGAGCTCAGTAACCTGGTTATCACCAAAAAGGTACAGGGAGGAAGGGACAGAGGGAAGGTGGTGATCTAAAATTAAGTTTTGTTTATGCAGGACTACAAAAATCCTGTTGGCTTTTAGTAATGTGCTTAAAGAGATGGTAGCTAATGTAGAAAGTGAGAATCAAGGATGCAACAAAGTATTACTTGTTGTATTATTTGTCCAGCTCACACTTTACAAAAGTGATAAAGTGATATAAGTCAGTGGGACGCCGCTTTCCAAACTGTAAATTTAGACTACAAACAGGAAAAGTCACATGATATTCAGTCTTAGATGCAACTTCTTGTCCTGCACTGTATTTTTCTTTGCTAAAACGGCAAGATATGTTTTATAAGCCAACATTTAAAGGCTTGAACCGGCTTGTGCGAAGTGTCGTCCGACCATGTCTGAAGGCAAAAGTGTTCTACTGAAAGGCTGCACTTAAGACGGGGCGAAAAGTCTGTCATCATAGTTGGTGTTGCAACACACAAAAGGTGACGAAAGTTGTTGGGAAGAATGAAAAAAGAGAGCTCAAGTTCAAATCCTGCTTGACATGGTAAAATGTGGTGTAACAGTAGCACAAATAGGGAAGAGTCAAAGACAGCAAACTTGTTCTGTGCCTTACACTAGCCACGGTAAGCTATTAGTTATAACTAAACCGTAAGTTGTGCTTTAGCAGCAAAATTTCAGAGTGTACTGATTTGAACTTTTAACTTTTGCTTTTAATTTTTAGCTGGAAGAGTAACAAACGCTACCAGATGAATAATCGCATTGTCACGATGAATGGTATGTTAGCTGCTATGTAGCTGCTCGTAGTCTGGACCAACTCGGCTGTGAAGAGTACAAGAAGACGACGTAAAAACGTGACAGAAATAGGAACGTCTCTGTGGCACAACATGCAGTCTTTCAGTAGCTGTTATACTGAGCTTATGTACACACTTTATGGATGACTAAAGTAATGCAACTACCCATTTTGCTGAAATATGCCACCTCCATCTAAATCTTCTTGCTCTTTGCTGTTAAGCTTGTTAGTTGGTGCATGCAGTATTGGTTTTCACCCATAAGAGCGACTGCCTTCCACTCTGGCATTGGTCAGAACCGCTTCAGAATCTCAGCTTGTTGATTGGCATGTCACTCAAACAGCTCTTACAAGTTATTACTACCTGATTGAATTGATTTTCTCACTATCCTTACTAAATATGTGACAATAATCTTGTATAAAACCTTGTCTCAGCCATGTGTCTGTTGTGTTTATAGAACATGCAGTGTTGAGCTAGCCAGCTCACCTGGCCAAAGAGGAGTGGACCCAACCTGGTCATGCATGAGGATTAAGACAGAAGCAGTGTACTGTATATAGTCATACTTTGGCAAAAATATGTGTATTTGGAACATACTGAGCACCCAGATGGCCAGCAGAGAAGTGGATTGTGTTGCAGAAGTGGTTTTTGAGGAAGTTTCAATGGACATTTTTGATACTTTTCTGGACACATTTCTTTCTTTCGTCACTACTAGGATCCATTATAACACCATGAATCCACACTGACTATAGCCCTCCTTCTGAGGATCAAACTTTTATCATGCCAATATGGTGTTTTTAAAGAAAGACCTTGAAAGAAGGAAAGGTTTGTGTATCACTTAAAAGGTAGAAAAAATAATAATATGCAATGAATTCTAAATAGTTTGACACACAAACAAACATTAAATTATGTATTAAATGATGCTGTTCAAGGTTTGTTTAACAGATGAAGACTAAAATGACTTCTTTCCTCTTCTACCGTGCAGTATATGTGAACAAATACCTTCAACCTCTATAGTCAAAGCTTAAAAGACCACAGATGGTGACAATAAACAGTTAACAAAATGCAAATGTAACCACCTGTTCTACATTATATAAGACTGGCATTATAATACTTTTTAAAATGTTTTAGAATTGATCGTTTTCTCTCCGAGAGAAGAACCTGCACATGTGCCATGGACGCACCATCACATACAGTACACAGACACTCACTGACCTTTGTTCTCCTGAGCCATGCGTAGCGCCTGCAAGGACGTCTGTGGACTGATCTCCAGTTGACACACCAGCACTTTTGCACGGCTGATGGCTGGGAGTGCTTTCTGCAGCTCCTCACTGCCCAGCAGCAAGTTGGCACCGGCCACAATCACAATGGCATTCTCACCTGCCAGGGGCCACCAAAAAAGACACGTAACGATGCAGAAAATTTTCTTGAATTTGAGAATCGGTGAAAGAAAGTGCAAATTAGTGTGCATATCCCATCCACTACTGTTCGGTGTCATCATAAGAATTGGTGATGCTTATTCTCTAGTTGGGTGCTATTAAACCAGTCCAGTTGTGTCTGGATGGTGAGATTTGTGCAACTTGCACAAGATTTACACACTTTGTTTATAAATGCACATCCCGTGTAAAACCAAACGCCACCATTGACTTATTATTTTAACTCAGACCACCACCAGCTTCTCCTAAACCCAACCAAGTAGTTTTGGTGCTTAAATCTAACCCAACTGTGACTGAAAATTGAAAATAATGAGTTAGCTACATTTAAAAATAAAAATCACCATTGGCTTTTGGCTTCACATGGACAAAAACCCAAGTCTTCTGGATGAAAGTCCTTGATCCATTCATATACCACAAACTCTGCTACAAACATGGACTTGCTTCTTTACACTATGTTGCCTGACATTCTAAAGGCTTTGTCAGACTTGCCAAGACTTGTAAAAGAATAAATTTAGTCCTGCTTCGTATGGGCTTCAAACTTTGGTGAGACAACAATACTTGGCTCCCAGTATATCTGCCATTGCAGATAGCCCAACTGAATCAATCGAGTTTGCAAATCCAGGGTTTCCATCTGGACACGACCAATTAAACCATTGCTGAAGGAGAGGACACAACAAGACAAAGTAATTAACAGTGTCATGATTTATTTGCTAAATCTGTGTTTATGCACTTTGTCTTTTTTTTTTTATTTCTGGCATTTCGACTCAATAGGTCAGATTTATTGTACAATAAGAAATGCACACAAAAACAGGTGGATGGACTCAATGTCTTTTCAGCAACCTAGGCCATCTGCCTTGAATATTTATTAGAAAATCTCCTTCAAAATAATTAAAACAATCCAGTTTTAATTATTCCAGTTTCATTCCAGTAAAGTTATTCCAGTTTTGTTATTATCTTAGTTACTTTTTGGTTTAAATGGTAGATGGACTGTACTTATATAGCGCCTTTCTAGTCTTCCAACCACTTAAAGCGCTTTTACACTACATATCTCATTCACCCATTCATACACTGATGGCATTGGCTGCCATGCAAGGTGCCAACTGTTCATCAGTTTTAGGAGCTAACCATTCATACGCATTCACACACCGATGGCGCAGCCTTCAGGAGCAATTTGGGGTTCAGTATCTTGCCCAAGGACACTTCGACATGCAGACCGGAGGAGCCGGGGATCGAACTGCCGATCATCTGATTAGTGGACGACCCGCTCTACCTCCGAGCCACCGCTGCCAATTAATTAATTAATTAATTAAGGAAAGCTAGAAACATGTTTGAATTCATTTGGCTTTTAACACAAATGCAACATGGCATGTGCACATTGCTTTATGGGTCATTATTTCTTCTTTGCAACCTCTAAATGAATCTCTTTTATTTTAAAGTCAATAATAATAATAATGACTTACAAGGATGTACTCTCCTGGGCTTCCAGATGTCATCATTATCTCACATCACCTGACTGTAAGTGCTACAGAAACTGCTCTCCACGAGGAAAGCCTTAGATTGTAGCAAACTGGAACCTGTGGATACTCAGCATGGTTTGGTGCACTTAAGCGTTTGTAATTTGCGAGTGTGTGTGTATATCCGGTGATTACAGTCACTTGAGCTTTGGTGAGTAAATGGCAGTGCCGAATGCATGGGCATATAGTGTGTGCGTGCAGTAGCAAGAAAGAGTGTGCCAACAACACACATGCACTCTTGATTGTGTGCGCACAAGACCAATTCTACAGCTCAAAGAGCTTTTAGGATCTCAGTGACAAAAGCATTTACCTGCATCGTTGACAATGATGGAGGCAGCTCCTGTGGAGGCACTGGAGGTCTGCTCTACGAAGTCTGAAACACGGAGAAAAGATGAAAGGTGTGAAGTTTGAAAGCAGTGTCCCCCTGTGTCTTTCCAGAAAAAAGAAATATGTTGCTTCTCTTTCTTGACCAACTTTCAAAACACCAAAGTAACCACTTTTTGGCTATAAAGAGTCAGGCGAACTGAAGGTTTAATGATCATTGTTCAAAACAGTAACACTAAAAAACTATTGCTATGAATGTGAACTTTTTCAATGCAACATGAAAATGGTAACCAATTTGGCATGTTATGCAAAAAAAGAAAAAAATCTTACCTGTGTGTACTCCATTGTCCTTGAAATTCTGGATGTAATTGTCTCCAAAGAAGTCTTTACCAACCTAGAAAAGATTGAAGGCAAAACGATAACAACAAAGAGGGTGTCAAGCGAGGTCAGACTTGGTTAGCGGCAACTTTTGAAAAGTGGTATACTCAAACCTCAGTTGGGTTGGATTTTCGTGTGCCCTGCCAGCATACTGGCATGGTGCCGCCGCCGAAAATGTGCAAAAGCGAACACACAAAGTCAACAAACGCACACGCGCAAACACACGACCAGCTGCGCCAAGCCTTCAAGACACGATAACCCCGCCTTCACGCCTCTTCATGCCCACCTCGCTTTCGTTTTCTTTCCCTCCTTTCCCTCTTCCCCTGATCCGCACAGGGATGTCCACATCTGTAGCTACTTTGGGTTGTGGAAGGGGTCCCCACCTTGCCCCGAGGCGCCTACTTCGAACCCACGCTTTCCAAAAAACGTGCCAAAACCCGGGCACTTCTAACTGGCTGTGATAGAGGGTTGGGATGGTATTGGTGCTTGGCCCCATTCTCTTTGAAGAGCGGCCTTCTGTCTTGGATGTTTTTGACAAGCCCGGGTGTCTATTTTTGGGTTCTCCCCATGCCCGGAGAGCTCCTCCCGCACTGGGTTGTTATCGATCGGGCCTCTTTGTTCTGACAGAGGTGGGGCTTCGGTGCTTTAGTGTTCAGGTTGAAAGGCCATACTAAGCTTACTGATTGGAGACTCGGGGTTGTATGGTATGGGAATAGGCTTGTTTGAAGGCGCGCAAGCATGAGTGGGCGTATGCATGCGGCATGGTATTGATCAAGACAAAATGAGGCATGGAGAATTGATGTGGTGAAATGACTGAAGTGTGAACGAAGCTATAAGGTTTGTGGGAGTTGTTAACTAGTTGGTGGACTATGGTAACTGATAGCTGATTATTTGTACCGAGTAAGACGTGGATGAGCCAAAGGTTGGACGAGCAAAAGAACTTTTTACTGACATGCACACATTCGTACTAGGATCCAAACTAACACACACTGTAACACAAACTCTACAGCACAGTAGTGGTGTATGGTTGCAAACTTGATTCGAGTATCGCACCTTGCAGACCATAGTGGTTTTGGCCCCCAGTCTTGCAGCCTGTATGCACTGGTTGGCTCCCTTCCCTCCGAAGCCAATGAAGAACTTGTGACCATGGATGGTTTCCCCGGCTTTGGGTAGCCTCGGTGCCTGGCTGAGAAAAAAAACAAAACAGGAAATAAGCACATTTTTAAGTACACATTCACATTCAAAAGTACCTCAGAGGATTTGAGATGAGATGATTTGAGAAAAAAGATCCCTTAAAGGAATTCTGTGTTTGGACTTTGAATGTTGGTGAACTTTTTTAATCAACAGTCTCTTTACACTTCAGATTAAAGTTTGAATATTTCCCACCAAACTTTGAAAAATGTTTTATTTGGCTTTGTGAGTGTAAAGGAGTAAAGGGAGATGTCAAAATGTGAAGATCCCCTTCAGGGCCAAATCCTTCCCTGGTTAAGCTCTTTATTTATCACTGGAAACACAAAAACAGGAGGTTTCTGTGGAGTCTGTTGAGGATTATATATTTGGTCTTGTAGGTCTCACAGAAAGTTCAACAAAATGCAAACAGGAATGAATGAAGCATAGGAAACTTTTTTTCTGAGTCTTTTTGCCTTTTTTTCCATTTTCCATACTTAAACCCAACAGCAGCAATAAAAACACAGACAGAACAAGGAGTTTACAATGGCTTCAACACTCAAAAGGCACTCTAGATATTTTACCTAAACCCTCAGTCGGATATGCCCATACAAGTCTTTCCAAATTTGCTAATGATGCAACCAGCAAAACCCATAGATGTCTCAACTTGACACTGGCCACAACAGTAATGCCTGACTCATCAGGGTTGGGTAAGTCCTGCCCATACCCTCAAGGCTGATACGCCACAGGTGGGTGCCCTCAGGAGGAGCTGTTGGTTCATCTGATTCCTCCAATCACAGAGCCAGAGCGGGTGGTGAGTAACATGGGGAAAGAGACAACAGACAGCTTCATACTGTATGTCAGGACACTGTGGTTTGGCCTGGGGCCAGTACTGCCCGGTGCCAAAGGGTTTGCGGATGGTTAAATGTTGTCATAAACTTGTTTTTCACGCACGCTGTTGTTGCACTTTTTTATACTTGTCTGTGTGAATGTGTTTGTGGCAGGTGTGCTATTACAGTAAGTTCACTCAATCCCAGGATTTCCAGTAAGTGAGACGCTGATGGCAAACACTGGAGGTTGTTATAAATGCTGCTGTTTTTGCACCGCCGTGTGAAAACAGTAAAATGCCCAAAGCTATAACAGGATGTAGGGTCAGTGAGGCTAAAATGTGGTGAGAAGCAAACGGAACAAAGGATGAACACATGTAAATACACACACACACACACACCTCCCCCACACATACACACATTACCTATTCTACTTGGTGCAGCTGTCTTAGTAAATGTTTCCCACCTGTGTCACTGCTGTGTGACTCCTGGTGAGAAAAGTAGTGCATGCATACTGCACATTTATTTAATGTTAACAGACTATGTTTTGTTATAAAAATCTTTTATAATGGTCATTACTTGCATACACACACTCACACACATATCAATAAGGTGATAGGCCAGAACAGGTGGGCTAAAAACCAGTAAACAAGCCTAGGGCAGACATTGATGCATAATAAATGGAGGATAATATACATATCTGAAAACAGAAAAAAAATAAAAATATATCACCCTCCCTCACAAAATCTGTCCTGTGATAGACTAGAAACCAATCCTGGATGTACCCTGCCTCTTGCTCAATGCTTGTCTATTATGAAGACAAAAAGAGAAATCGATACCACTATCATATCTGTAGGGTAAATATGACTACCACCAGTAGCTGCTTAGCTTAGCTTAGCACAAAGACTGGAAACAGGCTGAAACAGTTAGCCTGAGTCTCTGGAAAATACAACAGCACCTTTGAAGCGCACTGATTCATTATATCTTGTTTGTGTGATCCGTCGCAGTGAGCTTGTCAGACTCACAGTGATGGCAAAACTCCAAGAAGATCGGACAAGAATTAGTTTGGCACATAAGCACTTGTACAACCACAACATGTCTTTTATACATGCCTAGGTTTTTGTACAGATTAAACAAATGCGGCCAACACGGAAGTTAGCATCGCCCTGGTTCCCTCAACAAAAAGCCAATGGGATTGTTCAATGGGATTTTGTATCATAGAAGAAAATAAGCTCTGACACGTTTTGTTCAGCAAGATAATCTTCACAAATAAACACCACTTTCATGACTTTTGAAGTGTAAGATGTAAATCACCAGAAGTAAAAAGCTAACATAACAAACTACACTATGACCGCAAGACTTCAACGTCACCACCATGACGCTTTAAGTAACTTTAATGTAATTGCCCCGACAACTTCTGTAGTCTTATTTAGCGACTTGTTAGCCACCATCTTTTTTAATGACACAAAATTCACAAGTGGGGGGGGGGGATGCTAACTTATTTCCACATAATAGGACTCATTTCTGCAGAACTCTATACACCATTAACTTGTGAACTTTAGAGGTGCTGATAAGCAGATTTGGCTGCTTTTGGGCAGAGCCAGGCTAGCTGTTTCCTCGTGTCAGTCTTTGTGCCAAGATTAGCTAAGCTAATTGGCCGCTGCTGGTGGTTTCTAATTTATTGTACAGACATGAGAGTGGTATTGGTATGAATATTGTCATATAAACTATTTAAGGTCTTAGCTTGAGGCTCTGAACTGTTAGCCTAGTTTGTGTTTGGCCTCCCTGAAATACACCATCACTGATTATGTTGTCATTATATATTCAACTTTGAGTATAGAATATGACTTGGATTTGGGGGGGCCCTCTTATAAACTTTTAGGAGATCTTTAGACACATTTTTGAAGTAGTGGGTCAGAGTTTAAATATGTTTGCATTGCTCTGGAAGAAATAAGACACTTTGGCTTTCAAGCTCAGTTAGATGAGAATATACAGTAGATACCACTCTAATGCCTGGACACTAAATATTAAGCATAAGCCAAGAGACCTTAGACTGTTACCCCACTTCTCACTCAGTGCTTGTCTATCATTAAGAGTTCTTAGTTACTATTCTTTTTATGATTTTTTTCATTTACTATTTACAGTAGTACTTAATACTTAAGGAAGCACCAAAGCACTGAACCCATTTTATGTTTTAGGGTCTTCTTCTCAAATTTCTTGAGTCATTTGGCTAAATCTTTTTCTTGGTGTCTGAATCCATTCACCAAAATCTAGAAAGGAATCTAGTTCTACTTTATTAAGTAGCTTATCCCAGTTCTTCTTCATTATGTGTTCTTTAGGTCTTTCTTTAATGTAGTGCACAATGCTAGCAAACTGTCTGTTGAAAGGCTTTTGTCAGGTGTAGAGGCTTAAAGGATTATCGTGTAAGAAACATTTATCTGTGTCCTTCATATGCAGGTCACTCACCGATGCTCTGCCTTCCTGTTTTATAGAATTGCCAAGGAATTTATTGTGCGTCATATTTGATTTCTTAACATTTAAGTGCTCATGACATTTACTGAGATATGCATAAAAACACGATAAATAATGTGCACAACCTTTGTAGCATTGTCAACATAACATTTAGCCAACAGCCACCTGAAGCCGGATAACTGACAGGTAAAATAAACAGATTTCCAAATTCTTAAATAAACCCGCCCACGCCTCTTCATGCCCGGAGAGACACTTGGCTATTGTTGTCTGTGGTGAGTGCACCAAACAAACAGGGCACTTATGTGCTAAAGTGCAACCTCAGTGCGTTTTCTCCCATGGAACCAAAAGGCTAAAGCAGGTGTTCAGTGACGTGAAGTGTTTGCTTTGAGGCTGGCTCTCATTTCCCTCTCCTCCGTCTCTATTAAAGTCATTCCTCAGCTGTTGGTGAGCAACAAGGGGGAAGTAGACTTGGACAAAAACAAATTGAAATGTTGTTTTCCAAAGTTTGAACTAGAACTTGTCTTTCCAGTTCCAAAAAAAAAAAAAAAAAACAACCTCCAAAGAGAACTTAGCACATGCAACATAAGACAGAGTGAACTCTGACCTCAAGCATTTGCAGCTATTAATCAAAATTTTGATTAGTACGGATGCTAAATGATTGCAATGAACATTTTAATGCCGTTTTTTTATTTCAGTGTTCTAACCTTCAGCTCAGCCTATGCACCACTGAAGAGACATTGTTCTCATGATCTCATGTTGTATAATTTTTCTTTGTCAGTGAAGGTCCCTTTAGCTGAAACTCCCGTAAATCAGGACAAGGTGAAGAGACTTAACAAAGAACAGACTGAGCAGAGACAGCATCTCTCACATGGACACTGTGAGCTGAACAAGAGGTGCAGTGTCGGAGTAGAACGTGGGCGTTTTATTTTTGTGTGGTCAGACCATTTGTTGGAGCCACGTGCGTGTTGCTATTATTCACTCGGTGGTCAGAAACAGCCTATATTAGTGGATATAATAAGGCACTTATCAACCTATTGAGTGTCTGAATTGGTCTGCGCTTATGGAAACATCACAGCTTTGTTTCATGTTTTTTCTTATTTTTTCTAATTTGCATAAAATGTTGCCAGAATGCTCTCTGACACAGCTTATGGTATAAAAAAGTGTAAAACAATGGGGAATATTTTAAAAGTAGCTTTTTTAAACTTGCAAGGAAATCGCCTGTTTCACTTTCCCACAGCATGTCACTGAGTTGAAAATGCCTTCTGACGGTTTGTACCCTTCCGAGGGATCACAGAGAGGCCACAAGATAATTAACAGGACACCGAAGAAGAAAAATAGTGTAGATCCACAAAAAAATTCTAATTTTTTTGGACTTTAAACTTTACTTTGCAGATAATTTGACCTGTTTTGGTGTGAATGAACCAATCCAAGAAGAAAAAATCATCCGAAGTCATTGACATATGTAGTGTATGATGGGATGACATACCCACAACTTCATTTCTGCATTTTAAGGGGTCACAGGGCAAAAAGTTTGTAAAATCACCGCACTAACACAAGGTCTCCGACATATAAAATATCAATGCCCATAAAAGATTTAAATATCTTAAAACTTAAATATCTTTGTTTTATCCAACCTACAGGCAAAGACCTAAAGATAGTCACTTTTCTATCATAGTGAAGTAAGAAAAACATCAAATATTCACATTTAGGAGGCTAGAAGTCCTCGTATTTTGCCATTTTTGCTTATACAACATTTATTCAACTTTCACACAAAATTATTGCAGGTTCATTTCCTGTCAACTGACTAATGGATTCATTGCACACTCTCACAGCCTGGGCCCAAATTTGTGAGTCTGAGCTTGAGATTCACTCTAGATTAGATAAAGGTGTGTTTACAGTGCTTTGATAAGAACAATCCTGTGGTACGTTTTGCTTCCGCTCTATAATTTGGGAAACTCACTGTGCAGATGAGAAGTGCCTCCACTCAGTGAGCTGTGGCAGTAGGGGGCACTGTATGGCTTTGACAATGGGTTAAAAGCCTGAGAGGCTCTGCTCCTCCCCTGCATATAGTAAACAATTAAACATAACCTTTTACTAAAAAAGGAGCATAGTGTGCTGCACAGCCTGACACATACGTTCAGAGCAGACCACCACAGAGATCTATGTTACACTTGTGTGCTTGTACGGTAAGGCAGAAGCAGGGAGAGACTGTGTGTGAGTGTGTGTGTGTGTGTGTGTGTGTGTGTGTGTGTGTGTGTGTGTGTGTGTGCCTCCGCTGTCTGTCAGTTAATTGTACTGCCACCCAAACACTGGCTGTTCAAGACAACTGGATTTCTAACTTCAAAGCCATGCATATCACTTTGAAGGGCTGCGAATGTATTCCAACTACCCTCCCCTTATCCGCATTCTGACCTCCATCCAAAAAGCCCCAACCCCACACACACACACACACACACACTCTCCAAAAACAGGCCATTTCCCGTTAGCTTATTAGGGTCTTAATTGACAACTCCTGCCCTTCAAAGCAGAAAGTCACTGGTTGAATTGCTAATGAGCAACAAAATAAATACTTGCATAAAAAAAAAACTCCCAGTAGGAGAAGGCATATGTTTTTGATAAGTGGGGACTCGTGAGTGACAACTAAAATGTGTCAACTTGAATGTGTGCACTCCCCAGAATGCTATGAAACTTTTTTCCCCCCACTAGCACAGATTGTGGTTGTTTATTCAGATCTCCATTTGCTGGCAGCCAGGTGACAGTTATTATTCCCAGGGTTTCACATAAAAATAAAAAAAATTACAAGCTGCATGACAAAACTGTCGCACACGTTCAAGCAACACTCTTCTTCATGCTGACAGGAAGACATTTAGCTGGCTGGAGCCTCGACATCATACTGTGCTAACCTTAAGTATGTTTTGAGATTGTGTCATTCCTCACAAAGGTTATGGTAAATGAGGGTGACAAATTGTTTTCAACTAACCCATTGTGCTGTGAGTTGATGACTAACCATTTGTGGGAATGGATCCTACTTGGCTCAACAAATCTCACCACGTATGAGGATGATGCAACACTGACATTTTAGTAAGCAGTAATTATACCAGATCATCTGCACACTTTGACTGTTTAAAAACCTCAGTAGGATTTACCATGGGACGGTCACACCTGCATCGTCTATCAATGACTAGACCAACAGCAGGCACAACAACCTGCTATAGTACTAAAGCAATTTTAATATCTTGAATCTAAAGATCTGTTCTTCTGGCAGAAAATGGAAATTGTAGTAGAAAGATGGACAGATGCCTTCCTATTTAACCTCAAGTTGTTGCCTAATGGCGTAAAAGCTGTTGGACCAAACACTCTCAGACCGTTGATGTTCTTCTACAACATTTTAGTACTGAAAAGGCAGGCATTATCCAAATTTAGAACACTTCCTCTATTCTTGTGCAGACAGGACTGTGCAGTCCATTTCAAGTCATGATGGAAAACACCCTTCAGCCCGTATGCCATATTTTCCACAACCTTGCGTGTCAAAATAAAATCCCTAAAGGAAAATAGTGGTTGTCAGGGTTAATAATATTAATAATAATAATAATAAAGGGAAACAAGTAAAGACAATTGACCATTTCTTAAACTACACCCTCTAAGTTATTGCTGCTATGCCTGTTGAACCCTCCGTTCTCGTGCGAGACATAATGTAGTTTACAATGACACTGTGGGTTAGTGTTTAAATTCTTAGTAATTTTTTAAACAATGGCTCCTTGATTTCAGACAGAGATGTCCACAACTTCCACAGTTCTGCTGTCTCAAATGTCAACTGTGGCTCGCAGATTTTATCAGCTGTAGCTGTCAGCTAATCAGCGAATTAAGCTAACATTAGCTCCATCCAACAAGCTTATAAAACGGAGTTATAAATTTGCATTTGAAGGCTAAATACATGATAATATGCTCAAAGGCTGAGGCTAAAGTTGCAGCTGTATGTCTCAGGCAAAAGCTTAGCACCCTCACTAGTTGATGATCCATGTAGAAGGCATGGAAATAGAGAAACAGAGTTGTTCTTGTATTGTGGTGTGGTGCCAGTTAGTCCTAGTATTATTAGTATGACCAGTTATTCTAACATAACCCCGTTTAGCCACACTTATTTTGAAATGTTGACATTTTTAACCAGAATCAAGTTTATTGCCACGTAGGCTTTGCTTGACTTTTTTGTAAAATAAAGCTTTTATATTAAGAAGCAATGTATTGGTCAAATGTAACATAATCTCTGGTAATGTTAGCTAGGGTAGCTAGAGGATCATGTGTCTCAATACAATACATAGTATGACAGATCTGCTAATGTTACCCAAAACTTAATTTCTGTAAACAGATACAAATGCAATATCTAAAGGCAAAGGAGCAAGAATTTGAAATCAGTGTTTCTGTTTCTAGTCGAGTAGTAGCTGATTGGATCACAGTTGTTCTCTTGGCTTGTGACCTGTTTAAATTAAGCAATGTCTAACTGTGACCTCTCATCACAGCTAGGTCTTTAACTAAAGAGTGACTTTCCTTCTTGGACTGTTTCATTTTAGAGGTCCAAAGAGGGGAAAATATACAGTATATAATAAATTAGAGACAGAATAAGTAAATATAATTTTGTGCAAAAATAAACAGTATAAATTATTTTTTTAATCCTTCAAATCAGCACTTGGGGTGTCCTTGGCCCCCCAGGTTGGAAATTACTGGACTAAAAGGTAGATGATGGCCTATAATTATTTTTGAAATGCTGTTCCCAATACAAAAAAGTATAAAGTATTTAACTTTTATTATCAATAGTACAATTTAACCTGTTTCGTATATTTTTAAACAATAAAAACTATTTTTTTTTCTAAAATATATAAAATAATGGTCTTTTAAACCCTATGTTCATATTAACCAAAGCCATGTGGGATTCTGACCTAAAAGTAGAAATTCTACTTTACATTTTTAAAAATACAATTCCTAATATGGTCATGAAAATTTGCCCAACGTGCTGCTTCCTGTTGGGCCCACCTGAGGAAGCAGAGGAGTTTCCTGAACCCAGATTTAGCAGTTTTGATTTAAAGTAATTACAGGAAGCACACAGAGTACTGACACAACTTATTTAGTCAAACTTAAATTTTTACAAAATGTACTCACCTCACCAAGTCAGTCATACAAGAGCCGACCACCATCACATCAAAAGCCTCTTCAGTCATGATCTGATTGAGACACACATTTGTGTTAATTCTGCAACAACAATGCTCATTTCTGGACATAATCGGTTATAAACATTATCCATTTAAATTATGTTTTGATTATTTGAGATATTATTAAATATCTTAACATCCGTCCAGCCTTTCCGTTAAAAGGTATTTATTAAAACAAAATCTAAAGCCTAGCGGACTCCTTGGGGGCATGTCAGGCAAAATATGTAAACTGGTTTCCCGACAGCCTCTAAACAAAAACCATTTGATATTATTTATCTTCCACATTAGCATGATCTTGAGAGGAACAAGGAACAAGGTAAAAATAGAGCATTCATCGCTGGCTCAGTTGGACAAGCTCCAATCTTATTGCGGGTGAAGTAAGGGGGGGTTGGAGGTATTTCAATGCTACACCACGTGAATGCACCGCAGCCCAGCAAAGTCTATAATTAATTCAATCCTCGGCTTGTATCAGAGCTAACGCTAGTGTGTTAATCTCTTCAAATCTCTGCCTAGGAAGTGGAAGACTTGGAAAGCCTGGCCGCTGGCTGCAGGATGGCTCAATTCTCTCTCCCACATCTCACAGTATATTGTCTTCCCTCAGCAGCCATGAAAAGCTAGCCTAGAACCCTCCACGTCTCCACTGTAGGAGAATATTATGAGATGCGCATTGTCCTACCACTTGAAACAGCAACACTTAAAGATCTCTCTCTCGTGATAAATTTGAGACTAAATTATCATATAGTAGCTGGCTAACCCGAATAAGTATCTGTAGACACAGCTTAATGTAAAAGGCGTTTAACCATTACCCATAATTTGACACACACATTTATGGTCATGAACAAAGCATGCAGCAGTCATACGTTTGAACGATTTAGTCTAAATGCAAATCAAAGATGCACACAGTGGGTTTAGCAGTTTAGACTCAGCCATAAAACATTGTTGGACCCATTTAAAAGAAACAAACTTGTGAGATTACATATTTTGCCTATGTCTGGTTGGGCAGTCAAGACTTACCAGATAATGATTGTTATTACAATGATACAACCATTTATGTTTAAAAAATGCTTTTCAGAAGTTTAGATGATGACTATAATCACCAAAATACTTCTTTTATTTTCATTCCACCCCACCCCCCATGTTTAGTTTGTAGAAGACACTTTTTCCTAACAATACAGGAATACTCAACAGACAACATGTACCTGAATGCTGAACTAATAGGACAGCACCTTATGCCATTGAATGAATTACATTATCAGTTGGATGAGAACCAACTAAACATATTATACACGTACTGTATTATTATATCTTTGCTGTTTCAAGGTGTATTATTTGTCATCATACAAGACAGGACAATGAGATGGAGTTGTTTTCTTGTGGATACTGACTTATTCTTGGTAATTCTGAATCACCTCCATGAAGATGGAATTTCCCAGTTGTGATTTTGTCACTGATCTTGCTGCTTATACAATTTCTTATGTCTTTGGAGTCCTTTTTCATTTGAATTTTCCAAGTTAGATTTGTCCTGTTTGTACAAGACCAACACATGTCAGGTGTCATTTCCTGTAACAACTTTCAGGGTGTGAGGTAAATACAGAAAAAAATAAATATGCCAGTCATCAAACCCTCAAGTCTGGAAAGACTTTTATGTTGTATAGACTTTTATGTACATATATTGGTGCAGTAGACCATACCAGTCCTAAATTTGGACACACACCTGCATTTGAGACAGTCAGTTGTGTTCTTCAGGTAGTGTTGGTACACAGTAAATATTTGACTATTCATATTATGGCAAGAACCACTCAACTAAGTAAAGAGAAGCAACATTTCATCATTACTTTAAGACAAGAAGGTCTGCCAATCTGTAAAATTTCAAGAACTTTGAATGTGTCTTTAAGCGTAGAACCACCAAACACTCTGATAAAACTGATGAGACCCAGGAAAGGAAGACCAGGAGTGCTGCAGATCAGTTCATTACAGTTACCAGCCTCAGAAATCAACAATTAACGGCTGAGATCCACATACATGCTTCACAGAATTCAAGTAGCAGCAACATCAACTGTTTGGAGGAGACTGTGTGAATCTGACCTCCAGGGTCAAATTACTGCAAAAAAGAAACACTACTGAGTGAGACCAACAAGAAGAAGAGAACTGCTTCAGCCAAGAAACACGAGAAACAGACATTAGACCAGTGGAAATCTGTACTTGAGAGTACTTGATCTGATGAGACCAAATTTGAAACTTTAGGTTCCAACTGTTGTGTCATTGTGAGACACATAGAAGGTGAATGGACAGTATCTACATGTGTGGTTCCCACTGTGAAGCATGGAGGAGGAGGTGTGATGGTGTGGGGGTACTCTTGCTGGTCAGACTGCAGGCGATTTATTAAAAACTCAAGGCACACTTATCCAGCATCCATCTACGTGTGACATGCCATCCCACCTGGTTTGCACTTGACTGCAAAACACACCTCCAGGCTCTCTAAGGGAAATTTGACCAAGGAGAGTGATCACATGACTGGGTGTCCACAATCACCCCACCTAAACCCAAGTGGTTTAGATGGTTTGGGATGAGTTGGACTAAAGAGGGAAGTGAAAGCAGCCAACGAGTGCTCAGTATATATAGGAACTCCTTCAAGACTGCTGGATGACTGGTGACGACCTCATGAAGATAACTGAGAGAAATGAGTGTGCAAAGCTGTCATCAAAGCAAAAGGTGGCTACTTTATAGAATGTAAAATATAAAACATTTTTTACAACAACATTTTTGTTTACCACATAATGTTATGTCACAGTTTTGATGTCTTCAGTGTTAATCTACAATGTAGATTATAATACAAACGAAGAATTATGCCCAAACATTTGATTGGTACTGTAGTTATACAGGTCCTTAAGTAACTAATGTACAAACCTACTCAAGTGGGTGCTTAAAGGTGCAGTGTGTAAGATTTGGGGCCTTTATTTTCAGAATAAGGCAGACATGGTATATAATATTCCTAACTATGTTTTCATGCATGTATTATCACATGAAAATAAGAACCATTTAATTTTGTTACTTAAAAATGGTCTTTTGCATATTCTACAGTGGGAGCGGGTCCTCTTTCATGGAGGCCACCATGTTGAAATGCTGTGTTTCTACAGTAACCCAGAACAGACAAACTAAATACTGACTCTAGACAAGGCCTTTCAAGTGTTGTTTCTCCTTTACACAAGGAAGGTGAGGGTGATGTGAGGAGATTGCAATGCAGCAATCACACCACTAGATACAACTAAATTCTACACACTGGACCTTTAAGTACTTACTAAAGTACTGTAAATAAAATAACTTACCAGATCATAGAATATTAAATTGTATGTATTCATCTATAAGACATATTTTAATGTTATCTTAATGGCTAGTGTTACATGTGGAGCATGAATGTAAACAAAGACACCATGTAGTATTGGGTTACTGTGCAGAGTGCTTTGCATACAAATCCTTATTTTGCAAATAGGTAATGTGTTATAGATGTCAGATAAACGGCACAATGTCACATAATGGAAGTATTACGCAAACTTTAAAGCAATTTTCTGCGAAACTGTGACACACCTTCTCTCCAACACTGGAAATGTAGGAACAGTGTGGAATAAATCGTCAGAAACTCAAAGGAAATGTGACCGAGCTTAATAAGATGAGCGCTAAAGTCCAATAAACAGTGTTGAGACAAAATGCTGTTGAGAAATGTGACATTATAATTACCTTGTATTAAAAAGTGTTCTTGAGAGTGGACACAACTCAACACTCACTGCACACAAGTGACGGTCAGAGTGCACGATGACAAGCCGCCTGACGTTACAGCTAATGCCAGTCTCATTGTCGTCACTGAATCACTGCGTACGCATTTAGTGTCACGTTAAATTGTTTATGTATAATTATATCAAACAAAAAAAACACTTTATGCGTCATATATCACCGAGAAACGTAGCTCTGGTGATGAAAACAGTCCTTTTGTCGACAGGCATTATCACAGACAGCTAATAGCGGGGGACTAATAAAAAGGACCCAAACAACATGTACCGGATATTTTTGACAGCATGAAGTAAACATTGGCGTTAACGCTCAAATTATCTGACTTCCAGCTCCTTCAGGTACTCTAACTCACACCGAACGTTGTATTTACATTGATAATAATGAGTCCGTTATGTTTTAAGTGGGCTAATCGTTCAAATTGTTGCAAATGACACGCTCCGTTCTGTGGTAAGCTAACGTTGGCTAACGATACTGAGCTTACGAGGGTTTACAGTCGGTTATACTTCGACATAAAATCATCTAAATCTCCCAGAGTCACTGAATGTAACAGTTAAAGCTGACCAAGGTGTAGGACACCGGCTTGTTGTGTATCCCGTGCAATGTGGCAAGTCTACATAGCGAGGGAGAGGAGACACGCAGTGTCATACATACACTTGTATCTCCCGGGACACCTGTTGACTCTCGCATGGTTTTACCATCATGTAACTTCCAGGAATACTGCGGTGGATAAACATACTTGGTCACCCTGTCTATTGTGCTCATTAAAGCGTATTTTCTCCGAAGTACTTGGCGCCAGGACGCTAAAGTCTGAGATTAGGAAACACATTCTGACGTGGACACAAATTTTTCCACGACACCAGGAAATGACAGCTAAAAAAAAAAAAAAAAAAAAAAAAAATGACCGTGTCGTGTCCTTTCAACCTGCAGTACATAAAGATGTTTTTGTTTCGTAAGCAGTACTGTTTTGATAAATGACGTCAAATCATTTCCGATAATCTCTCTGCATCTCCACAGACTTCTCAGAGTGGATAACATGAACAACATGTCCCCTGAAGTCGCACTGCACCGGATCTCACCGGAGTTGCGGCCCTTGCTGTGCAGCGTTGTGCGGAACGGCCGTGTAGGACTCGACTCCACAAACTGTCTCCGTGTCACAGACCTCAAAACTGGGTGAGGAGTAGTTAAATTTAAAAAAGCATTCAAATTATATGAGAAAGGTGGATGGAATAAAGGTGAACCCCTGAGAAGATTACATTTTCACATAGCTCAATATTAACACATACATACATATCCACACATTCATAATGAGTCATCATTAGAATATGAGCAGTCAGATCTATAGTGGAGTTGTGAAGTGGGAGTAGTAGGCTGGTTTAGGAGCTATTCTTTGCCATTGCAAATTTTAACCTTACTGTTACCTCTTTTGTAGCAGCGTGGATTTCTCCCAGATGATATTTTAGTTAAAGGTTATGCTTAGTCATAGATAGTTTTGCTTATGAAAATATTTAAACTGCCACATGTATTAGGGTTGTACAAAGCATCATTTTAGCTCAAAATGCTCCTTGAGAGTTGTAGTTTTTAGTTTTTTATGCACCGTCTTGTACCTTTGACTGTAGTCATTCCTGTTATGGCTATGATAGAAAACACAATTGGGTTTTCCAGTGGATATTGGTGTTCGTTATGAAAAGTGCTACATGAGTGACTCGCCTCGCCTTTTTAAAAATGCAGGTGATCAAGTCTGGTTTTAACAATATTGGTAGTTATTGATGGCAAACCAGTAAGTAAGAGACTGCTTGAAGTTGGAGATGATAGATTTGAGGGTAGATTTGTTGGACTGACTGTTCAACAACAGTCATGATGATCTTGTAGGAACACTCACAGCTTCACCATCAACTTAGTCAGTCAGTGATTATATTCACTTAAACATTAAACCAAAAGTTATGATTACTTACAAATAAAACATTATTTATGATCTAAATTTCTATAATTTACCATTTTCTAATTATCAATATCTAGAATTTGCTTTGCATTTTTTATAACCTGTTAGTGTAATAGTGTAAACAATTTTTTGTCTGTGCGGAAATGAGACAATCTTAGTGCAAAATGGCGCCGTCTCTGCGTTGTTCACATCTTTTTTGATACCACCACTGTTGCCACTAAATGCTTTTGAAACATCCGCCATGACAGTTCACAGATGAGGAAAAGTTTAGGGTTAAGACAACACTAGTTAATACAATCATTTAGCCGTGAAGTAGCTCCACGCTCCGGGGGCGGCAACAAGCAGCCGTACATCCCATGGGTGCAATGAGTAGTCCCTGATTCAAGACCATATTCAGGCAGCTTATGTTCTATCAGCTTAGCAAGAGGACGTCTTGCCAGGAACACATGATAACTGCTCGTGTTTAAACAACACTCACAATTAAGTGTTTTTATGTCACATGATGTTAGTTGTCCGTTACAGTGTTAATTGCTTATTCTTACATCATCTCCTGCTGTCATGTTCAGATGTACATCTCTGACCCCTGCTCCCTGCTGTGATCGCTTCAAACTTCACATCCCCTACGCTGGAGAGACCCTGAAATGTAAGTAAACGATTCACACCAGTCTAAAAAGCCACTGATATTTATTGAGCCCTGCGTTTATGAATTGTTATTGTTGGCTTTTGAGAAAACTTCGGGAGAGAAACTATGAGCAAAACTTGGCTTTGCCTTATTAAGTCACAAAGTAGTAGCAGTTGTAGATATAGAAGCAGGGGTCAGTTAAGGCTCTTCACAGTCTTAAAGTTACAAGTTTAGTCGTGCTGATTGCACTGTTTACTCCGTTTTGACTTTTACCCAGTGTGCGCAGGTTAATTAATTGATTATGTAGAGCAATGGGCCTTTAAAAAACAATGCTGAATTAATTGTATTGCTCAATCCAGCCTTGATTAGCCTTGAGAGACCCACTTCTGTCTCACAGTAGGCCGATTTGAAAATGAGAAGTGGTTTCCACGGTGTCCATGGGGTATTAAAAAGTATTAAAAGGTAGTAAATGTCTGATTGCGAGGTATTTTTAAGAATAGCACGTGATTTGTTGTAAGTTTGTTTGTTAAAAGTTTGCCAGAATTTATTACGTAGACTTATTTTCCATAGCACAGAGCGGTAGACTCAGGATTGCTCTTTGTAGCTCATGCATTAGAGTTCTCCGTCGCTATTTCCGTCATTTAGAGTTCACAGAGGCCATTTATGAGATCAGTGTTTTTATGGGCAGGTTGTCACACAGCCAGTGGTATTGCTTAAAGCGTGCGTGTGACCCACACCAGGCCGGGATCTAAACACGGAGCATCAGCACTAAAGTTTAGCTGTTTAGCTAGCATGGACTCGTCACAGAGCTGTGATGTCATTTTGAGACTCGGTTTGTAAAGTTTAGTCAACATGTGAGAACTCGTCTGACACAGAGAGTCTCCTGTTGTGTGCTACATGTGTGAAACGACGACTCTACTCTGGACTTTGTCCAAACATTATCGTGTAAAAGCGGCTTCATTCAGTGTCGCTCCCTCTCCTCCGGCACCGTGAGTTACCATGGTTACGGGAACGCCCTGAAACTTTGTAGTGATAATCAATAAGAAGTTTGTGGTTGCTATGACGGCACAAAATCATGAATATAGCCTCATCTTGAGCCTAAAAACATGTACTTTGAAGTTCTGTACATGGTTGATTGCTGGAGTAAAACTTGAAACAAGCTTGAAACAAAAAGTTTGATTTCATTGACTGAAAATGACATTGAAAAGACAAAAAAGAAAAGTGTGAATAGAACAGCTGTTCACAAGCATCCTGCTGTAAAACACTGTTGTGGAGTGGTGCTGAAATCTTATGCATTGTGTCATTTCTTTAGCAGATGTCAAATAGGAGCGAATGCACGCTATTGCATGGCAATAACTAAGGGATTAACAGTAACAGTGCGTGTGCCCTCCCATTTATCGATCCTGTTTTTGCTATATGACTAGTTGCGTTGAGGTTTTAAAAAATATTTAGAAAGTATTAAAAATGGTATTAAATTTAACCTCAGGATTCCTGCATAAACCCTGGGCTTCAGGTCAACACCAGCTGAAGTCTCCAACACCAGTGGATGTGAAATGTGAAATCAACAAATGTGTAGCACATATTCAGCACACCTTTTTAAAAATAATGTTTCAAAGTAACCAGATCTGTGCACAGAAGCTAAATAAAATATTCTGACAACAACTCCAGTCAATGGAAATACCATATAAACATTGTGTATCATGTGAACAAGATGCATAATTAACCAAACGTTACCGTAGGAATGTTTTGTAATTGCAGTTACTAAGCCAGCAGAAAGTCTGAAAGCACCCACAGGAATTTAAAGAGCACAAAAACAAGATGAATATTTTTCTTATTATGGTTATTCTTAATCACTGAAGTGATGCCAGTAAACATGCCATAGATTGTGCCACTGAACTTTTACTGGAAGGATCTCTCGCTTCTGAATCAAGTCCCCACATCAGAGACTCTCAAGAACTCTCTAATGTTCATGGGCAACATCACTAGATGTTGCAAAGTGATTATGATCACGGTTTAGAATGATTTCAACTTCGTTTTACTGGAATTATGGTGACTCATGAGATCCATGTCAGGCCTGTGTGTACACACACGTCCAGAGAAGATGCTATCACTCTGAGGGTATTGTAAAGAAAAGTCATTTAACCTCAACACTTGACTTTGTGAAAGAACTGATTCAGCAGATGAGCACAAATTATATTTTATATCAAAGCTTTCAAAAACACACAATTATCTAGACAGGTGCATCCATCATTTCTCATATTCACTAAAATCTCCAGACACAGTCTGCGACACATATCTCACCCACTTCAAAGATACAGTAGGCTACGCGAGCCAGATCGGTCAGCTAGATTGGCAAAACCGATTTTTGTGGCTGATGAGTTACTGAGAAGTTCTTTGAACAGATTCCTGCTCATTTCAGAGGGTTACCAAAAGGAAAAAAAGGAGCCTGTTAACGTGCTAATCCTAAAAAATAAACATGAAAAATATGTATAAGCTGCAGTTGATGGGGTCTGAGTCTGCAGTAGCACATTGTGTTCATGAAGAGCATGTGTGTGGAGTTTCGTTCGTCCGTTTATAAAGTTTGTTGCAAATGTGGTCACGTCGGGAGGGAAAAACTGCCTAGTTAGGGGAAGTAAGATTTGCTTATTTTGCAAAAAATTGCTAAAAATCTGTTCAGGCAGAAATTGTGGTGACCTGTCAGGATGTTAATGCTACACTCAAGGAATGTGTAGATGTAAAGTTAGATGTGGAGTTACGCGGCAACATGTGAAATTGTTTGTGACCATCTGAGCACAAGATTATAGATCTACCAGACAAGACTTAAGTATTTATTGCCCACAGTTTGCATGAAAGAAATGTCTGATGTCTTTGTAAGTAGTTTGATTCACCTGGAATAATGTAAAAAGTACTTCTGCATGGAGTTCAGATTTTTAGATTGTGATAGAGCGATGTAATCTACCCTGTCTTTAAGCTGAGAGAAACTGCTGTGTACGCTGTCTTTCATAGTTCAGGAAAAAAAGTCTTTAATCCATGCAGACATGACAGCCGCAAACCTCCCCCCCCTCCTCACAAAAAAACAGGCCGCTGGGACTCTGGCATGTCACGCGACATCTCTGCAGCTGTTGTACTAGTTGCTGCACCTTCCTGTGCTTTGGCCTGAGGAAGAATGTTTGTTTAATCAAGGATGCAGGGCTGCAGGTTGGTTTCTGCCAGTTCTGTGGACCTGCCTACTGATAGCGTGCAAAAACATGGCACACTCTGCACAGAGCTAAACACTATTAATACAAGCCCGGCCCCCTTCTTCTACACCGCTGTGGCTGGTACAGCTAAACAACAGTTTGTGGCCTTTGTTGTTGTACGTATCGCGCCCTCTGTGACCTCAGTAAAATGTCTGTCTGAAATAGAAGCAGGACTTTGAGAAGGCACGTTATGCGGACTACAAGCATATAAAAGCTTATGTTTTAACCTGCAACGGCTGCACTTCCAAGACCTCCATTTCCCTCTGGAAGCATGCCAGTACATCTCTGACATACTTCCAGTGGTTTGTAACAGATTTACAGCACATCCTCTCGTCTCCTTGTTTGACTCTTCTCCAGTGGAAAAATACTTCCATATGTGTACGTTTTGTCTGTTCTTGCTGCTGCTGGAACGACAAAAAAGCAGAACAGAACAGTCTTGCACATAAATAGGATTGTGTAACATAATATCAGAACATCGTGAACCAGCCACAGCAATGTGTTAAATCATGTTGTCTTGTCCTCAGCCAGGGCCATTCCCAGTCTTTGCATTATGCATTTTTGTAATTACAATATTTTAACACACATTTAGCATGCTCTTTTTAAGATTCCCAATGCACAAACTTTAAATCAAGCTCAATTCTAACGTTAATGCAATTATCTTTAGAAGAAAGACCTGTTAGGGAGGATTTGAGTGACTTCTATGGTAAATGTCAAGTTTGCTCATTACTGTAGGTACTTCAATAAAAACCCAGAGCTCAACAGCTGCATATCATGCGGTTGTTAAGGCAGCCACTGAAAAAAAAAAAAAAAATCACAGCTGCCTAACAGGCCATTGCATGTCAGGCTCAGATTCAAGGCTGACTTGGTTAAGATAATGTCAAATTATGCCCACTGCAGTTTCCCTTGTTTCAGCAAAGTTATAAAAAAGACTTTCCATAAGGCCTCAATAATTTTACGAAGATGACATTTTTTTCATTTGTTGAAAACAAAATTTTAGGTCCCAGTTCTAAACAAAAAAGACTTGTTAAGATTGAGGTTGAGATGAAAGTAAGGTCGATCCCACGATACGCTGTGGTCGTTTGATGGCACACAATGAAGCACAAGTTTTGGTATTCATGTTGTCCATGTTAGCGTGCATCAATCAGGTAATCAGTTTTCCATCTTTTCTTCCAGGGGATATCATATTCAATGCACGATATCCAGAATTGCCACCAGATTTTATTTTTGGAGAAGATGCAGAGTTTCTCCCTGAACCCTCAGAACTACCAGTGAGTATCAGTTTTCTCTGGAAGACTTTAAACTGCTAATTTATTGCATTGTTTATTTTGCAGTCAATATATGCTTTTATTTTATTATTCAGCTGCACAATATTCCCGCAATTGTTTTTGTGCTCTCCTGCTTGTTAAAAGCCAAATCTTTAGTTTCACTTGCCATTCTGCGTGGCTCTCCTATGTGGTCCTAAATGTTAGACAGATGTGTAAAATTGCCAATCACAACTTCACTGATTCCGGTAGCCAGAGGGAGTTGAAGCGGTGCCGCATACACCCTTTGTGAGAGCAAACTTGCACTCAGCGTGGTTGTGCAGTGTTAGATAGCTGGAAATGTTGCAATAATTGGCAGCGTTATTTAATTACACCATAAACTCTGTTTTGACTTAATGCTTATCTGGAAATCTGATCATCTCGGGGAAGCCATGATTCACCAACACGCTAGCCTAAACAGGATAAAAGGGGCTGTACTAGTTTGTGTAACACATGCTTGTTAACCTACCCTGTAATAAAGACTGTATAGATTATCCAGCACTTGGATGATTGACATTTAACAACAGATTATGACATTCATGGTAATGCTAGGCTCCAGGAAATTTACCTGTAGGGCAAAGTTATGGCATTTGTTCCGTCCTAGTTTGTATAATTATAAGTTTTGAACATTAACATCTTTCTTTTAAAGTTTGTTTGTTCAAAGTATCAAGACTTTGTAAATAATTGTATGTCTCATATGAGAACTGGTTTTCAAGCGCTTATTGCGTCAGCACTGTCTAGTATCAACTGGGGTGTGGTTTTAATGCTTCTATATTAATACAAGCTGCTGAACCACAAAAAGTGGTTACAACATGACCAGATAGTTCTAGATAATCTGAATGCATGTGTTAACCACACCTCATGTTCAAACCTAAACAATTATTGGAAGTGTCTGAGGTAGAAAGGAATACTCAGTAATGTTATCTTACTCTACAGAGGTATTCTAAAATCTATTTTACAATGTAATTTGACAGTGGACTTCCTTGTCTGTTAGTTAGGTTCCTCTAAAGACACAACCACTTTAAACAAACATAGCAGTAACAAAATGTATGATGCCTGCCTGATAAGAAATTACTCACAAGTAAGTAATGTATAGAAAAAAGTCAAGCTGAGAGTGGGAGTAGCAGTCTGTTGCTGAAGGAGTTGTTTAAGGACCCCACAGTCTTATAACATTGGGGGAATTGTTCATGATGGATGTCGGCTTTGCTAACATCCTCCTCTTCATCACTTTGTCTATATAATCATGATTTAATCATGATTTGTGTAGTTGCATTCAGGAAAAACTCAATTTCATCAGCCACTGACCAGCGCTGTTCGGGTCAGTGTTTAAAAACTTGAATTTGAAAACTTGTGAACTTCTGCCGCACCCTGCTCCTCTCCATGTACCACTGACCACATCACGGGACTGTTGCAACAGGCCATAACACAATAATGTTGGAAGCGCGTGCAAAAGTTGTTAGGCGTAAGTTATGCGTATGCCCATATGTTTTCGTACTTCTGTTTGACCAGCATGTCACAAAAGTTGATGGACTCATTGGCATGAACTTTGGTGCTTTTTTTTGGGACCCCAAGACATGATTGAGGGTCAAGACAAGACTTCAACATCGGGACAGTTAGGTCAGTTCTGCAAAACCATGGATTATGCTCAATGCCATTCACTTTCTGCAGTATCTGCACATGACAACTACTATATGGAGGTAGAATATGGTTTATGGAAAGGATAAACAAGTAAATCACTTGGTTAAGTTAGGAAAGATTGAAGTTGGCGTTGTGCTACACACCTCATCCATACCCTCACTTTCTGCCTCACCATATAGACAGAAGGACAACCATACTTCCTGTGTTGGTGCTGCATGCTGGAATCCGTAAATCCTGAGGTGCACAACAGGTCAATATAAACGTAATACCTGGGGATTCTGAGCTGGACCTTTTCGTGTAGTGACCGAACCAGGCCAAACATTTCTATCCAATTTAGTTGTAAGTCAATCAAATAAATGACATGTCTATTGTCTGTCTTCGACCCAGTACAGTGAGATTATTAGGCCTCAGTGGAGAACGCACTCAGTACTTCCTTGTTGTTAAGCTACCACCATGCAGTTTATCCAGTGCTATTTTTGAAGCGGCCTAGCATGGAGGAGCTAAATTCCCCTGCTTGTGTCAGAGTCTGGGAGAAGAGAGGGGAGTATTGCTCACCGTCTAACAAATCCAGCTGTGCACATAAGGGGAAGTACCTCTGCTGAGCCAGTGCTTGGCAGCCCATCGCTTGTTTATTTTTCGCACTTATATTCTTGCTGTGTTTTGCTGTTCATGCTTTCATAATCCTCCTTCATCTGTCTGCCTGCTTGAGATCCTCCTCTCCTACACTCTCCTTGCCTCCTTCCCTGTACATTTTCAGTAAGTACATCCCCCTCTAAGTCTTAAAAATCCTGAATTCCCAGCAATTCCCTAAAATTCCCCCTCATATACACTGGGGAATTTTTACCATCAGCTGACCACTGGCTGTGTGAAATTAGAAAGAATCCTCTTTAAACAAATGGACCAGGTGTCTGCAGAATGCACAACTGACAGTTCAAGAAACATCTGAACTATTTATTTGAGACGGCTGGTAATGCCATGAAAATATTATTGTGTTATACTGATGATTAAATAACTCTTAATAGATCAAATCTATCAGGAGTGCATTTCACTTTTGGATCTCACAAGCAATATGCTTCAGGCCTTTGTTATCCAGCGGGGTTAAACATTAGGCTAATTTTAGGTCCTCTGTCAGTGGCTGGTTGAATTCTTGATGTCTCAGCAACACATTACTCTTGTTTACAGCTGGCCAAGGGTATCATTAGCTTCTCTGTTTAGCCTTGTGTTTTTCCCTGCTGTCACCAGGCCCGGAGTATGTTAGTTATCCGTGTTTCTGTTTAGACAGAGAAATGTACTGGTGTTGCAAAAGAAGAAAAAAAAAACAACAGGACTAAAACATGCACAAAATCTCCAAGATCAACCCTGTATAGTGCGGCATCCATGAAATGTTTTTATGTGCAGTAAGTTAAACTTCCACTGAACCAGGGTTTGAGCTCGAGTTCACAGTGTCCCCCTTAAAACATAAAACATTAGCCAAAGTCAGTTTGTGTGCTCCCTCAAAGATGTTTTTTTTAGGGAGTGATATGCCACTAAAATGTATCATTTTAATACTAGTTTTTGGCGTTAACAGAGACGAAGTGATAAATCTGTTGGCCAGTAAATAAATGGTAAATGGTAAATTCACCCATTCATAAATATATTCATACATTCCATGCAAGTTGTTAACTGCTCACCAGGAGCGGTACAATGCTTCCTATCCAAAACACTCACTGACACTAAGCTCACCCATACAGACATCCACACACCAACATCATGACTGTCAGAGTTTCAGTGTCTTGCTGGACTGGGGACTGGTTTGAATCATCGACCCTCTGATTACTAGACAACCTCCTCTCTACCATGAAAAATTCAAAATCAATGCTAATTATGTGCTTATCTCTATTATTTTGTAGTGTTTACCAGGTATAATGTTTTAACAGCAGTGTTTGGTGCCACCTACGATGGAGTAGCGACCCCTCCTAGAAAAGTACAAAGAGGTCTATTTGACCTCCCAAAAATCCTTGCTTCTTTTTTAGAAGGTGTAGCCACTGAGACATGAAATACTACAGCAGCACTAATGAAGAAATCCTCAATCCTTAGTGATTATTAAGAAAAGTCCTTTCAACATTTGAACCACAATGCACGAGGGATGAAAGAGACTTAAAGACTCCAGCTTGATGATGAGAGGCCACATGTACCACAAATAAACCTTTTATAGCAGAACAGTTCCATGAGCCATGGAATATGAGCAAAGTCTGCCACAAATTTATTGAGGTTCACTGTTGCATTGTTGCTAGGGTGCAAAGGTTCATTGTCAAGTGCAAATGTAGGCTAAATGGCATCCAGACCGTGGGTAATGGGCCACCAGGGCAGTTCCCCACCTCAGAGTGCTTTCATACACGTACTGTAAGGCTTGTTTTTAACTGGTCACTCATGTTGAGTCTTGCAATAGCTTAATGAATCTAATTCAAGACTGTGGAAACTCATCTGCTGGTCTAATGGGTTTATTTTGGGCAGAGATGGAGCCATTGTTTTTTTGTTTTTTTTTAACATGGAAATAAATCTTAAATTGACCAGTGATTGCCCCCTTAGTTTTAAACATCTCTTGACCACACTAACACATTTATAGCTGTCTGTAACCTAAAATTTAATTGATTCCAGTTGGGATTTAAAAGGCGGCTTATCACAGATTACTTAATTGTGGTGAACATGTAGAGACTGTAGTTAAAGTTTTTAAATAGTATAAACATGCAATGTTGGTTTTTACGATGGGAACTGAATTAATGTAAACCCAACTCATTGTGGTGGGTGACTAAGAGGGCTTGTTGGGCTGGCCTCTGTGCACAGTACTTTGTATACAGTACTTGTACTGTATGTGTACTCAGAACTCAGTTTCCAGTTAATTAGGTACACACAGCTAGAACTAATGCAGTCAAATACACCAGCCCTTCAATGAAGGCTGCCTGAAGTGAACTTGTTTGTACAAGGTGGCATTCAAGCTCATCTAAAGGAACAAGTTTTTTTTCCCTGTTTCTAATGGCCACACTTGAATGTGCACTCTTTTGGACTGTCTCTACTCAAAAGTATTCATGGTGTTGCAGATGTTTGCACTATTGACAGTTTAAAGAATGGACAGCGTATGCGTGACGTCACCCACAGGTTTCTGTATAGCTGTTTTGAAGGTCAAAATCTGTAACTTTGGCAGCCGCCATGTTGGCAGTCCTTCCTTTGCTGCGTTCTGGCTAATCTAAAATTCTGCAAAGATGGGGATCATTGGTGGACCTCTGGCAGACTGAATGCGTCTGGTGGCTCAAACAAGCCATCTGTAATGGCACTTACCGGTCAATTAAAGCGATCATGTTGTTAATTATGCATAACTTTCAGCCTTAATATCATTTGAATGGTTGAGTTAAAAAAAAAAAAAATCTGACTCAATACAGTTATCATGAGCAATGAAATTAGCTATGGAGACCAAAACAGTTTTGTTTTGTTTTTGTACCAGGCTGTAAACATGTTTATTTCTGCTGTGAAGTTGGACGTTTTAACATGAGAGCTTATGGAGACTGACTCACTTATGGAGCCAACCTCAAGTGGTCATTCAAGGAACTGCAGTTTTTGGCACTTATGCATTGGTTTCATTTCACAGCCACAGAGGTTGCTGCTTGGTTTGTAGGCATTAAAAGCAACAGGCGTAGTGTGAAGAATGAAAGCAGAGCTTGAGAGTCCAGATCCGGCATACACTCATACCGCATATACATATACTGGGCCAGCATGAAGTCTCGGAGAGTCTCCTTCCTTCCATACAATTACATTGCACTTTGGTTGCAAATAAAGGACATGATGTTATGGGTCTGATATGGGTAATGAATGGATATTGATCAGAGTGACCACACAGAGGTTTTTTTGTCTGGTGGTCTGATGTTTGATCTAATATTGCACTAATTGTGGGGGTAAAACATTAACTTCTCAGTGCGTCAGTGTTTCTCTTGGTTGACTGTGTACTGTAAATGGTTCCAACCTAGTTTGGTATTTCTGTACTGCAGTTTCTTTCGACTTAGCCAACGAATAATATACACCAAGACTTGGACATGTAGAAAAAATGCTATTCATAACATAAACAGAAAGCCTGTGTTCATTTATTTTTATTGTTGTCAGTTATTTGCCTCATGCTTTCCAGCAGTAGACACTGGTGGGTGAAACATTTTGTTGTAATCGTATTCTGTGATTCTTACATGGTGTTGCCATTTCATTCTCTAATTACTATTTCTACTGGTTTACCAGTGACAACACACCATATTCCAGTCAGTATAACTGGCTAATAGTGTTTGGGCATTAGCCCAGGGGAGAGGAGTTTGGAAAGATGCATAATCCCCAGACTGACAGGAATACAACAGAATAGGTCTGCTTACAAGTTGCTGGGAAAACTGACCAGAGAGGAAGAAATGACAAAGACATGGACAGGAAAGGAGGGAGGGAAGGTGGAGGGAGGGAAGGTGGAGCGAAATACTACTGAAATCCCTGACGTAGAAGATGTGCTGTTGTGAAACATGGTACTTTTTTCTTCCCTAATTCAGTAAATGGAGTACAGACTACAGAACAGACTTATATATATAAATCCCTTGAAAGATTTGGACATAGACATAGTGACACCCTAACTCACACATCAGATTAGGCAGTTTGCTTGTACTTGCTTTGGTGGTATGGTCACTTTGTGATTGTGATGCACTGTTCTGTAATCATAAATTGTCTGCCATCCACACCCTTCCATGATTTGCTGTAGACACTCACGTACACACCAGTGAGGTATTGCAATTGTGCAAATACAATATAAGAATTCATGAAAATCTCTTTTCAACTTACAACATTTCAGATGCATTTAAAGTCAAACCGTAAGTGTCATTGACCGTGAAGAGTTCTTCACTAAACCCTTTACAGTATGTTATTGCTTTTGATGCTTCATTGCTGCAGATATGTAGTCAACAACAAGAACATTAAAAACACTCTTTATCTTCTACCGTGAGATAGAAGTAAGTATGCAGCACATAAGAACAGTTATCTCTAATTGCACTTCTCTTTTTACTCACCTAATACTACTATTTGTCTGCCCCGTCCCCTTCTTTGTGCGTAATGTATCATTTGTCTGGTCTAGACTTGTTCAGTGATGCGTTCAGGCACTAAACATTTTGGGAGTTCCCCAGTGTTTTGCATCTTGTTCAATCTGTGTGCCTAAGTGCCCAATAGCAGGGGGTTAGCCTCGATGGCCTCTCTAGATACAGCATCAACATGTTTCCACTTATCTATCCTGCAGAACTTTGCTGTGTGGTACAGGCAGGCTCTGTCTAGTCACATTGGAAATTCCACAAATGGTCTCTACTGCATTGTGTGGATTTGTTGTTGCTTGACTCTGTTCCCTCACCTGGGCAGCCATTGAATAGTATGATTTTTTTGGGGGTTTTTTTGCATTGGGACAATAGTTAAGTTTCAAAAATGGAAAAGGATTGCTTCTACTGTGTGGTTCAGCAAAAGGAGTCCTGCAGGGATGACGTATTTTTGTAGGCGAACCACGAAGTTAGCATGGCCCTAGTTCCCTCCATTGGTTTCCATTACTGCACAAAGTAAGCTCTGTGGCAAATAAAAGTTTATGATACTTACATGTTTACCTCAGAAGGATAATCTTCACAAATTAACACCACCTTTATGATTTCTGAGGCATGAACACAGTCACCGGGAGTAAAAAGCTGACATTAGGCGATAAAAGATCGACGGCATGTTCGCCACTGCTATGTTATGTGGTGGTGTTAAACGTTCGGCGTGATGACGTTTAATGTCCCAGACAACCTCTGTAGTCTCACTGAGCTTTTCTACGACATGTAAAAGCTTAAAAATCCAGGAATTTGATGCAGTAGAACAAAACATGAATACTCTTCAGCTTGTGATGACCTCAGACCTTATTTCAGGCATCTATCCAGAAAGCCATTGACTTCAAGACGAGGAAACCGGAAGTGCAAAAATGTTAACTCATTTCCAGGTATTAGGACTCCTTCCTGCAGCACTGTACTTATCTGCCACTTTACCTAAGCTTGAATAGTATGCGTAGAATGAATAGTGTGTAATATTAACTAAATGTGCAGAAAGATATTTTATTTTGATAGTTTGCATATTATACTTCAGAAGGGCAGAAATTATGTGTGGTCACAGTAGATTACTCTTTCCAACCACAAATGTGTATTGATACGCCACTGAAAATAGTCCCCTACAATTGCTGCATTTACACCTGTTTTTTGGGTGACTTTTGTTAAAAGCTACAGTGCCTGACTATTTTAGGAAATTTAGCTCTTTTTTGCATTTATGTATTCGTGACCCGTTTTTAAATATTTACATGTTTAATAAGAACCTGAGGGTGTTGGCCTAGGGCCAGAGAGGGAGGTGAGTGACATTGGAAAGTATAGAGAGAAGGACTAACATGTAATTAATTTTGGTCTTTCCATTGGATTTGTTCACAATTTTTATCCACTGATGCTTTTATGACAGTCAGACTCATTAGCTAGTAATTTGTCCTGCTGTCTTACATGAAATGTTGTTATATTGGCAGTAAAAATTGCTTATTTTCCCACTATTTAGAAAATTAAGCTCTCCTCAGAGAAGTTGTGTTCTTGTACAATAAGACATTGTTTTGTAATCTGGATTTCGGGACAACTCCCACAAAGAAAATGGTGTGTGGAGCCAATGTAAGCACTGTCCAGACAAGGAAAAGGAAACATTCCCAATTTCACGTTACCCCCTGGTAATCCTGAATGCCATGCATTGGTGAGCACTTCCTATCTGCTGCTCCAGCTCGTCCCCTGTTACTTTTCTAACAATGGACCTCAGATGGGCCGTAAAACAAGATTCTGTCAACCTGGGCATAGTGTACCAACTGTTGCTCCTGCTTCCTTCCCGCTTTTGGGAATAATGTGTTCCAGCTTTTATTTGAGTTTATTATTGGCAGGGCTCACTGACAGGTCTGGGAATGCTTTTAGTAGGCAGGCTATTGTTCGCGACCAGGGATGGCTGGTGAAAAGGGGCTTGGCAATTCCTAAACACCAGCTGATGGATGCGAGTAAACAAGAGACGCAAGTGCCAAGATCAAGATGGGACAATAGTATCAGCCCTCACAGTGGATTGGTACTGGGCTGAAGCAGTTACTGAACCACACTAAAAGTAGTCAGGAAAGTGTTATTTCTGTCAACAAGTTGTACTGTGTTGGACACAAACCGCACGGATCGCAGTGAAAAAAACACTGGGCTGAGAATGCCAAGTGTCTTAAACACATGACAAGAGCAATTTAGCATGATCTTAGACTTGGCACACTCCGGGGGCGAAACAGGGTGTGAGCCCACACTTGAATTAGAGACTAACAGAGATTAATTTAATACTTGGGAGTTTTTTAATGCCTCACACTTTCAAGTCTACAGCGATTTATTGGATCAGGTTGCCAGCATCTATAAAAATCACATTTAAGACGTAAAAACAAATATCTTCTCTTGGCCTATATAATTATCTTGCATTTTCAGATGCCAGTCCCTCTCTCATCGGCCTAAGATAAATATTGGATCGAAGATGGTACAGACGGATGGCACAGGAAGACATAATTCTGTCAACTTGGGTCTATTCAGTGTGAACATGCCCAATTTAGGTGTACATTTTGTTCTTAAAGGAAAACACTGTTTCTGTTGAGTTCTTGCCTCATCCCCAACATATTTACAATACGTCAAAATTGTAGCTTGCAGGAATCACTGGTCCATGACATTTGTTGAAATAAAAACAAGTTTGATGCAATAAGTCGCACATTTAAACAAAATAGTTTTCTCTTTATTCAAACTATACTCCATGGTAGGTTGTTTTTAGCCGTGCTAGTGGCGTGGCTGTAAAGATGTCTGACAGGCGGCACGCCTACCACATTGGTTCAAACTGAAATATCTATACACCGATTGGATGGGCTGCAATGAAATTTTGTACAAATATTCGTGTTCCCCAGAGGATAGATTCTGATGGATATTTTCTCTCGCACCACAATGAGATTGATTTGTGTAGCCTAGAGTGAAATATCTTTACCACTATTTGATGGATTCAAGCTGATTCGCATTTAAATTTGTTACAGAAATAGTCAAACCCCCAAAATAATATATTCTAATGACTGTGGTCATGACTTACCTTGACTACTTTTGTTTGTCCAGCACTTTTTTATATAACCAAATACCTGCAAAACTAATAAAACGTTTCCATGTTAGCATGTTGATGTTAGTTTCTAGCTCAAAGCATGGCTGAGCACACCCTCTCAGAGCTGCTAGCATGGCTGTAAACTCTTAGTCTTATTCATAATCCATAGTAGATTTCTGAATGAAGTTCTTTGAAATTCATTTTCACCTCATTTGGTACCAAGTTGCTGAAGATATTGGCTTATCATGACTTATACATTCATTTGACATATGTATGTTTCATTATGAACTACTTTCCTTCATTTCCCTTCAAGCTCAAATCCACACACTGCCAGCCTGTCTGTCTAATTTGAAAAGGTGTAATTTGAGTAAATTAATCAACAGGCAGAAAGAACAAATATTTCCTTTTTAAAAGGCATAATGTTCTATAATATTTATGTCTACCAACTGTGCTATTTTGACTGTGTTTTTAACACCGACTTGGACACACTTTGGTTATTCATGTATCAACACGAATAACCAAAAATGCTAAATTCTAATGCTAATCCAATATATTTTTAATATGCAGTGTTTAACATTGATATTAAATCAAATCCTAATATCTTAAGGTAATACGATTATAAATGGCTTCCCTCACAGATATGAGCTCTTCTCAAAAAAAGGAAGGTATCAGTGGTTTATTTATTAGAGGTGACAGGTTTTATTATAAGCCAAGTTTAGGCTTAATCATATGACACAGGTTTAGCCAGTGTGTTGTGACAAAATAATTGGATTATAAAGGCCAGATTGAACCAGGGAGTATTGTTTAGGGCTATGATATCTACCTCCTGTGGATAAAGCTCTAAGAAAGATGTTTCTTCCATACAGAATGATGTAGAGGGCATGTTTGTTTTTGTTGTTGTTGTTTTTTTTAGTTGATTTTATTAAATGTTAAATCGCACATAGCTTTGATTCAGACTATTGCTTTTTTTTTTTTTTTTTTTTTTTTTTTTTTTTTTTTTTAAATGTATCAAATCTGTACATTTTCCGCAGGGCTTATCCTATTCATGAAAAAAAAAAAAAAAAAAACACATAGATTTGTTTTGGCACACACAGCCTTCAGCAGAGCGTATAAAATCAATTCAGTGAAGAGTCTGTACTGGACTCACATGTCTACACACAAACACACGGACATTGCTTTGTGGCTCAGTGCTTTTCACCGTGTCTCCCTCGATGTTCGACCAGTGCTTTTCTGCAGCGTTCAGGCTTGTTAACTTAAAGTACATTCTGTACAATACAAGATGAAATCGGTGTCCTGATATTGGTGACTGAGTTCGTAGGGATGGCACATTGATGGAACATTGATCTGGTTTTTGTCTGTCAGTTGGTCAGGCAACCTTTTTATTCCAGACTGAAATATCAAAACTGATATTATTCCCGTTTCCCAGATGTTGAATACTGATTTGCTCTAGCACCACCATGAGATTGACAGTTTTTGTTAAAAAAAAGTATTGGATGGATTTCCATGTAATTTGGTACACATATATCCATCCATATCAAGTCCCTAGTGGATGAATTCTGGTGACTTTGGTGATCCCCACCATCAGATTAAAGCCAATGTAAAGAATAAATATGTTTTCTGAGTTTTTCAGACCAAAGAAGAAAGTGTTATTAACCAGCCAGCCAAATTTGAGTGATTAAAAATATCAACAAGTTTATTAAATTAGGAGTCAAAATCGTGTAAAATGAATTCTCAGCTCCAGGACTGTGGGGGCGTGTCCGCTGAATGTGCTAAAGCCACGCCCACTTGTGGGAGCAGTCAAGCAGCAATTTTGACGCGACTGAAACGTGTCAGATGAGTTCAGAAAATGACATGACTAACTTTGAAACACTTTGAGCGAGATTAATTAATCTCTCTGCTAGGGGTGCAGGGGTATGCTCAGGGTGGCCTCAGTGTGTCATCGAGCCACCCTTTAGGACCGCCCAAAAAATCCTGGACTGAAAACTGGTAAAAAAAAAACTGTTTTAACCTCTCACTCCACATTTCAGTAATATATCGTTCAAAGTTTTTTCACATGTTTTCAGCAACTATTTTCCAACATATTTAATGTATTTTGAAAGAAATCTTGGAATTGCCTTTACACAGTCCAATACTTTAGTTTATGACAAAATACTTTCAAAACTTCTCAGCAGTACTTTGTGCTTTGTGCTAGTTAGCATTCTAACATGTTAAAATAAGATAGTGAACATGGTAAGTATTACACCCGCTAAACATCAGCCTGTTAACATCGTCCTTATGTGCCCTTTTTAGCATTTGGCTCAAAGCATTGGTGTACCTTAGTAGCACGTCTGTAGACTCTTAAAATATATACAATAGCCTTTGTTTACACTGGGAGAAGTCAACCTAGCCCTCTTCCAGCAACACCCTGCTTCACCTGGGAGCTGCCCAGGACAATCTTAGCTCCACGGGTGCAGTTGAGGGTAACTCCTGAGTAACCTTAACTGTAATTATGGAGGGAGTGTTTCTTCTGCGCTCCTGTCCAAACATACAGGAAGATTTCTTGTCCCTGTGCTTTTTCTGAATAACACTTAACAACAGATCTCTCAGTCTCAGGTATGCGCAAAGCAACCCTATCATTTAAACCGTGATAAAGTTGTACTGCCGCTGTCCTCACTTCACATAGTTTATTATAGAAGTTCAGTTTTGTTGACAGAGTTGTTATCGCCTACCAATGAAACTCCTGAAAGCCTGTTTTCATTGGCCTTGGCTTACTTGAGCTCTACAGCTTTTTCTGATGTCTCCTCCCTGCCTCTCCTCCTCCTCAGTAGAGTTTCACTAATATTCTGTGTCACAATCCCTGACACAGCACTTCATCCCAGTCTCTCCTCAGTTTCAGCTCGCTCCTGCCCTGGAGCGTTGACTGCCTCTTTTGGACAATGCCCATCCTTGTTTGCATCGCCCCCTCGTTTCGGGAATCCCGGCATTGCTGGTAACCACTGGTGGATCAGGAATGATGAGGTCACTGTCTCTGTTTAGCCTGGCCTTGCCATCGCCTCCCTTCTCCCATGGCAAAGGGGGGGGTGGTGAGTCGCTCTAAAACAATGGAAGCTTTCTCCAATGGGCTGATATGGGCTGCCAGACAGACAGGCAGGCAGACAGACCCAAAGACGGTCAGGAAGACGTGCTAATCCAAGTCAAAGACATCATTCTTTTGACACCTTAATGTAATGGGTATTATTAATGGTTACAGTATTTCCAGCTCCTTTTAATCCTGCCTCCTACTCAGTACACACCAGAATGACTCTCTATTCCAATTTGCTCATCATATTTAGGTTGACCTGTATTTAACTGGCTTGAGTGCTACAGCAAGGTGGGGAAAAAACAATGATACACTGGGAGTTACACATTTACTCTGGGAATGCAGTTATGTCATGAGGTTGCATGCCTTTGTTTTTTTGTCTACTCACAGTTTGAGTCTGCCAGCTGTATTTCACTTTCAGAATGAGTTGGTGAAGGAATCACTTTGACTATTCCGGACTCAAGGGCTTCAGAGAGACCTACGTCACGCCCCAAAACTACTGGAAGCAACTTCCTAAACTTTTTTCCTCAAACACTGTTGTCATCATCTCCATCCTCAGCACATTCAATCTGACAATTTCTTCTTACTTTTCTGTGATTTGTGTATCAAATCTTGTCAATGTGAAAAGATCAGAAATGTGTGAAAATTAGAATTGACAAGTGCCAGCGCTTCAAAGTGCAGCGTAGCATTAGTCTCATAAGTTTAAACATTGCATTAAATTCAATTGAAACCATTTTATTTTTAAATTGTTTGGCTTTGGTCTATATTTGCATGCTGTACTTCTCCAATAGCAACCATCCATTTGACTTTATTATACCTGACGCGTTTCCTGCGTTGTATTTGTGCACAGTGTACATTGATTAGAAGCATTTTATTCCCTGTGCATCAATGGAGAGGTTCCCCAGAAGAGAGGAAAAACTTTGGTAGAATGTTTGGTCGGTTTTGCTTACTCATGTGTGATAGCTGGTTGTATATGATTGTAGTTTTGTCCTGTAAATTTCCAAATTGGTTGGTGGTTGGTATGTGCGCACAGTGGACCACTTAGACAACATGTAAGATACACTAAATGATGATAAAATATAATGTAAACCTTCATTCTATGAACAAATGTCTATAGCTATCTGCAACAGAGGTTTAGAAAAACTGCACATAGATGAGGTCTGGTTCAGTACTTTTCCATATCAATCTAAATCAGTCTGTGGCAGCAGGACATCCTCTAGTACAACCCTTTCCTTCTGATCTGGTAATGGGAAGTGCTGCTTGTCAGGATTAGGCTATTACTCTGACATTTTCTTTCTTCCAGGCCCAATCTTTTTTTTTCTTCTGCCATGATCTTCCCAGATATCCCTTCTCACTTTACTACTGCTATTTATTAGTTCCCAACTTTTTACAATGTGCCATTCAGAATCTTCTTCAAACTGATCAGCTCTGCAGCTAACCACATGTATGCCACTAAATTTAGACTGGATGTTTGAGTGATGTGTATCTTTTTATATTACTGGAAACAAATGAGTCCATGGTCAAGACAATTGGTATTCATCCACAGCATTAAAAAATGTTCCCTTTGGCTCCAGTTTGTCTCAGGATGTTGCCATGAGATGACGTTTGAAATCTTTAAATCTCCAGTTTGTGCTTAAAGCATAACACCCTGTTTGTTTTCAATGCCATATTGCATTCTTTTTTGTGTGTGCCTAAATTCAGTTCAGATGATTTCTTGCCAAATCTGCCCCAACAGAAAATGGACTAGATGCCAAATATGGCAGCTAATCCCTTCAGTCCATTTGCTTTCTGTAATTATAATAATTCTGTATTGATTTAACATGCTAACATGTTGTTAACATGAAACAAACAAAAAAAGATGATTGGCGTGTCTTATGTCTGTCCTTATGCCACTTCCCTTCCTCTTCTCTACCTCAGCACTTGGTCCAGTGGGATGCTGGAAACCCAGAATGTTTGCTCCAGCTGGTGAAGGAGCTTATCCAGCAGTACCACCACTACCAGTGCCAGCGTCTGCGAGAAAGCTCCCGGCTGCTCTTTGAGTATGATAGCCTGCTGGAGGATCCCAACTACGGCCGCAACATGGAGATTTACGCCGGACGCAAGAACAGCTGGGTAGGCAACGGTTTAATGGTGTTTGTGATGTCCTTTATTTTACAGAACCAAGGGTCATGTGATGATATTACAAAATGCTCGACAACGAAAAGGTTACTTTGGAAACACTTCACGTGTTATTCCTAAATCTTGGTCAGTCTTTAATCATATGAGCAAGGTTTGGCTTTACCTCCTACGCATATGCCATTATTTTAAAAAAAGTGCTATTCACATTCTTAGACATGATTACAGACTTTGGTATGCAGACCTCTGAGGAAATTTCCATCGGAAATGGCATGTAATATGACTTCCTGTTTGATTGTACACAAGGACTGGTGTCAAGTCAAAATCATGTGCTTTTCATTTGAATCATTTTGAATCACCGTTCACAATGTGCTTCCCCATGGTGCATGATTTCCAGATCATTGTGTGCGTGTGTGCGTGTGTGCGTGTGTGCGTGTGTGTGTGTGTGTGTGTGTGTGTGTGTGTGTGTGTGTGTGTGTGTGTACATTCTTGAAGACACAATGACAGTCACTCATGAACAGTACATAATCCAGTTTTAGGCTCACACTGTGTTGTACATTTCAAGTTAATTATTGGGTTTAGAAGAAAGCAGACCTCTAAATCATCATAACAACAATACACGCCTTCAAAATACAGAGTTTGTATTATTTCTGATCGTGTATTTGAACCCAAATCTGTTTACAGAATGTATTTTGCTAATGAACCATGAACTTCATGAAACTGGTAATTATCCAAACTAATTGCCTGAATAGTACGTTTTTTGCTTAATTTGTCACAGTGGGACATTATGCATATCAGGTAAGGTAATGCTATATAACAGCAGGACAACAGTGTCTCATAGTTAAGGCAGTTCACTGAAGGCTGCCCCGATAGTTGATTGGTTAAGGCACATGCAATATGGGTGCAATGTCCCCGGTTCAATTCCACCCAGGGACCTTTATTGCATGTCATGTAGTAGGTTTATCCAATTAAACATGCTGAAATGTCAAAAAATAAATAAATAAATACAGAAAACTATGTCTTAAAATACTGCTTATGAACTGCCCATTGCAGAACCCAAAAACACATAATAAGGGGCTGGATGTTGTCTAAGTTGTGGCTGATTCGGTTGATGTTAACGGATGGAGCAAAGTTCTGGGTTTTTTTGGACAGCAACCAATCACTGTGGTGAAGATGATCCATTGCTGTGGTTGCGGTAAGCTCAGTATTTCAACAAATTATATTTCTTCCAAGATTTTGGGTTGAGTACCAAACCTCAGGACTTCTTGACTACTGACCAAAATGTGCCAGTAGTTGATTTCACATGTTCAGATGTTATTGTCCAACAAGAGGGACCTGTTTTTGCTGCAAGGCATTAAAAAACACAAACACAATAAAAACATACAGTAGTAAGACAATTGAAGAAATGTGGAGTGCTGGAACTTTACAGGCTACACACAAAATAATTAAGTCCATGTGATGATAAGAACAGGCAAAAGATAATATGCTAAGCTCTGAGGAGAGATGAGATGTACTTTAAGATGTCTTAGAATTAAAAGCACATGCAAAAAAAGTAAACTTGAACCTGTCGCACTCAAATTCTGGAAACCTGTATCTAGATTTACTATGATCATTAACTCGACAGCGTTACTCAGTTTAAGTAATAATTCAATGAGAAGGTCAGGACTGATTCTGTGATAGATCTGTAAAATTTGAGTTGAGATTTCTGTCAACGTTTTTTTTCTATGAATCCATGACCATATCTTCAATTTTAGAACAATTTAGTCCCAGAAAGCGATCATCACATCACTGTACAAGATAACTTGCGACATGTTAATGACTCAAATCCATGAAGCAGACTGACAGTAACCGAGTCGTATGCGAATTTAAGAGCGCACTTGTCCTTGTACTGTCTAAGAAAGTCGTTGCTGTAGAGAATAAACAGTGGTGGGGACGGGAAACAACCCTGTGTGGGTGGGAGGCTGCTTAGACAACAAGATTTACTCTGAACCTCTGAAGTTTATTGTCGTCTATCGAAAAGTGTCAAGTGTCTAAGCAGTCGTTTGGTAAATCAGAAAATTTTGGACTATAATCTATTAAGACATTGTTCTTTGTACACGCAATGATCATAATACATAAACTTGTGTATTGTATTCTTTAAAACACTACCTGGCCGCTCTTTTTGTACCACAGGTCATTTTTCCTTATGACCTGGATGTTGAACACTTCCTTACCTCTGTTTCTTCTTCTTCAGACTGGAGAGTTCTCAGCCCGTTTCCTTCTCAAACTCCCTGTGGACTTCAGCAACATCCCCGTCTATCTCCTTAAGGTAATTAACCACCAAACTCCATCCACATTTTGACTTATGATGAAGGTATTACATTACATGCACACACACACACACACTGAAGACCTGCGGACAATACTGCGGACTCTTTAGTCTCAGCTTCCTCTGAGATACAATGAGATATGTTTATGTCTTAATTTGTTTACATGTATGTGTGTCCATATGGCTTTTTATATGTGCAATGATAACAGAAGGATTTATTCAAATGATCTGCGATGCAACTGTGTATGTATGTATGTACGTGTGTGTGCATGTATGCAGTCTCCAGTCTTGGGGGCTGTGAGTTGACTAATCAGCAAGCCGTCACTCTCGATCTGCTCTGAGCCGCGTGGTGTCTGGAGGCAGCTTAGCCCGAACACACACACACACACACACTCACTCTCTCTCTCTCTCTCTCTCTCTCTCTCTCTCTCTCTCTCTCTCTCTCTCTCTCTCTCTCTCTCTCTCTCTCTCTCTCTCTCTCTCTCATATCAGTAATTGCCTTCTTTACCCTCTCTCTCTCTCGCTCGCTCCTGTATATCTGGTTCTCTTTTCACTCTCTGTCGCTCTCCTCCTCCCCCCATCTTTGACTGCCAGCATGCTCGAGGCCCTGGCTCTTTGGCTTTTTCCAGCCCTGCCTCTGTTTGTGAAGGGAAATGATGGTAAACATAAGGGAAACGGCAACCGCCATCAGCCTCACATCAGCCTTTGTCCCCGTGTCGGTGAGACCTGGAGCACCGAGACCCTGTCTCTCTCTGCAGGCTTTGAGTGGACTCACCCAAAGTCGATGTCATCTCTCACAGCGGCATTGCTGGTCATGATTTTTTCTTTTTTGGTTTTATTTATTTATTTTTACCTGCGTGTCTCGAGGCAGGAAAGTTTCCAGACTTCCAGCCTTGAGGGGAGCTCCATTGGTGACATTTTTTTTTTTTTTCTTTCAAACAAGCATGCTGTCACTTGCTGGGGGGTTTCTGTGCAAAGGCTTTGAAAACCGAGGCAGACACAGTGACACCTTTAACCAGTGGGTGGTGGTAGCAGTGTAGCCATTGACACAATATTGTCAAAGGAGAACTCTCTGTAATATTTAGTGATTTTATTAGAGACGAAATCTTGGATATGGATGTACATTCCTGTCACCCTAATCACATCATGTTCTTTTGCTTGCACACCACACACACACACACACACACACACACACACACACACACACACACACACACACACTCGCAGTATTATGCTGTATTTGGCAGCTAGGGTATACATAGTATCACCATGGGAGCACTTGGAGACTAAGGAAGAGTATCGACTCGCAGAGAGGAAAGTAATGAACATCAGCCCACACCTTGTCCACCTACGCATTACAGAGGAACAGGATTGTGAAGCATATAGGCCGGACTCTAAGAACACAAATGTACTGTACGCCAAGCAGATGACCTGAATTTTCAGTTTGACAGTTGTCATGCAATTAGTTCTGTCAGTGTGAATGCCGTCTGCAGTCAGTTCTTTTTGTGCATCGCATGTTTCTGCACTGCAGTTGAAGTGCAATTAATTCAGTCATGCGGTACTTCCTGACTGAGCGGACAGATATACCCTATATATTCACTGTAAATGAACCGCATGTTTGTTTAAGTTGAAGACACACAAGGCCAGATTAATTTCTGTCCCAAACACATAGACTGCATAGATCAAACAGACACGCCGTAGTGGAGTCGCAGTTTGCATGCCAATTTGTGCGTCTGGAACATGGCTCTTTGTCCTCATGTGTATTTTAAGGCGCAGTGTGTAATTCCTGGCCACATGTTAAAAAAAATAAAAAATAAGGGGCAGTATTTCAGCTCCTCCCACCCCTGATGCGCTGACACTGTCATGGATTAAAGTACTCTGTCGCTACGAAAGATTTCCGTCATTTGGAGGTGTGACCTTTGATTGGCGATCACAGCGTGACATCCGGCTGCGTTTTTTTTTTGCGGCCCCCGTTTACACTGGTTATTTTCTGGTGCAAAATAGAGACAGGACTCTTCAGAGAGAGAGATAGATATTTCAGTCAAAATATTTTTATTTATTTATTTATTTTTTTTGCTTTAATCCATGCACTGTTCAAGATTGTTTACAGTTAGACACATGTAATAAACAATGTATTCAAAAATGTAAAACCTTTCAAACTTCCAATCTTGCCTCATCTAATAACGGTAATGCCGAGCGGTTACAATATGACCACAGGATCTTTTGTATTTATTGTCATTGCTCGAGCAAGTAACTATGAACCGCTGAACCCACTTCTTAAGCGGTATGAACCCATAATAAAGATTTTTCTGTGATTTAATTGCAATAAATGGACCAAAAGGATGTCGATATAACTGCATCATAATGGCAATTTTTAGGAAGTATGAATTGACGCAAAGAACTTGAGGCACAAGTGTTATTACAAGGCAGGCTGGCTAGTTTGCATTTACTAAGGTCACGCAGTTTTTCAGTTTTGAGGGAAAAATTCTGTCCTGTCTCTTTGTTGTGCCTGCTTGTCTTTGATTGGTCTTATTATATGACTATAGCTATATTCATTTCCTCTTTATTTGCTTTGAATGTTGAATGTGAAATTAGACCGGTGATTTTATGAATAATGTCTTTTTTGAATAATAATAATAGTTTTTCCCCCCAACCATGTAGTTCCTTGAATTATTGTAACACACGGCTGTTTTTGGTCTGAATGCCCACTAAACCTTCAAAATGACATCCTGTTCAGTCTTACTTTTCGAACAACACTCAAAAAAAATCAAAAAGCTGATGCTTTTCAGACGGAATATAAGCCATCAGCCAGGTACTGTAGGTAGAGGTCAGACTGTTGACCCTGATTTGAATCAACCTCCTCATCAAAACCACGGATGTCCTTGCTTGAGGAGGGAGGGTTTGGCACTGAAGCGGAAATCTGTGCAGACGTACTCTGTGCTGCTCGTGAATGCCGAGATGTTGCTGGTGGGCGCAGAGCTGTGGAGGACGACTGGTACCTGGAGCGAAGCATCCGCGTGGTCTGAGCTCACCACAGTGGACATGTTTACCTTCCTGCATGGACTGCCCAGCCTCAGGGAGGAGGGAGGACTGCGAGTTTATTTATTACTTTTTTTTTTTTTTTTTTTTTTTTTTTTTTTTTATATATACAGGGGCAGCCCGTCATAGTCAAAATGAAGGAGTTGGAAGGACACTGAGAGCGCAGATGAAGGGAAGATAGTGAAATGCACACAGATGGATGTTGGCAGTTTTCTTCCTCTTTTAAAGGGCATGCGGTCCTCTTGGGCACTGCTTTAGTGTCTCATCCTTTGATCGTACCTTGACCTCTGGGTTGTCGCACGTTTGAAGCAGCTTTTACTCATACCCTCTCATTTAGCTTTGGCCTTTGACCTCCCACAGCATTGCCTATTTGTTCAGAGTAGTTAGGTCTTTTAACGCAGTAAAACATGTCTCCTTTGTTATTGTTTAGTTAACAAATTAATCCTGGAAGGTTATGAGAGATAAACAAAACATTAACTATTCAGGCTTAGATTTTTTTTTTACTGTGCAAAACTTACCACACTAATTATACCATACTTTTCTCATCTTCCTTCATGCTACTCCATGATTCTCCTAAACACAGAGCACAGCTAATTATTTTTCTAATTACAGCTGTGACCTTTTTGTTAAAATATGTCCCTTTTGCATCTCATTAGTCCTGCCCGTCTGTCCGTCCTCACTCTGTGGAGTACGTGTATGTGCAGCAGCGACTTGCCTCTAAATGTCCACACCGATCTGCATCGAGTGACGGCACAATCGTGACTGAGCCCTCTGCTCTCGCTTCACTTGAGCTTTGTTTCCCCCACAAGCGCTGACCCATGTCACCAGCTCCAAAGCGATTGCTGTGTGTGTGTGTGTGTGTGTGTGTGTGTGTGTGTGTGTGTGTGTGTGTGTGTGTGTGTGTGTGTGTGTGTGTGTGTGTGTGTGTGTGTGTGTGTGTGTGTGTGTGTGTGCGTGTGTGTGTGTGTGTGTGTGTGTGTGTGTGTGGTCAGCCTCAGCTGTCATTGACCCGATGTTTCAGGTGACCCAAGTCTTGTGGGCTAACTGGTTTCTGTTATGTTCTGTAGCATTGTGTGTGTGTGTGTGTGTGTGATAATAATATAAAACTATTTCCGTTGATTTCCAAGTAGTAGATTAAAAACCTGTATAAATAAAAAATGTCTAAATGTTTAAATCATTATAAACCCCACGCTGATGTGTCTATTAAAGCAGTAAAAATGTCTTATTTTTACCATGTTTGATGGAACATGCAACACCACTCAGCTAGAGCTATGACGAATTTCTTCTTGCCGTGGTAAAAAAGCAACATATCTTCACAGTTTTAACCTTTTCCTCTACCTTTACGGCCTGCACCAGCCTCTTAAAACATGATATGTCCAACACAAAATGTCTTCTGCAGTATTAGTTCGTCCATTTTTCTGTGTTGAAAGTTATTGTTGCTGTTAGGTGTTAGCTCTGCACGCATTGTGCAATGGAATAACATTGAGATTGACCCAATTCCTTTGTCAACAGATTGAGAAGAAGTTTGCCGTGATGATGGTAATGAGCTCAACTCTGCAGTAGTTATCACATGACCATGGTATTGTGATCATGTGGTTAGTGTTGCAGCTCCAGCTACAGCCACAGCCAGCGGTCAGTTAGCTTAGCTGGGGGTTATAGCACTGCTCCCAGCCAAGTAATAGTACAACAATAGTTCATGAGTTTTAGAGATGTAGACATACAAAGCCAAGCTAGCTGCTTCTTCCTATGTCCAGTGTTTGTTCAAAGCTAACTAGCTGCTGGCTGTGTAGACTTTTATTTAATATATAGTGTCATCGATTTTTTTTTTTGTCAAAAAGCAAATAAGCATTTTTCCCAAAATGCTGAACTATTGCCTTAAGGCCAGATTTATATTTGTATATATATATATATATATATATATATATATATATATTATATTTTATATATTTTTTTCTTTTTTTTTTTTTTAATCTATTTTTTTTATCCCAAGTTGCTCTCATGCCCAGCAACCAGCATCCCACTGCCCCAGGTCAATTTTGTTTCCTGCAAAACTCACCTGCAGGGAGGGTTGCATTGAGCCCTGAGCATTCCTGTATCCTCGTTTTGTCTGTACAAGCTGTGCATGCTCCAACAAGAGCACTTACATCTAATTATTTTTACTCTAATTATTTTTGGTCCTGCACCACCACCCCCCGCACCACCTCCCCCCTACACACACACACACACACACACACACACACACTTTAACCTTCGGAGATCCACAGGCAGCAACTGACAGGGGAGGGTCAGGGTGCAGCAGAGCCCTGGGCTCTCGTCTCTCTGTCTTTTCATTTGTGGTGCCAGCGTCACAGACTCGATTATTTCTGTATTTCCTTTTCATTTCCCATCTCTCTCTTTTTTTTTTATTCTTTCATCCATATATCAAGTTTTGAATTGGCCTTAAGCACATTTTGCATTCCCAAACAAGGTTTTTGATGAATGAGAAATTTTGAATTAAAAACTGACACACACAACTCAAAAAATAACCTCCACAGTACTGTCACTTCCGTGTTAGGATGTCTTTGCAAGTTAAAATCTTAATTTTAACCAGATAACATTCAAGTAGTTGCCATCTAGGTCTTGACTTTTCTCATTTTAATATATCCTGCTCCAACTATTTAAAGAGCTAGAAATCAGTTTGAGTAAACACTTCACAGAGGGCGAAAAAACAAGAAAATTTCCTCCTAACGATCCTCTTAAAACGTGTTCCCGGCACTCCTCGTGGGGTATGTTTAACAATGGCACTGTCGTCCACCTCGGTAGCAAGAGAGTGAGAGTGCAGCATTACCCCCCAGGGGCACAGTGGAGGAGCTGAGGACAGATTGAGGGTATTGCTGGGGTTGGCAGTAGAGTACAGGGCACAATCTGTGTATGCAGAGGACTCTTGACTCATGACAACAAGCAGAGTGTTTTCTTGTGTAAAAATTCAGCTGCGGCTACACCTGGGACTACTATCGGAGTCCTTCATTGCAAAACACTTAAACAGTACACTGAATGTGAGGAAAAGGTATTGGTGACAATATCACTGTTGTGTATAGAGCAGTGCATTCCCACTCCCATCCCATACTGTCGCTTGGTCAGTAGTGTAGGTCCACTTCTAGCATCAGGTGACGTAGAGAAGTCTGAATAGAGGCTTCTGTTCCAAAAGTCAATGTTGACTTCTTTTATATAACGAAGGCCAGGTAAGTTCATTTACATAACGTATTTAAGTTACATCAGGTAAATAATGTAGTTTTGGTGGCTAAATCTAACAAACCGCAACCGCTTCACCACACAAGCTTTATTTTGAAAGTCTAAATGGAAGCACTATATTTATTGATAACTTGGCCGCGGATCCTTGCATGTCCAGAAATGATGCTAGAGGGGTATCTGTAGTTATATTTTGAAGCCTTAGGGCACTGACTAGGCAGCTGCGAGAGAGAACGTATTTGTGTGCTAAACAAACACAATTTTCCCAAGCATTATCACAAAATGATCTCATTTCCGCAAGAACCGATATACGGTTGCTTGTTGTCAAGAGATCAACCAGAAAGTTTGACAAAATGTCAACTTTTCAGTAGTGAACATTTATTAGAGCACCGCACAGCAGCTTCTCCACTTAAATTACTAATTTGATACAGGAACGATTAGTTATTCAGGCCTAACAGCACCCGTGTTGTTTACACTGCAGAATTGCTGAAGGATGCTCAGCGATAGAGTTCAAAATGTCATTTGAATGATTAACCTCTTCTACAGCTTTGACACCATGACTAAAAGAAGAAAAATATCCTTATAACCTATGGCCTGTGTAAGAGTTGTCTTTCTGTTTCAGGGTTAAATGGGTTATGAAGAGCTCGAACCGGAAGCGTCACTGATAGCATGAGGTCAGCTTTTGATTCATTCAGGGGGCTGATTAAGTGGGTGTTGTTTATTCAAATCAATTGATTTTACCATCCCACTCTTCACCTATATGTATATTTTTATACACATAGGTGAAGAGATATTGTGAGTCCCAATGTGAGGTTTTAAAATAGATCAAGAACATTAACAGTGAGTCGATCCGTAATGAACTAATTTGAAGCCGTTATTTGAGCAGTAATGTGCAGAGTGTTTGCAGTTAAGCAGTCATCTTGATGAGTGTTTGTCATCCAGCTCTAATTGAGTTTACAGCAAAACTGACTAATGATACGTCTTTGTTATTAAACTGATAAATTCATCTATTTTTTTTCCTTTTAAGATTTATGAATCTTGTACTGTTGCACTTTAATTTTAATTTATGCAAAAGAAATATTTAATTTGCTGTTGTGCACATTACCTTCAGTCACATGCAGCACTGATTTGTCAGAAAACCCAAATAAAAGTAATTTCACTTGATTATTCTGATACAAACACAGTGTGTACATGTTGAGGTATTGTAAGTGTGCATGGATGGTTCATACATTTCTGTGCAGATAGAAATACAAGTAATTTATGTATAGTACATTAAGACACAGTCAAAAAAGAACACAGTAAAATACTTCAGAGTAGCATTTATAGTGCAGTGATTTCCAGTCTTATCAATCTGAGCACCTGACTACTTCTTTAAAAACACTCTAACTCAACACCTCCTCTTCACAAAGCCCAGATTAAGGGAACTGGAGAATGACACAAAGCCACTTATGTGACGGCCTACACTGCTGAACCACCGCTAGCAACATAGCACCTTTTGGGTATTCCAGGCCCAGCATTTGTCCTTTTTTTTTTTTTTTTGTGAGGACACTGTGGCGACCACAGCTTTCCAAAAGATAAGCCCAAAACCTCATCAGTTTGCAGCAGCTGCGGTTACCTTACCTTTCCGGTTGCCACATAATTGTTGCTCCTTACTCAACCGCTCGTTGTTGCGGTTTCTGTCCAGCTTACGTCCCCCCTCTGCGTGGCAGTTGAGCTTTTGGAGAAGTCGTGGCTGAAGATAGCCTACTGCGTCACATGATGAGCCTTTCACAATTCTCTGCACAGACCTGGAAAACAACACTAATGCATATGCACATACGTATATGTGCATAAACACACAACAACACCCACCATTAAAGAGTCCATTAATACTATGATTAAAATGGCCCTCAATCGGTTATTACAGCTGGCCGTGCTATCTCTCATTTGCAGTGTCATGACCATAGCAGGGTCTTCAATTGTATCTGTTGTGCACTTTGACTGCATTATTCTTCTGCTGGTTTGGCCTGGTGTCTTGTGGTTTCTACCACATGGCTTGACATCAGGTCAAAAGACTTGTTGTCACTCAGTTGAGTGAATTGAATAGAATTAGCTGTAACCTATGTTGTCTAAAAAAAAAGACAAATTCTGGTCATCATATGACTGAAGGAAAACAGGGGGAAAAAATTACCTAATAGTCACCTTCCATCCATTACCTTTTTTGTCTTTCTATTCTCGGCCTGTCTGCTCCTTTGAGAGAAAGCTCGGGCCTGTGCGTGACTGTTGAGCATTTGGTGCCAAAGCAAGTGGTTGTAATTTGTGGCCTTGCCGTGCCCTTGCACGGTAAACACTGACTAAGAGCTCAGGAATCTTAAGAGCTATAAAATAATTGCAGGTTACTCCCATAATGCCCAGTGTTCTGCTCTGTGCCTTAGCTCTGCCTCCTCTGTCTCATTTTTTTTTTTTTGGCCCAGCCTTGACTGCTGCTGTACAACAAAGTTGTACTTTTTCTGCTTCATCTCTTCCCCGCTTTGTCTTTGTGTCTCGGACAACTCTAATAAAGAGCTGATTTAGTTCCTGGTGTGTCATTTATAGCTGTTTAAGTTTAGTTTTTCAACTCTGATTTATATTTATATATGAGTAGAACATTTTTCAATTTAATATGAACATATAACTGTCACATACATTTATTTTTAGATGAATATTGTACAACAAAAGTATTGCTTGAGAGATTTAAATACTGTCCTCATACTATTTATTTGTGATGTGAAGTCAATACCACTTTAACCAGAGGCAGTATGGTATCTGCGCTGAGCATAAGCAATACTGTATGTTTTAATATCTCATTTGAAATGTATATTTATCACTTCCTGTACTGAAAGGGCAAAGCCAATCTTCAGCTATGTTTTGAATAAATTCAGGGTAAACCAAAGCATATCAAGATGCATTCATTTTGCGCTTGTAGTGCTTTTTGAAAGCCCCGTTGCTGAGTGATGGCATATCTGTATAGCACTGAGACATGGCATTTAGTAGGAAAGCAAGTTGCCCAAAAGACATCGTCAAATAATTGCCAGTTTGGGCTTCACTAATGCAGTGTACCACTGAAATCTGAAAAGGCCAGCCACTGCTTCCACGCAGATAAACAATTATGTGGCTTTTAAATGGTGGATGTGTTATAGCTTGGTATGCTTATGAAGATGAATTTAAATGTCAGGAGTAACAGCTCTAAAACAGAAATAAGAAATAAAAAATATATCTTTTTATTCTCAAAATATGATTTTATCTTATGTTATAACAAAATTGTGATTTGTGTCATTAGTTGATTATTTCCAATGGCTAGTTTCCTATGAGCAATATCAAATGATACCAAATATGGGTAATATCTGCTCCTTGATGGCTTTGAGTTCAAACTCATGGCAGGAAATGCACACCCCTCTCCTGCTGACACAGTAAACTGAAACTCCTCTGTTGCAAGAGGTTGGATGCAGTTGCAAAAGAGGAGGATACAGTGGGTCAGCGGCTTGTGGGTTGTTGTCTAACGTAAGTGTTACATCAGTCCTTGCGTTGATTTTAGGGCGAGAAGACCTGGTGCCTCTCTGATTTAGGTTAATAAAGTATGTATTGACACTATTAAATTCTTATTACTATTATTGGCCATACTGTTTGTTTAATAAATGTATTATATTCCTATATAATATTTTGTAAAAAACTAAAATGATAAATGTATTATCCATCCATACATTTGGAATCATGTCTGTCAAGTCATAAACATTTTTAGAAAATACATTTTTTGATGCTTTATGATTGGCCTTGTTTTGGAAATATCTATTAAAGATATTTACTTCCTGTAGCTAGCTCTCTATATAGCAGTTTTTATTCTTGGTGACGAAGTTCATGAGGGTTGGGCCATGTGGTCCATCCAACCAGAAAACGGCAGCCCAAGAACTGCCCATTGCCAATATATTTGCACAGGAAGTTTGCTGCATATCTCAACTTCATGGCTTTAATTAACAAAATGAACTCGAAGTGTTATGTAAGAAAATATTCTTGCACCTAGTTTCCTTATTAAACAGAAAGATACATCCATACTACACCTTCTGAATTCAAATTTTGACCAAGCTAAATAAGACTAGCTAAATTATCTTGTAAATTCATTGTGATACACTCTTTATTCAAACAAAAGAAACAAAATAAAACTCACCAAAACTGTCTTTCTTTAGAAACCTGTGGGTGACGTCACGGATACGACGTCCATATTTATACTGTCTATGTCTATGGCTCTACAGGTGCTTTTACCTCACTTCCTGTCTTTGCTGTTGCTGAGCAAGTCTGTCACTGAGCAGCAGCTCTCAGTCGTTATTCGATGCAGACCATTAAGATAGAAAAACAAGGATGCAAGGATGTAAGCAAGGATGTATTTCTGACAAACCAGACTTGCTGCTGTCACCTGTAACCACAGATAGGATGTTTCTTTAATTTATAAAAAGTAATTACATTTTTGTCTCTTTCTGTAAAAACGGACAGTGCATATTAGTTATCTTTTGATATTTTAAAAACATAATTGGAAATGTGACAGGAATTGCTAAGTAGCTAGTTGTTAGCTGTATTCCACACAATTGACACAATCCATGATGAGTTTTCAAGAATTTTTAGGACAAGGACAGAATTTGTTCTGTTCTATAAAAGTTGGCATAAACGAGTTTACCTTGAAGTACCCACCATTAAAAGTGTGTTAGCCATGATTAAACACATTGAGTATAAATGTACCTGTGGTTCATTGATTGTCTGTGATTGTTAGTAATTGAGCCTGCTTGTTGGAGGTCCAGAGCTTTGTATCTGATTTGTCTTGTTCACAAGCTCTATGGATTTGACAACCCTGCTGTGATTACTGCCAGGTGGTTTAACATCTGCTACTCCACGGCTTTCAACCCTCTGAGAAAATGTCACACAACGAGAAAGTTGAAGGGAGTCTGAATGGAGTTGCTCCTGTTAATAGTAACATGCTTTCATCTCACTCGTTTCAGGCTGTCACAAAGAAAGCACAGCACAGTCATGAGGTGGGAAAAGTGCTAAAATCAAAGAACACCTGTGTACTAGCGTGTAAACAGATAATGTCGAGGGCACTGTCACAAACACACGTTATTATGTTTTTAATCATTAGTGCATGTGACTGATCTCTGCGGCCTCCCTGAAAAGCACCTGTTAAAGCAAAACATTTGGTTCAAACTGGAGCTGCAAATATGATGGAGGAAAAAAAAGTGTTGCCCTACTTGTCCCACTGTGTCTGAAGGATCAGTGTGTGTACAGTGGACATTGGGGCTGGGCCTAAGAAAACATGAGATTAGAGTGTGGTTCTGTGGAAGTTTCAGTTCTCTGGAAATTTCTTGGTTTATTGATTTTTTTTTATCGTTATTTTTTTCATGGGAATGCTCAGATAAAAGTCTAAATAAGGAGTTTAGCACACAGTAAACCACACAGCATGAATTAATCATTCTGATCTACAGTAAATGGTGTTGTGTACAGAAGTTGCAAAGAGTGTGATGTCATTATAAATTACTTCACAGCATGACTCCAGCAAATCTCCTGGAATAGATATGACCGCGCATGTAGACAGCTGAATATACTGTAACGTTCATCTAAATCCTAAAAGTAGAAAGGCCGTGGAAACCAGAAAGTGCTTCATCCATGTTCTTGTAAATATCAATTTGTGGTTAGTGATGCCCACACCCTGAAACACCCAGAGAGCCAAATGTAAATATTTGAACTTGATCTTTGGGCTATGACATAACCATTACTGTTAGCACCCTGCTTCTGGCTCAACTTGTTTTTAGTTCCTGAGAAGCTGGCTATGGTAATAGACTGAAAGCAAACTAACCAAGAGAGTTATTTAATCTCTTTTCTCAGGAAGGACATTGGGCGATATAAAATATTAAATATTAAAAACAAATGTTGCCAATTCGATGTATTAAACTGAAGTTTGCATAAAGCTTTTTCCCCATTTTCACCCCCTTAGGTCAAGTCGGTACAACACAATACACAATAAATTAGAATGCTAAAGAAACAGGACAGACTTAATACCACTTCAACAAGAAGTGTGAAGACTGTGTGGGCATGTGCAGGCTGTGCTTGACAGACATCTTCCTCACTCCCCTGTTTTGTCTGAAATAATGCAGCAGGGTTACAAGTATAACAAAAGGATTCCACTAGCAGAGAATTTTACACCTTTTTTTTTTTATATATATATAAAACTTGTTTTACCTGCAACTTTATTTGTATCCTCCATCATATTTTAAAAGATCCTCCTATGCTTTTTTGTGAATAACTACCCTAACCATCAGTACTTTTGGTCTTGTGGGCACAGGTCTTTGCTGAAAGCGACATTATGTAACTTTATGTAATAATAGATTTTAATCATTTTGAAGCTAGACTGATGGTAATTAGGTGAGTGATATCTGTTAATTTCACTCTGTGTTCCTTACGCCTGTTCTTGTGCTATCTATCTTTATTCTCTGGGAAAGATGCACTGTATGTTACGCTTTATGATTCTAACTCACACTCACGCACACTTTCTGGTGGTGTATGAGTTATTTTGGTAAAACTGGATCATATTTTATGGAGAAAATGTTTTCTGGTGTTTCTCTCATGACCTCTGGTTGCTCCGCTTCAACCCTTTAACTCAAACTGTAGCTGCTGTTAGCTAATGTTAGCTCCGTTTGTTAGCTAAATTGCCTGTACTGTGAGCTCAGAGCACTGGGTAAGTGTTAATGTTTGTACCACCACTAGTAGCCCTGTGGAGCAATGTTTTTATGAGTGGGTCCCTGTTTCCGTAGGACACGCGTGTAGACATGATTACATCCATAAACAACAGAGGGATGTTTCAGGGTTTACAAATTACTAGAGTAATTTGAGTAATGTTTGTCTGCTTTTCCTCCAATCAAGTCTGTCAATCATGTCAATCATGTCAAGAACTATCTACTGTATATGTTGCTGAGGCCTGCTTTTTTTAAAAATATCAGGTCAAAATCATGGACTGTATAAAGCATGGACATGATCTCAATAACATCACTCAGGTTTAGGAGTGTGGTGGCTCTGGTCTCCAGGATAATCAAAAAAAATGCATCATGGGTGTAGCTGAGATGGGCTGAATGAAGAATAGTCGCTCATAGAGGCCACCTGTGACAGCACCCTCCTGTCAATCAAAGCCATGTTCTTTATTATGCATAAGTTTAAGCCTTAATGTAATTTGAACAAGTGATGTATATAGAAATTCAGCTGTCATGAGCAGGGAAATTAGCTTTAGAGACCAAAACGATTTTGTACCAGGCTGTAAACATTTATTTCTGCTGTGTAGTTGGACATTTTAACATGGGAGCTTATGGAAATTGACTCGCTTTCTGACCCAACCTCAAGTGGCTGTTTAAAGAACTGCAGTCTTTACGCACAGAGGTTGCCGCTTGGTGAAAATCCAACAATGGTGACCTTTGACCATCAAATCTACTAGAGGAGGCCAAAGTGCACGCCAAAACCCACAGAACATTCTTGGATTTTTCTGTCTTGTATGCTTCAATGGGAGTGAATGGTTTGTGTGTGTGCAAATATTTGCAGAGACTAGTCAAAGTGTGACTGAGCTGCACCTGTATCATTTTTGTTGGTGTCAGGTGGCCTCACACATTTCTCAGCATTGCTCCACCCAGTTTCAACCTGAGAAAAAAAAGAAAAGAATTTTATGAACGCAAGTTCAGTGTAATAAAGCCATGTGTAAACATGGTCAGAGGGTTTGGTGGTTTCTTTGCTATATGTGTCGTCATCCTCACCTCCATCAGCGCACTTCCATTCACCGACCCGTCACTTGCAGCATCAACCCTGGTGCTGCATTGACAGATAGGTTGTCAGAAAGGTTGTGCCCCCCGAGGTGACGGAGTCAGACATTTTCCATCAGTGGCACCAGAGCATCGCAACATGATGAGGTGGTTAGCAACAACAGAAAACGTGAGCTCCTTGACCTTTTATTTCTTCCGCTTTCTCTTTGCTTCATGACAGCTCCTGATTGTCTTGCCTGTTTTTTACTTTTCTCCTTCATTTTTTCTCCATTTTCTTTCATACAGCGCTATCATACTAAGCTAGTAATTCATATCAGAGGTGAGAATACACCAGAGACACCTTAGTGCACTCACATCCCATTGATGATGACACACATTTGGCATATTAAATCTGGCTGTATCCTATCATAACAAGGTGTGGGACCATATGCAGTGACTCATGCTACAGAATGCCTCTGACGCTGGTGAATTGATAATTGTTTGCACATAATAAACAACATATTCCTCACTGGAACTGAGTCATCTCTTGCCTCATGATGTCATGGCAGACATGCAATCAGGGAACATATTTACTCAGTATGTCTCAGCTCAGTGATGATGACACTTGAGGCCATGTGTTTTTATTTTTATTTTTTTTTCTCTGCCTTATGGTGGAAACATACAGTGCAGTTTGACCAACACAGGTTTTTATCTACTCTTTATTTAAAAAATGGTTTCATATCCGCCTGCCTGGGGAAAAAAAAAAAAAAAAAAAACCCTCCTTTTACTGACATTCTTCACATCCCCATGAGTACATATAAATAAAGCACTCACTTTCTATATCAGGACATGATGAAATGTCACGTGTCTCTCAGAATACGTGTAACATTAGAAGCTTCCTTTACTTCCTTTTGAAGTGTGGAAGTAAATGGCAAAAGATTATTTGAGGAGATGAAGCAGAGCACCTCAGCATCCTCTGCGGAGTTGGGGAATTAAAGAGAAATCACAGCCTTAGGAGGGCTGGTTAGAGAGCACAGAGCTACATTTCCACTGCCTAATGCTCCAGTGACCCCAGTATGACTCCATGATACCAAAGGTCATGCCCGCCTTGCGTTTCCCTCGGCGAATCCACGATCCACCATCACCCTCCCCCCCCATAAACACCCACACTGCGTCTCCAAATTAAGATTCCCACCCACCTGCTTGTACCCCCAACTGAGCATCAGAGGTTTCCAGCTTTACAGTCTCAGGAGAACCCCCCCCCCCCCACGCCTCCAAGGAATTACTTCTATCTGGCCTACTTTCCGCCCTCGCTTTACATGAAGTTGTACAGTATCTATACGTTGTTTTTTTCTGTAACACCTCCAAATGTCCTTCTTCCTAATCATTTGTTTTTGTCGCCTCAACCCTGATGTTCTTCTGCTTTTATTCACCTCTCAATTCCATGTCCTTCTTTTCTGCCTTCTCTAGGCTTTTTATTAAACATTGGTAGCTTCAGGGTGAAATCGTGTTCCTATATGTTGCCTGTCCGTGCTCATTTGTGAGTCTTTGCGTTTGCTTACCCTTGGCTTACCAATGACTTTAAAAAGCCCCACAAGAAAGACAAATGAGACTTCTCTAAAGCCATCTAGCTTAAATGAAGGCATCATAGCTGATTGTTAGTAGCAAAATCTGAAAACAAGTGAACCAGATTAATTATATTCTCATATAAATTGAATTATTGGGTCGCAGTGGTACGATTGACTCTGAGTTCTGGTACTGAGGATTCACTACAAATCTGTTGTTGGAACTTGTATGTTTGCTCTTTCTTATTAGCAAAGATCAAGATAGCAGATAGCAGCTTCTCATTTTTAGCCGTCGCTTTGGCAGGTCATCTTTAATTATCTTTTCTTATAATTAATCTGATGTAATGTTCTGCACAAAACTTAATGACAGGCCAAAGCTAAATATTGCTGCCGTTTGGTTTGTGTCCTGTCTGCAAGCCAGCGTCTGAACTGCACCAAACATTTTCATGAAGTAAGAGAAGCATCACTCTACGTGAGGAATGAAACATCTTCACAAGTCATGGATTTTTCTTTTTTTTTTCATCAAGATGAATTCAATTGTTTCTCATTTTCAGATTGTAGCTGCATGTTGTGGATATGAATGAGGCTGCCACTCAAAACTGTTTCTGTCTTGTCAGCCAAAAAAAACCAAAACCTGTTCCCCTAATTAAAAAAAAAAAAAAAAAAAAGTACTATAAGACTAGAGCTGTGCATCTATTGTTTCAAGGTACACGTATATATATAACATGATTTTAGACATTTTTTTTTAGATATTCAATGCAGATATTCAATGCAGTATCTGCATGTGGGATTTTGTCTCGTGTGGCTCCCACGTGGTGTCACAGATTAGTTGTGTGTTAATACAAGCAGTGAAAATAACAGTGAATCTGATTGTCAGCAGTTCATAGTAATAAATATCAAACTGCTGCCTGTTGCACAGCTTTGTTTAATTACACTCTGATATGTGTTGTAGTTTTCCAATTTTAAGGTACATTTTTAAATTCATGAAAGCAAATGATTGTAGAATAATACATTCATATACATTTTAGCCCTGTATATTGGGTGGTTTATCCTAAGTCCTGAGACAAATCCTTAAATTAATCTTTTTTTACGAGCCAAATGATTTTGGAATTTCAGTAAATTAATTTCATGGCTATTTAGGCCCAACAACCCATTGGTCCCAAATAGGGTTAAAGGGCTGCAGTAGTTCAAATGACCGGAAAAGTCTAATTAACGATGCATTAGGACAAAAACACCCCGCAACATTGTCACTGAAGCAATATTAATGCAATTACAATCATCACCCCCCAGAAAATGCCATAATAAAGTTTAGCCTTTTCAGCTAGCTACTGTACGTTTGAGTGCTAGTGTTGTTTTTGTATCAAGTCTCCAAAGTCAGATAAGGAGTAAAACGACTGTGTTCATTAAGCTCTCTTTGTAAATTTACGATCTAAAGATGATACACATAATACTGTCACCACAAGGTCGAGAAGTCAGATGACACTGACTTATAAGTCACTCTCTATTATGTCATCAGTACATCAGAACATACTACATGCATTCATTCATTTCTCGAAACCCACACAGGCATGCAGTTCTCCACATGCAGACACACATACTTGAGTCACCCTTGTGGCTTCAAGCCCTAGCATCACACACAGTACAGCATTGCAGTGACATGCTATCAGTGACACTTGGCCACAGTCGCACATATGACTCGTATTTCAGTGAAATAATGATCAGCCCGCTTAAGGATCTCAGTTGCACATCTATTGGTCATCTGCCAGTTCTTGTTGCAACGATTGTAAAGAGTTTGGCTAGTGGCCCAGCTCACGACAAAGGATATTTGAAAAGAGAAGCAGAGCACTTAAATGAACAAGATGTCATTTGATGATAGATCTTCCTTTTGTGTTCTCGAGTAATTATCATAGCGGAATGCACACATAAATTTGACCATTTGATTGTATGAGTTTTCTGCCTCACCTCAGATGACTCATATTAACTGTACTGTAAGCCCAGCTATGTGTATTAACCTATATTTTACCCATGGATGTGACTCAGTAGGTGTCTCATTCAATCTCATTTCCAGGCAGTGGAAGCAAAGTGTGTGGGTTTTCAGGGTGGAGACTGGTTTAGTCTTTTGCAATACTCTGCACTTGACTGACTTTTTTTTCTGTTGTTAGAGCTTCTTTTATTGCCATTATACTGGATTAGAGTGACTTATTGAAAGGCCATGTTAAAGATCACTCCATAACTGAAACTGCCCTTAGTGTTTGTGCATCACAATGACTGTTTGTCCTCTTGTACCATTACTTTTACTAACTAAATTATTGTTGATTAGGAGGAACTTAAGCATTATGTTCACTGCTGTAAAATTTTAAAGGCCTGCTCAAAATTGGAAAGCACAGCTGCTAACGTTTTTTTTTGAATGCTCTTGTCAACCTTCCTGCAGTTTCCAATTTTAATAGTTCGTTGTAGGTTTACTCGAGACACATTATTGGATTACATGTATTTCTCTGTACAAACAGTATGTCACACATGTCATTCACTAACCAATTAACTTGGGAACATTTTGCCAAGTAATTCTAGAGATTATCATTTGTCGCCACACCCATTACATTAAAAACACCTGTATGCTCCGCAGAGAAAGGCGCAGACACGAGCATATTCTTGTCCCTCAGTTTGCAAACACACCCTATGCGCAAAGCTTTTGTGACTGTGGTAAGTGTGTTTGGGTCCTGTTTTTCTTTCGCCTATTGACTTCATGTCAAAATTAAGCGTTGGCACGGGGTGCAACTATGTGGTGATACAAAGTTACCTGGTTAATCATCTACCATCCCTGTCTTACATCACCCTGAGGTAAGATTTCGCTGAAAGGAAAGGAGAGTTCAAGAAGAGAAGAGCAGATATTTCAGAAGAGGACAATAGGTTGTGGTGACTTGGTGCTTGCGCTTGCAATGTTCTGTATTTTGGGGGAGTGGGATCATCATGGCCCCTGGAGTACACCACATCTCTGCTCATCCTCTCCCCACAAGCAGCAACGGCAGCACCACATCATTAAGAACAATATCTTCAACTCTCTTTCTCAATCAGAACATTTCATGTCATGCAATGAGACGTTTTGGCAGCTGCCACCTTGACCCCTTGCTTCCCGCCCTCAGGGTGTGATGGTGTGATGGCGTAAGTCTCTGTCAACCTATGAAAAGGCTGACACAAACACATAACTCAGTATGTCAGATATTAATTCACAATGTTCTGTTGAAGGACTCAGAGTGTTATTTAACATGAACTGGTCAAGACTTTTAGTTTCCGCTCTGTTCATGGTTCTTTACATTACACATACATAATATAAACATAATAATTTCTTAGAGGGGGATTTAAATGTATTTGTTGCAGAATGACAGCAATTTCCAGCAAAGTAAATCGAATAATACTTCTGAATTAAGAACCCCTGCAGTGTAAATTGTGCAGATTTATTTGGCAACACTTTACTCTACGCTAAGTTCTTTCATCTTTTAATTTTAAGTCATTATTTTTGTCATAAAGTTGCACAAAGTTCAGCAATTCTGTAATATAACCTTACAAAACCTAAAAAATGAATATAGCACTTTCATAAGATAATCATATTCTGAAACAATGATTGCTATATTGTGTTTTAACCAGGCAAAATTCATTTCAATAAAAGTTTTCAATAAAAGCTCAAGAAACCATAAAAACCTCCTTGGGACATAATTCTGCCAAGCAACAACCTCTGTGGATGTGAAATGAAGAAGGCAGGACTGTCAAGATGGCGACAGACAAAGCCACAACAACACTCACTCAGAAACCTATGGGTGACGTCACGGTGACTACATCCATGTTTTATACAGTCTATAAATTCTACACCTCACTGTGAAAGACTCCTGAGAATGTAACTGAGCACTGTTTGTCAAAACTGTGCTTGTTCTTACTTTCTTTGCCAGTTGATGGTGCATATTCTAGCAATGCTAAACTGCGGATGCTTCTGTTGGTTTTGTTTTTTGCGGAGAGGTGGTACAAATTTGATTGGTTGTACTGCAAATGTGATACTGGTGGTGCTGTAGCATTTCATTTAATTTCATCTAGACCAAGGGAAAAACAACACAGTTGCCCTTTAGTTCCAGTCCAGTTCGTGGTCACATTGACTTTTTTACAAACGAATGAAAGAACCATGAACATGGATTCTCCATCTGTTTGGTTATTTGGTTCTCATCAGGGTTCAGTTGACAAAGTTCACACTGGTTTAAATTAACCATATTAATCAGGCAAATGCACCAGTGTTAAATTTAACAGAACCAAACAGGTTAGGTTTGAAAGCACCCTAAGTTGACCCGAATGACCAAGGGATCCAGGTTTTCCTCAAAATGGTCCTACCTGAATTGCAGCCGCTGCCTTGAATTAGATTAAACTGTAGTTTCCAGGATGCGAAGCAGTGCTGTGTCCAGCATTTGTTCAGGGGCACTCAGTGCTGCTCGCCTAGAAGCTGGACATGTCCTTGCACAACAACCCTGCTGTCAGTCAAACCGCCCCATTAAGTTGGGCATGACATTTAAAGTTGGGCGAAGAAGGCGGACAAAGTGCCCTTACCTCCTCCATACTAGCCCTGCAGTAGAGCCCCTGTGCAGCGGTTGTTGATGAGTGTGTTTGTGTGTGTTGTGACTTTGGTCAGACTTAGTCTGGCATAAGGACAGCTGTCACATCTCCAACCTGTCACATGCGACACAGAGGAGATGCCAGAGGCCGGGGCATCAGGAGACACAAGGACGGACACAAGGAATAGTGTCTGTGCATTTGTGTGTGTGTTCGTGAACGCATGTGTCTGAAAGAGTAAAGGGGATGGAAGACATGGGGTGGTGGCCACGTGAAAGGGTTTGACTCGGAGGCACCCTCTAACCTTGATGTCCATGCACAGACGCGTGCATACTCTTCACCCGCTTTCTTAAATCCAGTCCATGAGCAGTTGAGTCACATCTCCCTGGGGCATGTAGTAAATACTGCTTTAACGTCCAACCAACACCCCTGCAGGACGCCCTCCTTGTCTTGCAGTCCTCTGACCCAGGCCATTTCAGTGCTCATTACTTACCAATGAAGAAGTCTCTTCATTAAGGTCCTGCCTGTGGCCTGTGGAGCAAAGGCTTTTTTAAATGTTCCCTCTCTAATAACTCTTTACATAAGCAAGCAGCAGTTGCCCTCAGGTGTATTTGGTTAAAAGGGCTTAAGATGTGTGTATGTCTGCACAGAAACATTAATGGCCATTTGGGGGCTTTTATTACATTAGAGAGAGAAGAGATCTTCTGTTTCAATTTAAGTAATAGTTTCAAGGCTGGCAGGTTAAAAGGTCAACTTTTGTTCTCATTAAGCCATCTTTTCACAACTTCCTGTATAGATTTGCAAAGTTTTGGGAGAAGAAAATCATGGGAGAGTTTTCGAATGCCTGTAAATTACAACTGCACTGCAAGGACACCCCCTCAACACACTGTGTATTCCATAACCAAGGCCAGCTGTCAAGTAAATCACTTGTATTTCCCCTCTACACTTTAATTTACTTTAAACATCCCAAGCATGAAAACGTTTTTCTCCAGCAAATAGCGTGAGATTCAGAGACAAACATCTTTGTTTCATTCTCAGTAGTCATGAAAAAGCTGCAGCATTTAAAAATAAGTTGTGGACTTTCTGTCTCAGAGATCGAGTTTGAATACCAAGCAACAGGTCATAGGGCTTTAGTGGTCATGAAGATAAAGATATAAAGATATTTGTTGAATGTAAAACCACAAACCTTTTTAATATTTTCTATTTATATCCATCATGTCAGACATCAGACAGCTGCATTGCCTTGTCTGATCACACTAATCAAACAGTGCTGAGGGTCACAATTGACTTAAAGCAACATTGTTTCAGACTTTAATACCACTGTACTAAATATGGACAGCTGTACATGTATATTTGTTATGATTATATTACTTATGATCGAAAACTAGTGAGTCAGCAACTTTGCTAATCCAGCCAAATATCAAGCAAGGTCAACAACACAAGACATAGCAGCCAGCTAATATTACTTACTAGCCCAACGGCAAGAAGCCCAGCTCGGCGTCTGTCTTTCAGCCTTTTATTTCACCAAGTTCTTGCCAACTATTAAAAGTCAGTCCCAGATTTGTCTGGCAGCCTCTTGCTAGCTCACTCTCTCCTTTTCTGCTCTTAGCTTCCTCTGTCCACGTCCTCTTCAGTCTCTTCTCCTCTGTCATCACGTCCATAGAGGCCGCTGAGCCTGGTTACATTGCCCACTTGCCCAGCTCTGGTTCTGGCACGACACACAGGCCCCTGCTTTGGTCCAGCCTGAAATATCTCAACCATTGGACGAGTTGACATTCACGGTCCACTGAGGAAGAAGCCTTGGTGATCCCCTGACTTTTGTGGCTTTGAATTAAACAAAATTGAACGGACTACCATGATATTTGCGTCACATGTTCATGCCCCTAACAGGATGAAGTAAAACTTCAGGGATTTTTCCTGTTGAGCACATTTTGGTTTATGATGAACTACGTGAAAATCTTCCCATCACTACTACTACTAAACACTACAATACTTAGTGTTTAGTTTTGATGAGCAAATCTTAGCATGCTAACACGCTTCATTAAGATGGAGAACATTTTAGATTTATTTAGAATAGCATGCTAGTATGCTGATGTTAGCATTTAGCTCATATTCTTTTTGTACTTCGCTGTAGACACTTCTGTTTCTATAAGTAATATTTGACTTTAGATGCACACTGGAAGAAATTACTTAAAGCTTACATTAAAATTAAGTTTGTGTATAGTTATACTTATATAAACAAGACCCAAAGCACTATTTTTAGCTACATAGTTTCAGTCCCCTTTCCCAGCACATTAATTTAGAATGGCAAGAGCTAAAAGTTAAAGGGTCTGCCTTTAGTTTTTGTTTGTTTGTTTCACTGATGCAATATGACTTGTGACAGCTCTTCGCTGTCTTCTGGGATGAGATGAGTCTGAATCATTCCACAAAAAGGCTCTCTCCTCAACAGCGCCTTTGGTCTGACCAAATTGAGGGATGGTCCACTGCAGCCCGTACAGAGCTGCCCCATGTTCTTTGTCTGGCCCCTCTCACCTTGCTGTTGGTTCTCATCTGCCTGTTTACTCTGCCCAGTCCAAAGGAAGCATCCTATAAATCACCTTTAAAGATGAGAATGGGACTTGACAGCAACAAACTGGAGCAAAACAATCTTTTCCCAAACCCCACATCCACCCCAGCGCCGCATCTCCATGCCTGTTCCCATCTGTCCCGTATCGTCAGCGGCGGTAGCCGTGAGCGCTGCTGTGAGACTGAGAGCAGTTCTTGTTTACTGATGCAGGCTATATTGATGTGAGCTGAATCCATCAGGCGACACTTTTGGATGCCACGCATCCCGCTGTCTTTCACTGCCTTCCCTTCTACTCATTGTGCCTTTACCCCTAATGTATCTGCCACTACACAGCAGACTGCATGCTAGTCAGCAGAGCTGCAGCTATTGTTGTGCACATGCTATGATATAGATAATGATACTATGATGTAGATACTATAGTTTCAATTTCTTATTAATGACCATTATTTTTTTGCAATCCATGTTATATAATTAAGATAAAACCCTTGCTGTTTCCTGTGTACATGTACACCTGGGGCTGCAACTAGATCACATTTTGAGTGATTTTATTGTTTTTGATTATTTAGTTGTTTTTTTCTTTAATTAAACACGATGGTCATTAGATTATACACAGAAAAATTAATTTCACTCCACTTGGGGAGAAAATGTTCAGTGAAGGAATTTCTTTTTCCACCCACTCAGCCGTGTTTTTCTCAAACCAACCGTCAGTTTGGTTTTGTGATCAGCAGGCCAAAGCGTGTGTAATTTATTAATAAGCCTGATCACGTTTTAGGCTGCCTTGCTGCAAACTGGTTGCACCGTGCCTCTGTCCATCATGTATGGTGGTTAGATTTGCTCTCACCACAGCGGGCAGCGATTATAACAAATGGATGAGTTCAAACCAGCTGTAAAACATTTGATTAACACTGCCGAGCCTCTGTCGGGAGAGAGAGAGCACCCAGAATGGTCCTTGATGTGGAATTGCACTAATGACAGTGCCTGAGAAGTAGCCATGCTCTAGGAAATACATCACAGAATGAGAAATTAGAGCCTTGAAGAGACAGACGAGTTTTGTAGCGAGAAGCTCCGGGTGGCCTCTGCATCCATCTCACACATGATTTGATTGGTGCTCCCAGTCATCAGCTCAGCCTCATGGTGCAGCTGTTGAAGCTAATGTGGCATGAAACAAAACAGATGTTTCTTCTGGTGTCTTTCCTCTTCTCTCCATCTCCTTCGATATTTTGGGACTGGCACACTTGTTGTGTACACATAGACGTGTATGATCCCCAGGTTTTTACTATTAGGATTTAACTTTAACAGTTTGAAAGTACAAAACTTGTCAAAGTTCTGCAACATGGATAGTTTACTAGATGGATAAGTGACTACCTGAAGACAAATCTAGATCAGTGTGCTTCAAACAAAGTGCTTGTCAGATTGTTGGACAGCATCAGAGTCTTCCTCCCCCCACACCAGTGTTGCATCCAATAGTTTTTGTACCTTTCAAAAGTTGACAATTGACAAGTTGGCCCACTTCACACTTTTGTAATTTGATAAAAATAGAAGTTTGACAGTTCCATGAGTCGGGCGTCAAAAACTCTATGGCCTTTTAAATGCATCGACATCCTACAAACTAGTTCATTTCAGACATGCCCTAGTTTTAACTCTAACAATCCCAAGCATGCAGCTATGTTAATGACTCCCAGCTTCATCACAATGGTGTTTTCCTCTATGGATAGTGCTTTTACTGAGTAACATTACCGACCTGACTTTGTCTTTCTCAGGACACAGCGCTGGACCCTGGAGAGGACGTGGCTCTTCTCTCAGTGAGCTTTGAGGATGCTGAGGCTACCCAAGTCTTCCCTAAACTCTACCTTTCCCCCAGCATTGAACAGTAAGTATATCACACCTACAAATATATATATATATATATTTTGATGGAGATAATAAGTGTGTATGCAAAGAACCTCAAAATAAGTCAATGAATGAGAATCAACTGAATTTACTCTCCATTAACAAAACATGGGAGGTTGACGTTGCAAACCCATTGATTGTTGTAGCATTTCCATGGAAATCACCTTTATTTTATGATGATGCCAGTGGTTGTGTCCTTTTGTCCATGAAATCAGTTTTTAATTAACATGCAGTAGCATTGCCATGAAGTACTACCAGAAAAAGTCACAGATTTATTGTCTTTAAATCCGACACATTCCTGCAGTATGAAGGGAGAATGAAACAGTCTGCAGGTTTGTTCCAGGAATTCACTCGCAAAGACAAGATTTACCTTTAGAACCACAGGGAGGGGCAGATGAAGGTCAGCCAAAGGTGATGAGGGGCCCACTCACTCTGCTTCTGATTTCGAGGATGCAAGATGTGGTTGACGGATTAGCGCAGAGTGTGCTGTGAATCTAGCAACATATTATGTCATTGTGAATAATTCCACATCCCAGCGTCTGGACTCATCAGTCGATTCCTCAAAAACAACAAAGGAAGAACAAAAAAAATGAGATGGATGACACACAGCGTCTGAGCTAGGGATGACTGGATGTCTACAGACATCTGGGGTGTTAACAGTACAGAAACTGTGTGTGTGTATGGGTGTGTGTGTGTGTGAACGGGCTTGTGTGGAGTGTTTTCTGTGAGTCTGTGGGCACTGTGTGAGTGGGTTCTTCAGCGGCGTACATATTCTCTTTGTTCAAATCCATTTTTTTGTCTTTGCTAGATTTAGTGTGCATGTATGCGTTTGTGTGCATTTGTCAGTTTACATTTGGGTGTGTGTGTGTGTGTGTGCAGATGGGTGTGTCTGTTAGGATGCATGCATATTTGTGGGTTTTTATATCACAGATGTGTCTGTGTCTGTATGTGTCTGTTTCATTGTGTTTGTTTGCATTCACCAGTATTTGAATAGGCTTTGCTCTCAACACAAAGTCTTTGTAGGTGTGGATGTAGATAACTGTGTGTGTGTGTGTGTGTGTGCGTGTGTGTGTGTGTTTGAGCCAGGTATGGGCCCACTCTGACCTCAGGGCCTCACGGTCTGGGCTTTCGTGCTCGGAATAATCTCAGGCTGATGTTTATTTACAAGCACACGCCCCGTCGCACCAGGTTAAGAGACCTCTGCTCCCACTTCACCACCACCACTCTTTCGAGCTCCCTCTCTCTCTTTTTTTCTCCCTCTCGTCCTCTTGTCTCACCACGTTCCTTTCTCATCCTCATCTCCCGTGCTCCTCTGTGACACCTGTAGTTAGACCTTTGCTCCACTTGTTTTAAATTTTTCTTTGGCAATAATAAAAACCTTCCTCCCATCTTCTTTCTCCTGCCATTCCATTTTTTTTTCACATTCCCTCTCTCTCATTTACTTTGTGTATCCACTTGTCTCTCACTCTCCAGCACAATCCCAGATAAAGCAGATACATGCACACACAGCCGCTCCTCCTCTCCAGTATATAGAAATGAACTGTGACAGGACCTTATACCCATTCACCAACTGCAACCAAATACCCTAATTACACCACACAAAACAAAGGTCTCCTATCTAATGTTTGTCCTACATAATCCTCATGTTTTTTCCATGCTGTGCATGTGTACTTAGCATATCTAAGCAATAATATCAGAGAGACTGCTCTGTCGCCTTTCACGACACAATTCTCCTAACTTTGATGTAGCACAACCTCTGTTTATCTTTTTACCGTAAGCACTGAATATAAAGATACTTTAATTTTATATTTTTGTTGTCTGTTCCGCACATGCACGGTTCATATTAAGAAGCATGTGCTGTTTGATCTGATACCTTTTCTGCATAGAAAATCCACTTGGTTTTCACCAAGAGCACTGTTAAGGCAGAATACCTCTGGGTTTACTGTAAATATGCATGTTCATTACATATGTCTACGGAGCTGTGTGTGTTTGTGTGTTTGCGAGGGAGATTGACCTTACCACAGTTCCAGACCAGACTGAAGCTGTTGAAGTGGTGTTGGAGGCTCTCCTCCTCTGCCAGTTGCGTGAGGAGAAGAGACAGAAGGAGGCTAAAGGCAGTAGAGTGGAGAGCAGGAAGTGGGGAAGCTATGGCACAGTGGATGGAGAGGGGTTGCTGGCGGGCGGGCGGGCGGGCGGGCAGGCAGGCGGGGTGGGGGGAGTAGATAAAGGAGGAGAGGCTATAAAACAAATCCTCCTCATCTAAACCCTCTCAGAAACATCTCAAAATGCAGAGGCTTAACGGAGTGCCACATTGAGCCAAGCTCTCATTTACCACCCCTCTCCTGCTTAATGTTTCCTCTTTTGTCCCGAGATATTTGCACATATTCACATCAAGGCTGTATATGGATATGCTCTGCTACATGCTTTTGTGCACCTTTTTGTTAGCTGTGTGGGAGTGTGTTAATTCATGACCCAGGGCAAAAAATGTATGTCTTCTGCAGCATCGTTTGAAGACAAACAATCGCATGTGTGTGCGAGATCACGCACGAGCGCATATGTATTGTATTTATTGTGGATGCAACTTAATTTAGCATGCGTATGTGTGCAAGGCTTTTGCTTTGCTTTGTGTGTGTGTGTGTGTGTGTGTGTGTGTGTGTGAGCAGATCTGTTACCCTGTTAGTTTTCCTTCATGTCCTTACTGACCCTTGTTAGTCTTTGGTCTTGTGTAGCTGCCTGTTGTCTCTGCATTGGCTCCAGTGAAGAGGAAAACTCATTTGTTGCAGCGTTTCTGCACATTTCTCTGTTTTTCAAAGCAAGCATTTTGATAGACAGCGACATTCAGGAGCTTCTGCGTTAACCCGAGCGACCACAAATGTTCACAATATCATATAATGCCGAAATAAAATTCACATCAAAACAGCTTTGGGAATTGTTTAAATCAGTTCTAATTTTATGAAATGGTGAGTGTAGCAGCTGTGGACAGCTACAGAAATTGGCTCTGCTTTGATTTTGGCACCGCTGGATTTCAGTGTTGGTACAGGCTGTCATATCAACTACATCTATTCAGTGTCAAAATGTTCTTTATTGTATGTCTGTAATCATTCCAGCTTTTAATCAATCATCCTTTTATTTATTTATTTTTTGTCTGATGTCTATGCATTCACCCTCCATCTGTCCACACATCCACTTTTCCTTTTCTCACGTCGTTATCCCTGTACTGATTATACTGCTCGGCTCTTTACAGTTTTAAACCAACCATTCCTTCCTTTATAATCCACTCGCACTATAAGCTTATTTTTAGACTTAACATTTATTTTCCTGTTTTTTTTTTTTTTTTCTTTTTTGCAGTCATTAGCTAGTCTGCCAAAACGTGGGTGACCTACACTTAATACTGCGCCTGAATACATCCTATCATATACGCAGCTGCTGCTCTGTTCAAGTGCGTTTTTGCTACACCTCCTGTGTTCAAAATCATCTGCTGATTAGAAATAAGATGCAAAACTTGTTTTGTTTTGTCACATCTCTGATCAACGACCACCCCGACCATGCACGGTGACTAAACCCGTTATGTTTTCTGTGAATGTTGCAGAATTAAAAAACAACAATTGTAGAAAAACAACTGTAGATGTGAAGCAGTAGGATATTCTGTTTACATTAGCAGTAACTGGATATAGCTCTGACACAGTGTAAAGAGAGTGAACAGTATATGGCGAGGCTATTAGCTGTGAGATAAAATTACCCTGGATTACACGCTGCATCGTTTTCATGTCAATCCCTCGTGCATGGGTAGACGATCTGAATCCAGAATGGCAGACCCTGCCACTACCACTATAACTACGATATAGAGAGATAATGATTTATTGGCTATTGCTGAAAAATGGCATAAATAATAACAAAATTGGTATTTGATTTTATAAAAATATTGAAACTTTGAACTTAACTTTAACCCTTTAACCGAGTGCAGAAGCTGTGGACAACCACAGACAACATTTGAGCTCTGGTACCGCTGGATTTCAGTGTTAGCACAGGCTGTCGTATCAGATACATCTATTCCCATCTACATATTTTCTTTTTATCATATAATTTCCATCCGTCTTTCCATCCTCTATCCTTCCATCCCTCGCTCCCCTTATGCTTCACTGCTGCCTTATCTGTCTCACTTTTTTTTTTTTTTTTTTTTTTTTTTAAATTCACTTCTTCCAGTTTTTAACTCCGGTGTCCTCGGTCATATCTCCAAAAAAAATGCCCACCCCCCAATCCCATACCCGTTCCCTCCTGTTTTTCACATGTCTGCCGCCTGTCTCTTTTCTCTCCATCTTTCTCCGTTTTTCTATCACTCTCTCTCCTCTGCTGATCCCTCTGGCTGATCCTCAAAGGGAACCGAGAGAGTGAGTGGGACTTAAAAGAGAGAGAAGAGCTGTGCTCTACCCAGCAAGGTCGTCCCTCGCTCGACTGAAACGCAGCAAGGAGAGAGAGAAAAGAAAAAAACAACACACGGGAGAAGAGAGCTTTTCCCTCTCTCTCCTTTTCTCTTTCCTCCACCTCTCTACTCTTCTCTTTCATCACTCCTGAGTTGTTTGATATCTCACTTTTACTCTTCTTCAGCAGGGGCTCGGATCTAAGAGCTCTGAACGCAAACTCGTAAGCCCCCTGAGCTACAGTGTTATACCTCTATTTCTATTCCCTCTTCCTCTCTCTTTCTTACTCTCTCTCTGTTACTTTTTCCTCCCCTGTCTTCAAACAGATGATCACTGTAATGTTTTCTGCCTTACGGAGCGGCAAGGGGGAAGAAAAAGATGTTGAAATACCCTGACAGACACCCACATTTTTACCAATAATGTGTATGTAGACAGTTGCATCGGCTCCTGTCTTTGATGGGACTGTGCATCCGTAGTCTCTTCTTTATCTGAAGAAATTATTGATTATGAGAAGTCAAATAACCATTATTCTGTATTTACTGTTATATAATGTTTTATGGGCCGCCTAGAAGGAAATATACTGTGAAAGGCGCAGAGTTGCTGCCATGATTTTCCCTCTCTGCACATTTAATCTAGCTGTTAAGTGTTAAATAGATGTAGACATTTGGTGAAAGTATAAGATGTTTGCTTTGGAGGCGTCTTTGGCTGAAATTTGTTGTCAAGCCAAATGATTTCTTTAACAACTAGTGTTGCAGTGGAGGTTGTGCTATGACCAGACCAAAAAGAATAGTTATGAGAGAGGGCAGTAGTCGGGGTCACTAGTATCAAGTGTGTTGGGAGTGTGTTGGCTTAGATTTATATACCAAAGAGACAAGTCCAATTAAAGCTTGCTGTCGGATTGGGCAGAGAATTTCAGAAGATGCAGATCAAACACATCCGTCCCTGGGGAATTTCCTGACATAAATCTCACACGAGGAATCAAACTAACATAGATGGTATCCTTCTATGGCTTCAGGAAACTGTCTTTACTTCAGTTTTTTATCATTTCACTGAGCTGTGAAGAGAGCTGCAGAGTCCTGCACATGATAATTGGTGAGATGTTAGCACATTTTAGGTTTATATGGCAAACAGTTTTTATTCACAGGAAGATACCAAAAAACATTAACATTCATTGTATGAATCCACCCAGTGAACGTAAGTCCAATATTCACTTTTAGTTCTTTTTGCTCTCGACCGAATCCTTCCCAAACAACAATAAAACATGTATATATATATATCTATATATATATATAGATATATATAGATATATAAGCATAAGCTGTTGCCTACTAAATATGAGCTGCTTGAGCCAAATACTAAAGGCTCTTGTCTTACACTATAAAATAATGATCTTGAATTATTGATATATTAAGGAAAGGTTGTGACTCCTGGCATGAAGCCATCAGCTAGAGTGAAGATGACTGTCTATTGACACTTGTACAGTGTTGTTACCTTGTTTCATTTACAATATTTGGCAGAGCACTGACACCGGTTTGCAGAGAGCTCATAAATCCGACAACAGTTGCCATTAAGGTAGCTCGGAATTAACGTTAATTAGCGACAGCTGACATGACCTGCTGTCGGAGACGTTTGTCACTTTACCCGGTGAAAGTGACGGTTTGTGGCGGCTAAAAATGAGAAGCTGCAACCTGAATGTTTTGTACACTGCTCTTTGCTAATGAGAAAGAGAGAGCCCAGACAACGGATTCGTTACTGTCGGAGCTCAGCGAATTTTGCCTACGCTGGTGTCAGAGCGCAGTCAATCACTGGTGCAGTCAAATCATTTTTCACATTCACACACTCTTAATTTTCACTCTCGCATGCAGTGAAATATTGCACTGTAGAACCCAGCTGTCATTAAGCAGAGCGGCACTGCAACGCGGGCAGGCTGAGGTGGACAGGGCAGCAGAATACAGTAAAGAGAGGATCAGATGTATGGGTTTTATTTTAGACGATCCAGATCCATTAAAATATGTCTGCATATTGATGCTTAGGATCAGCTCTACATATCTTTTCTTATTTTACGCTTTTTGTTGTTGTTGATCCTGCAGCATTGAAATACTCATTAGTATGGCTTACTGAGCTCTTATTTGTATTAGTTTGAGTGAGTAATGAGATTCATTTGAGGTCCATTGCTGCTTGCATCTGTTTCAGAGAAATGTCAGTGTTAAATTCAGATTCAGCTCTTGAACCTTCGACAACCAAACATCTGCACAATCTTTTTTTTTCTCTTTACCTGTTTGCTTTTGTGTCTCCTTCGACCATTTTGCAACCAGACTCATCGCTCTTTTCATTTTCACTTCTGCTTCTCGTTTACCTGATTGTACTGTGCCCATGAGATGAGTTGGATACATCTCTCCTTCCCCCAGAAAACCTGCTGCATTGCATAAAAGAATCGAGTGGGCACCGTCTCTGCCCCCAAACCAGATTTAGGAGCCCAGAAAAATCAACACAGAGAGACAGTTTTAGGCTGCAGTGCACTTATGTTTGTGTATCTGCATTTGCCTTTAGGTGTGTGTGTGTGTGTGTGTGTGTGTGTGTGTGTGTGTGTGTGTGTGTGTGTGTGTGTGTGTGTGTGTGTGTGTGTGTGTGTGTGTGTGTGTGTGTGTGTGTGTGTGTGTGTGTGTGTGTGTGTGTGTGTACGTGCCTGCCTGCCTGCTGATGCGTGTGTGTGCATGTGCCTGTGTGGGTGTACAGTTTGTGTGTGTCCCTTCTCCAGGGTCTGTAGAGGTGTTTTATAGCCTTTGAAAATCTTTGCATTTCGATCAGATATTTTTCAAGGTTTTGTGAGCGTCTTGTCGCAGTCAGAAATTGTCAGTCTGATAAAATAAATTCACCACTAACCCGGCAAACCCACTCAACAGTCTGAGATGTAAGCGCAGACACTTCTCTCACTCTCAGCAGCTCAGAGCACTCCGACACTTTTTCCTCCTTCTTGTCTGAACACTTCTGCATTATGGGTGTTTTTCTATACATCTCAGTGAGGTAAGGATGCTTCGCTATTGTAAGTAGGTGCTCATCTATATATATATTTTATATAGGCCACATTAAACCCCCCATGGTTAGTACACAGTATGTGTTTATGCTAAATGTGTTCACCAAAAATCAGACCAAAACATGCAAATAGCATGATTAAAAGTAGTGGCTGTTATTAATAAATGTGTTTAGACATAGACGAAATGCAGGCATACAGTATTAATAAAAACAAAGTCACATTAAATAAACACAATTGTAAAAAAAAAAATGAGGAAAAAAATCGCTAAATGTAATGTGTTGTTAAACATGACAAGGTTACATACAGTACCATTACTATGTAGTACTGAACTCATACGCACATTTTCTGCAAATAGTCATAAAGCAACTGCATAAAAGGCAAACACTGTACACCCAACTTAAAACCCTCAAAAACATGTTCACGTTGTATCTACTTTTCAATAACAAAGAAATATCCGTGACTGAATTAGCAACAATCAAAACGAGTGAAACGTTAGAAAACTCAGCAAAGTCAGCAGCAGCTTAAGCAAACAGCCCCACAGCCGCCATTCCGGTTCTGATTCAGATGTTGCAACGTTCTGATTAGTGCACAATTTAGCCCTGCCCACGTTAAAGCAGTAAGAGAAAGCACGAAGAAAAACACAAATATGAAATCTCTAATGTGAAATGAGCAAAATTTGCAGATGTTTTGTGTTTGTCCTTGCTCATAGTAAGAATGTGATGGAAAAACTAGGTTTTCTGGGACTTTAAAGTCGTTACGGTTCTCCTATGTGATGCACACTGTTGTGTGTGTGTGTGTGGAATTTATTATCCCACAAGTTCAGCCTCGACCGCCTCATCATTAATGCTTCCAGCTTTGGAGCAGAGAATTATCAAGTTTCTCTGATAATACACAGTCCATTTTGTTTTGTTATTAACATCTAACAATTTACAAGTCATCAATAGTTTGTAGCAAAATGCACTTAATTCACTGGTGGCCAGCACATTTTCTCAAACTGCATCAGCCAGCTCACCTGCAGCACTCAGTTGTGGCGTTTCAAATTCATCAGCAACATATATTTTGTTTTAAAGGATTAGTAAACCAGCGAATCCTTAGCTGCCACTGCGTTGCCAGACGCATCAACTGCCGCCAGTTGACAGAGCGATCGTTTGCAATAGGAAAATGCTCCCCAGCCTCATCAAATACTAGTGAGAGTGTGTAATAGCTGCAGCCTGAGGCTCTTATTAATCTGGTTTTATCCAAATGGATGATGAATAGTGAATCTGAGTAAAATTCGGCACTGTTATGCCAGGATAGTCACCTCATAACAGAAAGGTTACTGACTCCTATTGCCACAGGCCAAAGGCGCCTCGTCCACTCACGGTGGAAGAATAGGATGTTATTTAGTCCAAACAGTCAACAAGCGGAGTCATATGTGGGCCTCCGAGGAACCTCCAGGCTTTAGGAAATGAAGAAGGCAATCAAAATGGAAATGTTGCTGCTTTGAAACTACATTTGAATCTCCAAACAGTTCTTCTTGGCCTTATCTTTCACTTTGCTAATGAATCATGTCTGCCCTCTCTCCAACTGAGCCTTTATCTGCTCTCACGCTGTCACTGCACTGTCATATACACCCTCTCTCTCTCACACACAGACACACACACACACACACACACACACACACACACACACAGCAACCAACACACAAATAAACAAACTGAGCTTCGTAACCATCCACCTGAGTCACACAGGATAATCTCTGGTTGATGAAGTCACAGGCAGCCCTGTCACTGTATAGTGTGTGTGTGTGTGTGTGTTTACATGCACATGCATGTACCACAGTCTACTGTAAATATGTCATACAGTAGGTTGCATTGCTCAGAGGGGTTGTGTTAGGCAGCATGTCTGCATGATGACTCCAGTATGTGTGGGTAGTGTTGAGAGCCGTGTCACCAGTGGAGACAGAAGCGGGGACTCTTCAGGGTGCCACTTGGAAAGTAAAACACCATTATGTCTAGATTCTGAGCCCACCCACAGGAAACTCGATTTAAACAATTTAAACTCATACTGAAAGCTGATTCTGAACGATGGCTTATTAATAAAGATATCATATCACTTTAGGAACATTTTACCTGTTATATTTTGAAGTTAAGATCTGGATGTATTTTAAGTATCAGACATACAGATTCAGACTCTCTCAAACCTCTCAGCACCTACAGCATCACTTTGGTCAGTGTTCCCTCAGCCCACAGTCTGGCTAAAGGGGAACTCCAGTGATTTTATACATAAAGAATAGTTTCCAAGTCATAGAGAGTACTACTCAGCCTTTGAGAACATCGTATAATGTCTCCTTTTTATAGTCTTATAAATTAACCCTCATGATGTCACCAGGGTTGGGCTCAGAGGCTAAAAATTGTTAACTGAAAACCTGCATTACAAACAGAGGGTGTGGAGTTAGAAAGACCCAGGCAGACAGGGAGTGTCTAATGAAAAGATGCTCATAGTTGCATTATGGTTAATGTAGGATCCAGCATTTCTTTTGAGCTTGTGATTAGGGACTAATACAGACCCATTAATTTTGATTATTCTTTTTGCCCGCCCAACTTTATGTAAGTGGTTCATGGCCCAAGAAATATATTTAATTTTCTGTTGAGGTTGTTTGGTCTGTTCAAGGTGGAAGTAACATAAAAAAATGTTTTTAACTTGAATTTGTAAGATAGGACATTTACAAATTACAAATTTTTATCAGTCTTTACAGAATCTTTGCTGCCTTGACCTCCTTGAGGAGTGGCTAGCTGCTTCACATCAGGCTGACAATTGTGAAACAGAACATATTCAGCTTTAGTTTACTGCAACTGAACACAAAAAAGAAAGTGAAGTACCAGCCTGCATTGAAATCTAGCTTGAAAACAACTTTCCTTTTTTTCCCCCTCTTAATTTTCCGCTCTGCACCCACTACTACCTTCTTTTTATTGCAATGTTCTTTATGTCAGACCTTTATACATGTTCTGCTGTAGCCCGAAATATTTGTGCCATTGCGATGTTTTGAATGTTGGTTTTAAGCCCTAATTGCTCTCTTGCTGCAGTGCATTGCACTTTTAGCTCCAATTGTTGCCTATTTATATGTATTGCAGTGAGTTTTTACTGGTCATGAAAGTTCAAATTTAATAATGATGGCTCCATACGACCTACATAAACAAACAAGACCATTAGCAAGATATCTCTGTATGGTTTTTCTTAATGCCTGCCACCTGGTCAGATTTACCTTGAAATGAATGAAACAAATCAGTGGAAACACTACTGCTTTTTTCCACAGGGGCTTTCAGAATTGTCACAAAATGAAAGTCCCTTTGCTTCAAATATTTAAATTTAGTAAAATAAAAGCTGTCTCCAGGAGTGAATGGATGGAAATAAACTGAGTAGGTCTTAAGTTGGTCTACATGTGGACTGTGGTCCGATGTATAAGGGAAATATGTGGACTATCAGCATCAAACTAGTAAAAGATGCTTTTGTCTGATCACCCTCCATTCAATGAAGTGTTCCAGAGGCAAAACCACTGAAATCCAAAATGCATCACATTTGTTCACATGCCTGCCATTGACACAAACGAATGACGAACAGATACGCACACCATCTATTTTGTGCCTCTGTCCGCATTTCCATCTGAATGATATGGAGCTATTCTTAGATATGTGGGAGGATAGATGGGGCATCATTTAGATTTTCATTTTCAAAGGCTTTTCTCCTCGTTGCTGCAAGTCATTTTCAATTGACCATTTGTTGGTGCACAGCAAAATGCACAGGCTAATGCTAATTATGTGCACAAAGCCTACTGTAAACGGTGGCTTTGGAGTTGTGAAGAAAAGGATTTTGACAATGAAAATGGCTTCACGACAGTTTGCACGGCTTCTCTGTGAATAAGACCATATTAATATTCAGTTGAGCTTCATTTGGCAAAAAGACTAAACTTACACCACAAGCCAAAGCTTTCAACTCATTTGGAAATGTGAGGATATGTGCTATCCTTATCTTTATTTCATTTTAGTAAGGTCAGTAATTTGTTATTTTACACCTCACCTCACCTCAGACCATATGTGTAATTACAGTCATGATTATGAGTCCAGTCACTGCTGACCTTCATGACCCCTGTGAACACATCATTTTCCCATATATCTGTGGTTTTTGGTTATGACAGTAAGGCAGTGCATGGTGCTGTGCTCCACCTTCCTCCCTGATACTCCCACTACATTTCTTTGGAATTTCCAACATTGTGTAATTCTCAGGACTGAGGAAAATATTTCCATACACCATGAGAGAAAAAGGCTGTTTCTTTGTGGCTGTGTATGGATTATGCAGAGCTGTAGACTTGAGACTCAAGTCAGACTCGACTTGACTTGAGCCTTGAAGAAAAGCTGAGGAGACTTGACCCGGTGACCAATAATTATTGGCAAATGCTCTGCTGAATGTAGTTGCGTCTTTTTGGAGATCGGCCAAACTGTCAAGAATAATTAATACCATAACCAGTGTGTGTGTCTCCATAACCTAATACTTGAGTTGCAGCTGCAGGCACCAGAATGAAACGAAGCAAACTCTAAATTCAGATTAAAGAAATAACCCTTCACATAACAATCAGAGTTTGGTATGTTTTCAGTCCAGCATGGAAACAAAGAAATATAGAAAATAACATTTTTGTCATTTTTATTTTGTTATTAAAAAAACTGTACATTCAACAGGAGCTCATTGGCCATAATTCTAACAGATTAACAGTTAAGGCACTGAAACCCTGAAATGCTTCAATAACCAAAAAATATCAGTAAGACTCAGACTGTTCATACACCTGCTGTGTGAGAAATGTTCAAAATATAGAATAGAATAAAATTAAGTTAAATAAATGAATATATATTTTGTATAATTGCTCCTACAGTGTAATAATAAATTATCTTAACTACTGAAAGACGGCTTGAAATCAGTGTGCAGTTCATGTGTCTTTATACCCAGCCAGGACACTTCACTTCATAATCCCGAGAGTGTGATCTAACTATTAAAACTGAAGTTGAACCTTGTTAATTATGATTTGCCTGTCAAGTTTTTTTTTTTGTTCATCGTGGCACAAGCCTGTATGCTCCTCGCTCTGTCATCTAATCTTTGTAAATTACCAAGTCAGAGTCTGATGTTACCTTCTGTCCTGACATTTAACATTAAAGTCATGCCTTTGAGTCATTGGTTCAGCTCTGCTATCATCTTGAATCGCACTTTACAGTACAATGAAAAAAAATTAATACATTTTTTTTAAATAAAAAAAAGTTGTCTGAACATAAAAATAAATGTGAATTAGTTCTAATGTTAAACTTAGTGTGAGTCAGTTACAAAAAAACAAAATTAAGTTTCTTTATATTTATACAAGCTTCTACTTCATCTTGATTTGCAGTTATGCAAATTTTTTCACAAGTAGAAGTTTCAAGTTTGATCCCTCATGCAATACTCTACCTAATTTTAATAGCTTTCATTGAATAGTTAGTCAGCACTGATCCTCGAATGATTGTGACTAACAAGATCTGATCTGTTTTCTGATCAAACTGAGGAGCAGTGATGTATGAAAACAGACTCATTACTCTTTAGTTTTTTACCCGGTTACTTTCACTTTGAGTGTTTTCAGTTAAAGCTGTTTAACTCTCTGATTCACCAGCTTTCTTGCTACAACCAATCCCTCTCCCGTTTCACTCTCTAACTCACTCAACCACCGCTGGCTCATCAAGTTTCTCCAAGAGTTGGTTCTTTTGGTTTTCCCTGCGGCCTCCACCACTTGTGCCTAAGCTCACTCACCCATTCACATGAATGGGAGGAGTGGCAATTTTGCCACAACGCCTTATTTGATGTGAATCTGGTCTTACTAGAAACTGGACATTAATTGCCCAGTTTCCATTTATTTATTTTGGCGTGAGATTTGCCTTTGATTGACCAGAAAAACTTGCTATTTGACTTGCGAGTCGCGTCTTGAGGCGTGACGTGGTTCAAAAGGCTTAACAACAGCTCAGGGATGATGCGATGGAATTGATAGGATCATGACCGTGCTCTGTGGACTCACTGTTGTTGTTTCACGTTTAGATACATTTTTTTTTTTTTAAATCATAGACTTCCTGATCAACTAGAGAACAAGCCCTTGGGGCTGGATGTCAACATATACGATCTTTGACATTTGACACTATGTTACATGATGTAGGCTATCCACATGCATCATGCATGCTTAACCTGATCCACTTTGGCATTGCTTTTAATGACATAACAGCATTTGTAAATGCCCTGTGACTGTCCTGCTGCCATAATGAAGAATAAAATAAAAATAGAAAGCAGCAGAAGAAATCCTGCTCTATGTGTCTTAAAATGAGCATTAAAAGCCAATAAGCGCTTCCTTGAGACCTTTAACCCATCCTCAGGGTATTCCCTCTGTTTTTACCCCAGATGAGAAAAAAAATGAGGGAGTGACTACTTCGCTTGGTTAGTCATTGGGGAGCTGCAGCAGCAGATTTCCTGATTAAACAAGCATGCACTAATCACTAATGGAGCTGTGCTGCAGGATTGAATCAGGAGAACGTCAAAAGAATAAATGAACGAGTGAAGGGGAATGAGGAGAACGCCACAGGCATTCAAGAGTCCTTTATTTTATTTTTTTAAATTCAACAACCTCCGTAGAGGGCAATAACGTATGTAGTGTAGTATTTCCATAAAAGCAGGTGTCCACACAAATGGTCCCAAATAATTTTACAACACTGGTGTAACTTTCTGACCTGTGTTATCTAAATGTGTGTATTTAAAGGGCTAACTGTTGTCTTTTTTCCACTCAATCAGTGCTCTAGGAGGCTCATCAGCACTTCATATCCCAGCATTCCCCAGTGGAGGATGCCTAATTGACTACGTTCCTCAAGTGTGCCAGTTACTCACCAACAAGGTAAATGTGTTTGGTATAACTCATTTTACTTGTACACAGTGTGGTTAGTTATGCATTGTGTGTTTGTGAGCAAGATTCTTTACTTTTAATATATGTATGTGTGTATGTGTGTGTCATTTATTGCATAGTTTTATAGCTTTAGTGCTGTGTGTCCACTGAGCGTGTCCCGGTCTTAATGATTTTATGCGCATTCATGCACGTGTGTCTGGCATCTGCCGACGTGGGCGTGCTGGCCAAGCTCCATAGGCCGTCTGAGCGCTCCTTGGCCTCTGCAGGTTGACAGGTAGATATGCTGCGTAGATGCGATGTAATGCCATTTGCCTCAGGGGAAATGCCCATCCCCCGCAATCTCACATACACATAACACACACACAGATCCCTTCCATCTCTTCCTATTCACCTGGACTCTGACCGGTGTACTCAGAGTGTCTGGAACACTTGCGTCCCCGGATGACCCCCACGTCTATGGGTGTTTAAGTCCAGTGGTAGTGTCAGAACCTCTCCCTCCACTTCCATGAAAGAGTCGCAGAGGCCACAGCCTGTGTTTGGAAGGAGGAGCTTTGTTCATAATGTCCCTATCACTATTTTAAAGAATAAGCATACATTTCATTAGAATCTAGCTTTCAGGATTATTCTGTGACTTCTCGCTTTGCTGCAGCCAACACAACCAAACAGAGCCATGAACTATAAAAAACAGCATTGGTTTAGTAGCCTAAATACCATGGTGTGTTGTTGCACCTTAATTTGAAATTCAAACTGTCCTTTGTGTGTGTGTCACAGTCTGTCGTGACCAGTCCAAATTAAAAATCTTCAGTGTATAATCACAAAAGGCCTTGTGATCCAGTGGGGGACATTTATAAAATGAAAAATCACTCTGATCTATTTCATGCCACATTTATAGTTTTAGATGTTTTATAAGTTATTATTTTGATTTCATTATTGTTGTTTTCATTTCAGTTTTAGTCTCCCAGAGTGGGTTTGCTTGTTTTAGTTTCATTTTTATTGTGTAAAATGGTTTTGGTTTAGTTTTTATGAGTTTCAGTATTAGCTTTGGGTTGTTTTTTTTTTAGATATGGGGGTTATTTGTCAGGATAGGTATTTCAATACAAACAAACACTTTGTGAAGGTAACTGACCCAGTTATGCACACATCCCAGTCTCAATAAAAATATGCCTCAATATTCTCAATGCCTACTCATAACAAATTTGACTAAACTGACAAAGACTGTGTATTTTTATTTTATTTCCGTTAGTTTTGTAAGTACACTATGATTTCAGTTTTTACTATAATAACCCTGTTTCATGCCCATTTGCATGCAAGCTGTGAACAGGTTATCATGACCTAATTTCTATAAACGGATATCTGCATATGAATGCAGAATATGTAGGCAAGCGACCAAGATTTTGGCACAGGAAGTGTTCTGGTTTCCGTTTGGGCTCTGAGTAGTATTGACCAATAGTGTTTGAGCGGGTTTTGGTGAGATGCAAGTAATCTATTAGTCTGTATGGAGAGCAAAAGAGGCGGAACGCACTGGCTATTGTCTGATGTCAATTTAGCTGTTTTTAAAGTTATCTGCATTCATATACAAGTGTTTATAGAGATTAGCACTGAAGTTGCTAATGCTGTCACTCTGATCTATTTCATGCCACTGCAGAGGAAGACTTGGCCCAGATATCCGAATAACGGAAATACGCTGGCAACACTGGAAGCCCGGCTTTTGCCCTTGAAATCATGTCAGACAATAGCTGAGAGGTTCCGAAATTTTCATGACCCCAGATGATCTGAAAGTTGCACGTAATGTGTGGAAGCATTTTGTATTCAGCAGTGTAAATGGGAAAACTGTGAGTAAAGATGAGGCTGTTTGCAGGCAGTGGAACTTTCTTACATTACAGTACACAGTATTCCCACCAGGACAAATCTGAAGTCGACTGTTTTACTTCAAATGGCTGATAGGTGCGGGCAGACGGTGAATCTCATGTTTGGAACATGCTAACCTGTTAGCTTCTTACTCATGTAAGGCACTGCAAATAAAAAAAGAAAACAATTCCACAGCATAGTTTCTGATTAGACCATCGAAAATAAGTAAATTTTCATTTGTTGGATTTTTTTTATAAGGGTTCAGTTATTAAAGCAAAATTCACAGTGAAGAGTGTAAAGGCTAATGCTAAGCTAGTTTGCTAACTAGACCTGCCAGCCTAAGCAATCTTGGTTGTGCTTTAGCCCAGTGTTATATAATATGAGATTTAGGCCAAAGGTGATGAAGAAAAAGAAACTTAATGCTAACATTCAAGACAAAGATTTTCATAATCTCTGTCAGGACAGGTTGTGCAGTCATTTTCTTCTTTAACACCATCAATTATTTCCTCCCACCTATTCCAGGTGCTGTGATTGTATTGACACAATTTTACCGCCGCATGCCTCAGCTGTGATTGTGCTGGATGATAGCAGCACTTGGCATCTGCATCATTAAAAAAAAATAAAAACAATGACTCAGCTTCAGAAGCTAATAGGCCCTGATGGGGTTCTCAGTCATCTCCTGTGTACATACAGTATGTGATCAACTCACACAAAGAATTAGTTGCTTTCAGGCAATTTCAATTAAATCAACCCGAGCTGCTCACCTTTTTCGACATGATGGTGATTGTCAGGTAAGAAATATGCTTATGAGAGAAAACCTGAGCGTAATTAATGAAAGCAGTGTAATTAAACTGCATCAGATGTCGACTTTCTCTTAATATTTTGGTACAGGGGCTGTTGCTGCCACTGTGAATTAATGAAGTGATGAAGTAAACAGGCCGCAAATGATGATGGTGACAGTTCATTTGAAGTGTAAAATAACAAGTGTCTTAGTACAATTTATGAATAAAAAGATTGTAAGCCAATTATTCAATTCTAATTATAAGTCTCAGTGGTGTTTGCTTCTGATCAAATGTGGTAAAACAATTCAAAACGCCTTTGATATAAAAGTTATTCTAGCTAAAACTTTTCAGCATAATTTAGTCTACTTTGAATAGACAGCCAAATATTCTAAGGACAGAGGGTGTCACTCCCTGTACAGATTGTGAAGCCCTCCGAGGCAAAATGTATTTTGCGACTTTGGGCTATACAAATAAAATTTGATTTGATTTGATATTCTGCACTGCGTTTTCTTCCTGAAATTCTACATTTACAATATCACATTTGAGATTTGTTTTAAATTATGCAAAATAAAGTTAATTGCAAGTTTTTTTATTTATAATCATAAACTAGCAACTGATGCTAGGTAGAGTTTTACATCCAGGTTGTGGATGTAAAACCTCAGTCTCAGTCAGGTTTTTTTTTTTTCCAGAAGGCTGAGTCGTAACCAACCTAACACTTGTTTTTTTTTGACTGACTGAATAACATTCTGAAAGGGCATCTATGTGTCAAAGAGGTGGTTGGCATTACATATGAATCATCAGACAGATTGATCAATGCAGTGACTTCGCCGCTCAACTGAAGAGCGAAGAGTTTGAGATGATTTCCTAGAAGCTGAGTGTATGAGAAACTTAAAAATGCGTCATGATCTTCCTAACCTGTAGACAGCACGTATGTAATGAAAAAATATAATGATGCTGTGCAAATTGAAATTCATGTGATATTTGAAGTTTATTAGAAGTGTTGCATTAATATCAAATATCATAATGAAGAATCAATTTTAAAGCAGCAACTCATTCCAGCTTGTTTGAGTGATTTTCTTTTAGTGATTTTTTTTTTTCCTCAATATGATTTTCCTATAGAATTTGAAGCTTGATGCTCAATAACTAAAAGGATTTTTAAAAGGAATTCATATCAGATCAGTCACTTTTATAATATGAAAGCCGGAGGTGGTGTGATATGACTGAGAAAGACTTCTTAATCACCCAGCAGGAAGCACTTCCGGCGCTGTTGCATCACACTCCCCACAAACACATGCACAAAGACAATAAACGGATGCCCGGGCGAGGGAGTTATGGGTGCAGGCAGGTTTGAATACCTGCAGAGCAAGATCACCTGTCTTGCATCACTCAAAGCTCTAGGCAGCCAATAAAAAGACTTGGCCGCTAGTCGCAGTGACAGTGGGGGCGGGAAATCCTTTCTCAGCATGGGTGGGAAAGTTCAGTGATCTGCAGTTCCCTTGAAACAGGCACAAACACACAGGCAGTGTAACTAGATAAACAGCTTATTGAGTATGTGGCCTTGCAGCTTTTGAGAAAGCTAAATTGCCGCCTCCGCTGTCCCATGTAAACATAATTGAACAGGAGTCTGAGTCACAATGTGTGTCTGTGTTTAAGAGCTCTTCCAGAGATGAGACCCGTCACGCACACGACTATGTGTGTCAGAGATTACAACTTTCCTCTTTCACTCGCAAAAATGCCGTCATTCATACATGGTTGATGAGTAATCACAACTGAGCAGTAGCAGTGGATAAAGGCAGCACTGTGTTCATGGCATATCCTGTCCTCAGATGAACCTCAGTTTTACTGCGAGTTCTTTGGCTGCTTAGGAGCTGGGACAAATAATCAATAACTGCAGCACAGACTTTGATTATGCATTATAGATGCACTGGCACCAATATCATGTTACGTTATCACATTATTGTTGCATTGCTGGAGCAGAGGATCCGTTTATTACATCTCGCAGATATGTGATCTCTGAAGCTGCTCTTGTTTCCAAAAGGAAATCCTTTGTACAAATCATGGCTGTTTCCTCCACTTTTACCCAGATAGATCATTGCCTTGTGACACATTATAACCAGGAAACTCTACACCTACCTACCTGACATCAAAATATTAGTGTAGCTGCTAGATAATCCCTTATCTGATAAAGAGACGAAGCGCACTATTGCATAACATACAATAATGAGCTATTAAAAGATAGATATCAGCCTTCAGTCTTGTTGAAGCTAAATCAATCCAATTAGAGATCATGTTCTCAATATTTTTGTGTCTTCTCTCGTTTGCTCTCAGCAGTAAGTCGGAAAGCAGTTGTAGCATGCGTTAGCCTCACCCTCTGCACTTTCACCGGTGGTTTCTGGGCTGGAGAGTCTCTTGCTTGAAACGATCCATTGTAGCTCACAAGAATGTCTGTACACTTGAGATAATAATACAGATAACTGGCTAATATTTCTCAGCAATGCGCCTTTATGTTATGAATAGGTGCCACACAGTGATTTAGCGTGGTTAGCTTGCCCACATGATTGCACAAGGTTTCATTTTAATGTTTTTTTTTTTTTTTTTACAGATTTATTCTTGCTAATATGTTGGATTCATGTTCAATATATATCACACCGTATCATGAAAACAGTTCTATTATTAGAAATATCTTATTGAGAGTCTACCTGCGAGTCCCAACCTTTATTCATTATATACTGTTCAATCCAGTCTGAAGTAATACGCAGTGCAAATTCATAACTTGCGTTGGGTTTGATGAAGTTTTATTAAATCCAAAAGCAGTGTTTATCAAGCTCAACCTATTTAAGTTGTTTGTTCAACATTTGCAAGCATTCATAAGTTATGAATAACTAAACTTAAAGTTTTCTAATCATCGTTTCCAGCTGAAACGTTTTTAGTGGCCACCAAAAATATGTACGGAAGTCCTGATTCATAAATACTGATCTCATCTGCATAAAAGTTTAGCTGTGAAATTTCCCTGAAATTGATGTGAGGTCATCAGCTAGATAATTTCTTTCGAGAGAAGCACTGGTCTTTTTGAACTATAAAAACAAAGTTCAATCCGAATCATACAGTTGAGTGATGTTTCATTTATTAGCCACATCTGATACAGTGTAATCTGCCACTCATGGTGCTTGTCATTTCAACTGGTGAGAGTGAGGGTCATTGCCAGATCGTACATCATTCTTTGCTACAAAGAATGTGGAGAGAAAGAAGGTTCAGTAAGATTTTTTTTTTTTAGCCTCAGAGCTTAGCGGATCCAGATGTTTCATCAACTATCGCAACCCAGCTCTGTATATAACTAAAGAATATTCCCACTGATATGAATTTCACATTGTTGCATTTTGTCCCCTCTGTTCTGTGTTGTTCAGTAATCTGAGCTTAACCCAGGTATAACCATCCCGCTAAGGCTCAGTCTTGCTCAGTAAATGAAGCAGGTCACCTTCATGGCTGGCTGGCTTTCTCACCTGCCCACGACGCTCAACAGTCAAGCGGGCCCAGAGCTTCTCCTCTTTAAACTTAATGGTTAATCACACCTGTCATCACGCGCTAAAGACATGTCGGAGAACTTGTTCTTGTGTGCATGTGTTGGAACGTACATGTGGAGTAATGGATTGTATTATGTGTTGTTTTTTTTGTTAATCTTTAATGGCTCACTTGTGGCTTTTATATACGCTCTCATGTATTTTTGCAAACATTTTGCCTCTTAGCAAGAATGCCAGCTGAGACCTTCCTGTGTGGAGCATATTTATGATACCATTGCTGACAAGTAGTCGTTGCTAAGCACTACAGCATTTTTCTCCTTTTCCAATATGATCCACAAGGTTGCTAAACGTACACGAAGCTCATCCAATGAAAGGAAAACTGAAACAGTGACCGTGTTTTATCAATATTCAAAACGTAAGACATAATGTGGAGGTTCCGTGGAAACATGCCGACTGAACTGTAGAAATTATATTAAAATTAACACAGCACCTTCAGCAGACAGTCTTTTCTAGGACCATTTGACAGACTCTATGGTGGAGCTTTGAACACCAGCTTATTTGCCTGTCAAGTGGCAAGCTGAAGACTTTGTACTTCTGTGACATTTAAAATCACCTGTACAAAGATTGCACGTAATGCTGCTTTTGTGCTCTGAGCTGTCTGGTTTTAAAATGAAAGCAACCATTAAAAAGTTCACCTTTCTTAATCTCTCTGCAGGCCAAGGTATTGTTTACATTCTGGGCAGGTTCACTCAGAAAGCCTCTCTGCTGGCATGTACAGTACTGCCAGCATTTCCTCTCAAGCTGTGCACAGACTTAGAGTTAGCTCTGCCTATAAGGACCCTAACTCGGGGTCAAGAAAGTCCCGGAAACCGTGTGGACAGGACATTTGCTGAGGGGGATAAAAGGGGGGGGATGCAGCTGATGAGATAATAAAACACAATATTCTCGTTCATTAAACAGGAAATGCAAAAATGCTGTCGCTGCAAGGCCAGAGTTCAAAGACATACAGTTATAATCATGCACTCTTGTTATCTCCCCTTCGGTTTCATGTTTTATATCACATTTATCTGCCACATATCAAATAATATCGAAATTCTGTAAAGAATGTGTTCCTGCTGTGAGGATATATATAGATATATAAGATTTTCCAAATTCATTAACAAGCAGCATCATTATCATGGACTGTACCTTACTGGGTTAGCCTGGGTGACTGTTTTGGATTTCTATTTTTAGAGACGAGCCTAAGAATCTATTGACTCTTTGGGCAGGTACTACTTTAAGGGAGTGACTCAGTTTCTCAGGTGTTTAATAATTATCATAGTGGTCTGCTTTGCAATCATATGTTCTAAAAAAAATTGATCGTTTTGACGTGGTATGGAGCAGCCTGAACATTCATTGTAGCTTCACTCTGTCAATAATTCTTCCAGAAAACTGGATTTGCAATAAGTAATGTGAGAGAATCACATGTCAAGGGTATGGTTTGTAATGCTATAGCTAACCTGTTCTGTAGCATAATAAACTGTATTCAGACCCTACAGCAGTCAACTTGGTGAACCCATGTTTGTACTGTGAACCGCAGCACAGACCTTTGGCACATATTCATGTACGTATACATCTCAGTTCTGGGTGTGCCACGGTCTGGATTTATATGTAACATAGTTTTCCATGAAATATGATTTTTTGTTTATTTGTCATCCCTAGAGCAGGTTTTACAGTCATTTACAGCGTTCCACCCTCAGTTTCTCCGTTCCATCAGAAATAATTGGGTTAATCACATGTGCTGAACCTTCCACTTTGTTTTCTGTAGGTGCAGTATGTCATCCAAGGCTATCATAAGAGGAGAGAGTACATCGCTGCCTTTCTCAGCCACTTTGGAACGTAAGTCAACCACATCCTCCTCGAAGCATGTGTTCAGCGGTCATTCGTGCGTCCATTCAACGAAAAGGTCCTGTAGGTGTCAAATAAAACCTAGTAGAGAAATGAATGTGTGTGTGTTGCAGGGGCATGGTGGAGTATGATGCAGAGGGATTCACAAAACTCACTCTTCTACTCATGTGGAAGGACTTTTGCTTCCTAGTACACGGTAGTACACACACACGCGCACACATTCATACCGTGGTCCGTTTGTGCCTGGATTGATACTGAACTCTTTCTCCTTCGTTCTTCTAGTGGATCTCCCGCTGTACTTCCCCAGGGACCAGCCCACCCTCACCTTCCAGTCTGTGTACCACTTCACCAACAGCGGCCAGCTCTATTCTCAGGTGCAGAAGTCGTATCCCTACAGCCCTCGCTGGGACGGCAATGAGATGGCAAAGAGGGCCAAGTAAGTAGTAAATTAATACTTTGTGAATTATATGTCTTTTTTACACCTTAAGTCACTTAAACAAGAGGGAGACTGAAATATAGTGGACATCTACTTAAAAAAGCAACAGGTGAAACTGTTTCTCATAGGTCAGACAAAGTCATTTATTATGCTGAATATCATGTATGATCTGTATTAGATATGTGATACAATAAGACCATGTTGTCTGGACTGCACTGTACACGTCGTTTGTTTATTGAAGGTGGAGTAAAATCTGTGAATATAAACAAACTGGAATGACCCCATTAGAGTAAATCTATAGGCGTCGGCTACGACCTGAGAAGTATTTGCTTTTGCGCGGCAAAGGTTAATAACTGCTGTAAATATTTGAAAGACCTGTGTGACTGCAGAAGGTGCAGAAGGCATTACGTAATCTGTTTTGCTCATATGTTACCTCTCTGATTTATTTATCTGATTGTCTCCACACACAAAAAAAATCTGCCCCCCTTTGGATCCTGGTCTGTTAGCTCCAAGATTTCACTGCAAGAGCTTTAGATCAGCAAAGATTGTTTAAAGCAAAATAAAAAATATTTTTCAACCTTGGTCTTATTCTCATATTCATATGCTCACTTTTTGCTCACCAACTCACAGAGATTTTGAAAAGGTGTCTTTGGCAAAACAATGTATATCTCAGCTTACAGTGCAAGCCCTTTAAAGCTCCAAAAAACTAAACTAACACTTTCAAAACACTTTGAGTTTGACGAGAGAAACTAGCCAGCAAGTCAAGCCAGCTGTTTGGTTAGCCACCAAGTAAACGTTCTATTGTTCTGCAATAATAAGAAACAAATATTACAACGTAATATATAATTAAACGTTTTATATATAACTTGATTCTGCTGACAGAGCTGAACAGATATTATACAAGGCAGAAAGGCTTTGATCACTTCTCAGGGGTTGTTATTACTGTTGCTTACCACCATTTGGTCGAGCTGGCCTCAGAATTTTCTTCCGTCTGTGTTTTGGAGAGCTTTCTTGATTTAAATTTTTTAAACATGTCGAAAATAAATCTCCCCAAAATGCAGTCTTTTTCAAAGTTTGAATGAAAGATTCAAGAGGCGCTATTTTCAGGAAGTCGCAGTCAATCCAGCCAACAAATAGTGGCACATAACTCTCCGTAAAACCACACCTTTTATTGTACGGATGAAATAAATAGGAAATTTAGACAGAGCCAGGCTGGCACCTTGTCCAGTCTCGATCCTATGCTAAGCTAAACTATGCTAAGCTGAGTAGCGTATTGAACCAACAGACATGAGAGAGGCATCAATCTTCTCATCGAACTCTCTGCACAGAGGCAAATAAGCATGTTTCCAAAAATACTCAAGTGACACACACTCTCAAACCTGAACACACCACCTGAATATGTGCCTAAATACTGTGCGGGCTGCTTTTTTTTCATGTCTCCTGTGTTAACACATGGTGAGTAGATATCACATGTATAGTTGTAATTGTAAACACAGTCTGCCTTTCATCTGTACTTTGATACATGCTGTGGTTGGGGCTGTCCCAGAGAAATTGTTAGTTGCTTTGAAGCAGTTGAAACACAATTATTGTCATATTTTGATGTTTTATTTGCTGTTTTCTCTCTCTCCCCCTCCTCCCTCTCCCTCTCTCCCTCTCTCCCTCCCTCTCTGTCTCTTACCCAGGGCGTACTTCAAGAGCTTTATCCCTCAGTTCCAAGAGGGAGCCTTTGCCAACGGGAAACTCTAGTACTCTCTAGCTTAATGACATGCCTGGAGAGTTGCCTGTGGGAGTGTGTATGTGAATGTGTGTGTGTGTGTGTGTGTGTTTGCGCATGCCATTGTGTACCTGTATATGTGTATGCACAGACTTTCATTTGTCTAAATGTACTGTACAGTACAGTACAGTGAGAATGACAGTGTGCTTATTGCACACCGACTCTGTGAATTCCACAGTTTGACCTTGAAATGATTGCCTCGTAGAATATTCACTTTTTATTTTAGTTTTAGTGAAAAGCCACTTTAGGTGTAGAAGTTTAGAAGAAGTTGTCCAGGCACTGCAAAATGCTCCAGCTAAAGCCTTTTACAGAATAAAACTCTCAGAAATGAGCACAGACTCTGAAAGGCAGAATTTGTGCTGTTGATGTGGTGATTAAGTTCCTCCACCTCTGAAGGATTATGTAAAAATAACAGACACGTGAACATTGTGCTCATGTCTAAGAATTTTCTTGTTTCCAGCTCACAGTAAAGGGTCTTTATTTGGAAGCGTAACTTAAACAGGAACTCAATGTGACAGCCTGCACGCTTTGACGGTGTGACCTAACAAAAATGAGTATTGTTTAAATGCGTTGGGTCAATGATGCCGGGCTTTAGCAGTCAAACCACAGAGGGTTGAACTCACAACACTCCATCCAGAGCTGCTGTGCTATGAACACATATTTGTTGATATGTAAACAGTATGTAAAATTATTAAATACATGTAAATCAGAGAGAGCTGTAGGGACAATGCAAAACTTTCTGTGTCACTCACGCGATTGTCCAGTATGGCCCTACTGTGGATGTTAAAATCATCTCCCAACTAGTTTTCAGCCTTTTAATAGTATGTTCCGTTTGACCATTGTGAGCCCTGTGAAGTCTCTTACTGACATGTTGACAGTAGGATATGTTTTGTCCAAATTTCTACCCAGTAAAGAAGCCCGTTCACCCTGACAGTGTGTTATTGTTCTTGTCTTTGGTCTACACTGTTTGTTTTAGAAATTATCTTTGATATCACTGAGTGGAGACGTGGGAAAGTTTCACAACACCAAGACATTTACATGATTACAGAGTTGTGCCGTGCACTGATAACACCATAATCATCACATTTGGGTTTAATTTAATTACATTCATGACTTAATTGTCATTCTAATCATATAATTAGCATCATCACTTGGCTGATGCAAGGCGTCTATATTTGTATATTTTTATGTGATATATGTGTATTATTAAAGGTCCAGTGTGTCAGATTTATGTGATTTAAGTGGCAGGAATGATGTTTTATTTGTGTATAATCACCTAAGTATATGTTTTTTTTGTGCTTTTGTTACCTTAGAACAGTCCCTTTATGTCTACAGAGGGAACCATGAGGTCTAGTGAGGTCAGAGGTGTTTAATTATCCCTGGATTCCACTGGGAACGGCTCTGTGACATCTCAGTCACGCTGTTTTCGGCCATTCTCCACGCGGTTTCATACCCCACCAGGAGGGGAAGCAATTGGAAGTCTGCAAAGGATGTGTTATTTTAAAAATTGACCGTTTCTGTGTTTGACTTTCGTTCAGCTTGATCTGCTCTGTGTTTCCGTCAAAAATAGAACAGCCATTCTTTCTCCACAAAGCATAGAGCTACTTCTGAAACGTGCCGCATCGCCTCTGGTGGAATCACAATCATTGCCGAGAACAGCCACGATCAGCCGCAGCTCGGCCCGGAACGTGTCACAGCCATGCCCGGTGGGATTTAGGGGTTAGTTGCGCACTGCAACTTCACTGTAAAATGTCCCCAAATCCTACACACTGGACCTAAATCCAAGCTGGGTTTTCCAGCTTGATCATATAATTATGTCTCCGACTTATTCCGGCCTGTTAGCACACAGCAGTGCTTTGGGCTGAATGCTAACATGAATGAATGGTGACGTGCGATTTAGCAGGTAATGTTTACCCTGTTTACAGTCTTAGTTTAGAATGTTAGCATGTTAACATATTCTTATAAATTACCATCAGTCACACACACACACATTAGTTTTGCAGGAATTCAGATAAATGTGGGAATCATCTTGTAGGGAACACCAATGTCTTCCAAATTTCTAAATGGTTATGCATCAAATTTTTATTATTCCTCTAACCGGTGTATCACCAAAGTCATTAGGATTCCTCCTCTGAATACATGTGCAAAACTAAATGACAATCCATCCAATGGCATCCATACAGATTGCCTACATGACTAGTGTGGCCAAAAACAGGAAACAAAAGATGATTTTAAATGAATTACATTTTTAAGGGAACCAATTTTCATTATTTTTGTGCTACTTTAATCAAAAAGTTTAAAATGACTCTCTGCCCTCAAAGTGTGTGAAGGTGTACTTTTCTTTCTACACCTTATAATCTAATGCATTTCTAAACCCTAGAGATGCTGTTGTTTTTCATGCCCCAACGTGCTTGTGTAACAAGGAGCCACAGCAAACAGAGGATGTGTGTGCGTGCGTGTGTGTGCGCACATGCATGTGCTTGAGCGAGGCAGAGTGTGCGCTTGCTTGTTTTCATCATTAAATATGAGGGTCATAGTTAGGGGTCCTTCCTGGCCTAAGGCGCAGCCTTTTGCTATATTTATTGTTGGTAAGGCAGCAACTGTCAAGTCTAATTGAGAACTATAGGGTGAATGTATCTGGGGCATTTAATAGCATCAAGGCTCTTAATAAAATAATTAAAAAGCAAGATTCTTTTTGTCTTTTTCACTGCCCCGCTCCATGTTTCTTGCTCTAACCTTTCCCGACCTGTTTTCAGAACATCTCTGTCAGCCGCGGGACGAGCTGCTCTCATTTCAGAGATCTGTGGAGGAGGAGGGGGTGGGGGGGGTTTCAAAGGAGGGGTAGCAGGCTGATGGGTAACAAGCGCGAGCAAAGAAGAGTTTAACTTGACAGCCGACTCGAGACATCACTACTTTGCACTCAAAAGGTTGCAAATGATTTTCAATAGTGGTGAAGTGAAATTCATTGTGGATTTATCCCTGTGCGTGAACCTCAGCCTGTCAAATCATAATCGAGGGGTTACATTAGATGAAATCACAAAAGAGTTATCGAATCATGAGAATTAAAAGGTGTAGCTTAAACTTTGAACTCTGAATACACACCATGACATTGCAAGTGTTGTCAAGCGTGCCAACTTCGATTGAATCTGGGGGAAATTATTCACTCCTGAAGTTTTCTTTAGTCCTTGATGTTGACCCAACTTGACATAAGCCCTTTAAGTAACTTGTAAACAATTCCTTCCGACGAGACTTAACCTGTGTCACTGTTGCAATGCTTAAGTCACATTCGGTTAGCCTCCTCCCTCGAAAGTGTCTGCAACCTAAACATGGCTCACCTTTACACGCTTTTAAGCAACTTAACATGGATTTATCCGGTGTAATGATCCCGTGAAGGTGCTGCTCAAGGTACCTTTTGAAGATGTGTTTCTCAGCCCCCTGAATCACAGTGCAGAGGTCTGCCAACCCTCCAAGCTAATACTCCAAATCCACTAATCCAGACGTCTTTAAGAGATCTCAACGGCAGTCGGATGGAATAATTAAAGGCTGGAATAATTAGCTTGGAATCTGTGGACAGGGAATGATTAAATTGATGAGTGTGTTTTTTTGTTGGGTTTTTTCATGGTCTGGCTGTGAGTTCACACTTTGCTGGACTGGGACTCGATGTGATGAATGATTGAAGATGCAATGCTCATTTTTCCTTAGAGGATGAAAGAACGGTTGAATGGTGCCCCAGCTTTGTTTTAACCATGATTTACTCCACTGTGCTGCTTAAGATGAGAAGAATCTCACATCCACCCAAGCCTTGTTGGTAGTGAAACCACTAACCTGACCCCAAGCTAACAAAATAATGAGCATACAGTGGATGCTGCAGTCCTGATGCTAACGGAGGCCCGTTTGCATCAGAAGCAGGTGTCCTCAGCTGAAAGGGAAGCTGGCAAACACGAATATTAGCATTAGATTAACATTAACTGCTCTGGTGACAACCCTATAAGCAGCTAGCTCGGAGGCAGCGAGGACCTGCCAGCCCAGAGAACTGACAAGTGTGTGAAACAGGATCACTTAAAGCTCAGCAAAGAGCACCTTCTTGGGCAATAACCCAGAGTTAGCTCTGGGCATTGCTCACCCCGCTTCACCTCAGAAGTCGGGCGAGTCGCCGGAAACTTTTGAAGAGTAGAGAATATGTAGAAGGACGATAAAGTTGCGGCGGGAGTCAGGGAGTATTTATGGAAAGATGATAACAGAAAAGGAGGGAAATTGTAAAAAAGTGATTGAAAAGCCTGAGTCACCACCTTGTAAACAGAGACAGTAAGCAGCTGGGGCAGCAGCAAGGATGAGGTAATCAGAAGGAAACAAGGTGCATCCAAAAGGCCTAAATATGTCAGAGAGCAGCAATGGCGAACGGATTGTTTGCAGTCATCGCGTCCGGATCACCAAATCTGTCAGCCTCGCATAAATCTGTTTTCATTTTTTTTCGTCTTCACTTCTTTGAACAGCAGTCTTTTGACTTCACATATTCCCCCAGAAAAAGACAAAAGACAAACAGTTAGCCAAGTAGAAGAAGAAGGAGGGGGGTGAAATCACAAACTCTTGTGACTGTGGGGTACTTTGTGTTTTGTCTGTAAGTACAAATTCAGAGTGGCATATGGGGAGTTTTCTCTCCCCCCACCCACCATCTCCCTTCATCGTGTAGGGAGGGGGTTGAAGAGCAGTAACGAGGGGGGTGGATTTCAGAGGCTATGCAGCATTTGCGACGCAGCGTAGGGTTGTTGATGCGAGCCATGTTGAGGATGATGGAGCTGAGAGGCTTAACTAATTTTGGAAAGAGAGAGCAGGAGGAGGAGAGCGGAGGGGGGATTTGGGGCCTTTTGTTACAGCCTGTTTGATCTGGGAATTGGGAGGAAAAAAATGGCCCAGAGATGTCGTGAAAATGAGAGTATTACTGCTCGGGTCCCTCACTCTTCTTTTTTATCAAACTCGAGTAACACAGGAATTCTAATGCACTCCCAAGTCAAAGTGGAAGATATTTTTCTTCCCCCCTTCTTGCTTACAGATAATAACTGGATCTAGTTAAACCCTGATTGTTAATTGCTAATTACTCCTCGTACATGAGAAGCCAGGAGAGCGTAGCTAAGCTGATCAAATGAGTCTTCGCTCTGGAGCTTGTAGGTTTTTTCCCGTTTTGTCTCGTCTTCGTGTTGTCGAGGCGTTCTCGATGGGCTTGTTTTCGGTGGCTTTTGACAAGATAAAGACAGATTTTTGTCGAAGAGGGTAAAGAGCAGAGGCGGCAAAGGGGGAGCGCTCCCTCCTTATTTTCCCCTGGGTGCGATCATAGACACTTGATTTAAACCTTTCATGGGTTAACCAAAGAACATCCCGCAGGTGTTTTTTCTCTGGCATACGGTTTCCCTGCGTTAAGCAAGCAGTTTGGCCTTGGTTCAATGTGCTTGATTGTCAAAAAAAGATGAGACTCAATTTACTCAGAAATACTCAAACTGGCAGCCTGTGTTTCCATGGCAGAAAAAGGATTTCAGGGCTTTAATGGAGGTTTTTAAAGGTAATGTTTGGCAACAATCGCTCAGTCACAAAGCGTTATCTCAGAATCACTTTATCATCAGATGGTTTTATGAAAATCAGGAAAGCAGCATTAAAATCAGTCATGCTGGGTGGATTATTTCAGGGTGTTCACCGACTTTAATTTACTCCTCTTGTTGTATGTGTGTTCTTTTACTCCACAGTGGCTTTTGTCTTGCCTCTCTCGCCCCGAGATTTCCCCCCCCTCCTTCCCTCCAACAGCTACCTGAGGAGCTGTCAGTCTGGATTGCAAACCCTGTCGGTTCAGCCTGTCAGGCTGAGGGACGCGTTCTGATCAGCCGTGGACACTGATAGACCTGTCAGGTGAGATGACAGCCGCAAGTGAAGACGTGCACAGACAGGTACATGTAATGTGACAAGACTTTTTCATCCCTCCATCACCACCCCTTCCCGCTTCCCTTCACCCCCACCACTACTTCTGAAAAATAAATATCCATGTGTTGGAAGTTGGAAGAGTGCACAAGGGACGAGCATGTTTCCTGACGAGTTGAGGGAAACTTTTCTTTTGAGCCTGAGCGGATGTGATGCAGCCACGTGATGAACTACGGCTTGGGCATCAGTTGAGTATTGTCTCAACTCGCCATTTAAATGTTTTTTTTTTATGCACGTGGTCTGCATGAAATTAAAGTGGCATTCTATAGAAATTAGTATTTTTGCGATTTAGTGCCCTCCAGTTTCAGAGTGCAATACTACTGTCGTAAATATGGACAGTTGTACACGTGTATTTGTTCTGATTTACATCAGCGAGTTGACAGCTTTGCTAAGAGCCAAACATCAGTGCAAACAATGCAAGACATAACGGCTAGCTAATGTTACTTACTAGTCCAACAGCAAGAAGCCCAGCTCGGCGTCTGTCTTTCAGACTTTATTTCATCACTAAAAGTCAGTCCCAGATTTGCTCTTTTTCCTTTCGTCACTTTCTCCTTTTCCTCCGTTAACATCCTCTTCAGTCTTTCCACCTCTCCCTCTATATGTTCATAGAGTCTGCTGAGCTTAGTTACATTGCTTGCTTACCCAGCTCAGGTTCTGGCACAACACCAACTCCACTCCCCGTCAGTATTTGTCTGGGCTCCCGGCCTGAAAACCTCTTACAAGTGTTTCAAAAGCAGCTGTGATACAAACACTAACACTCCACCGGTGCTCTGATCTCATGGTCTGGCTGCCTGGCTAACAAACTGAGCTAGCATAAGCTAACAGCAGCTACAGTTGGCAGCAGTTTACTTCACTGTCCATCAGGAAACTTGGTAAAGAGAGTTGATGCAGAGCAGCTGGAAAACATCAGGGAATTTTAGTAAATCAGGGATTTACGAGCTTAAAACTTGCAGTGATTAAAAACTTTAGACTGAAATGTAATTATTATAAACAAGTATGACGAGCTGGTGCAACCCAATCCTGAGAACTGGACCTTTCAAAAACCCAGGTTGACTCTATTTCAATTGGTTTTAGAAATTTGATTATCAGCATATTTGTTAGGGACTATGCACCATAAAAACACAATATCAGCTAATGTGGGTTGAAGTTTTAGACTGTATATTTATGCCTGTAGTTGCATTTAGTCAAATTACTGAAGACTAATCAACGGATTGGGGCCAGATAGTATTATTCTAGCATAAGAGTATTGTACTTAGTGTACATTTGGAAATAACAGGGGGGGGCAATAGCAATTTTTTTGCCCTTTGGCCTCCTAACAAGTACATCTGGCCATGCCTGAGACAATTGTTATTATAAACTTGATGTCCAGCACCTTGACAGAGCCAGCAAACAAGGCACAAAACAGAAAATTAAGCCAAACATCAAATTTTGGGTAGCCGTGTCACTTTATTAAAAATTTGAATCCACACACAAATGTGAGAGAATAGCAGCTACTTTCAACATTGCTGTCACATCGTGTCAGTTTCGCATGAGGTGATTAGATATTAACAGTTATCCAAAAGCCTACATATGACCAACAATCTAAAATAAAACAGCAGTGTCAGTAGCCTTGTATTATGATGTCACACAGCCAGATGAAAATGGCAGTCAGTGTGTTTGCCCTTCTCTCCATTCAGCAGCCACACTGCTTCAGTGTATCCACACATCAGTGCTCAGTGGCAGCTCCGCCACATCAGGTCTCACCCGCTTCAAAACCTCTGTGCAGCTGTAAACTGTTGACTTCTATCTGCTCTTTTGGCCCAGTGGGTCATGTCCCGAAGGACTATGGGTAAAAAACACAAAAAGAGGCGCAAACACCGGGGTTGTTGCAGCAAATGAGATAAGAGCAAAGGGTTACAGAGGGTGGGAGGTGGAGGAGGAGGCTGATGGTGGGAGGGTGGGGGATGGCTCATGCCAAGTGACACAAACCCCCCTTGGCAGCCTAATTAAATTTTCCACTTTTCCACACTCACATTAAGCCTCCATTGAGCTGGAAGGAATGGACGCACCAGAGGAGTCGACCCCCAGGAAGAAGATCAACCTCCTCCCTCCTCTCATTCCTCCCTGAAATTCCACATTTCTGTTTGATCGATGACTGTTCAAGCACAAGAGTCTCAACTGATCCCTTCATTATGTCCATTAAGACAATATTGTTTCAGGATGTCTTTCTTGATTGGCAGGTGTCTGCATACATCACAGTCAGTAGTGATTGCAGATTACTCGTCCGTCAACATGGTGGCAAGCTTTAAACAGATGTTGCAAACTCAATGGTCATCCAGTGTTGTCCAAAATGTTGATTCTGCTTCAGCTTATCTTCTCGTACACGATAAGGGAAAAAGAAATGGATGATGATGACTTGTTCAGCCACAGGTTAATACAGTTAAGTGTCCAATGTTGGATTTATTTATGTATATAAACCACAGAGACAGAGTTCTTAGGACATATCGTCATTTTCTTCTCTGCTTTGATGACATGAACATATTATTGAATGTCATGAACATAAATATTCATTCTACCTTGTTTCCAAAAATGGCAAGAAGAGTTGATTTCTGTCATACATTTGGAAAGTGTTTTAAGAACTTGAAATGTCAGTCTACATGGGAGAAATCTTGCAGTAACTGCCCTGCTAGATCTTGTAACATCATGAATGTGGGTTGATCTATTGCTTTTTAGCCACACTAGCAACGTGGCTATATAGATGTGAGCATGTTAGCATGCTGATTTAGCTCCCATCTACACCTCGCTACAGTCTCACAGAGCTTCCAGCATGGTTGTCCACTCTTCAGCCCCATTCAGGGTCAATTAATTTCTCTACAGGAGTTTGGATGATTGTTATGTTACCTGCACTGGTCAGTGATTTTAATGACATCCAAAGGGTACGTGGGTATTTTTTTACCACCACCCCGATGATAATTACAGCCACAAAACCTACTGTTAACTCCCCCTGTAATTGAAATCCCATTCTAAGCGACGTCCTGGTGTTTTAAAGTTTTTTTTTAACCACCGGAAGAGCTGCTTTTCCTTTTACTGCCTTTCAACTCAGTGTGAAATTTGACTTTTGTGTGAAAATGGAGGAAGTCAAAAAATATTTTTTGCTGCTTTTTTTTAAACACCAACATACTGTATACTGTAGACCTGTCTATACGATGGTAATCAAGGCCCCATAAGCACACCAAATGGGCTGTTGTAACGTCATGGCTACAGGTAGGTATTAGTCTTTAGTCCTGAATGTCCACTATGTGACCACAGTCTGTAATTTCACCGTGATCAAAATGCCATCCAAAACAATTAGGTAAATTATTATGATTTTGTTCCACACCACCCGTTGTGATGGTAATCCCATCTAAATTTGGCTTTAGACCTGCTCTGTGTTCAACAGCATTTTAGAGATGACCTCCTCCATTATGAACAAAGGCAGTGTCCATCAAACCTTCATTTTTTAAAATTTTAAATATATACTCTTTTATCAACCAAAAAAATAGACAAAAACAGATTTTCACTGGATCTACTTGATAGAAGAGAATAAAATCATTGTTGAAAATGATTAAAATTGTTAACAGCAGCTGCCATATTTTCATCTGTAAACTTGCCTCAGTAGTCAGATATCATTAAGGCCAATCTCATGCAGGCGGGAATGGATTTTCAGCAGGAGGGGCAGCCCTGCATATGTGCATGGCAACTAACACACATGTTATAAACAATTGACAGATGTTATGTAGTGAGTTTTTCTAGAGTTAAATGTCAAACTTGTGTGGAAATAGTGTCTCTAAGGAAATGTTGCTTCTGCATCACTGCAAAGACTGACCACACGGCATGCTGCAATAAGCCACACACGAAGCGTGAAACAGTACAGTGCTAACAAATGCAAACTTTATTGCCATGCATTATTCAAAACTATACCCCTTGCATGATAAGATACCTCAGTGATCAGTGTACATTTAAAGCTCCAACCTGTGTTACAATAAAAACAGCTTTGGCGGCGAGCTTGGCGCTGAAGATGTCCCCACGGTCATTTAAATAAAATCTCAGACAAAAAAACAACTATTTCAGCTCTATACTTCAGAGCTCTGACGTCGGGATTTTTCTTTAAATCCAGTCCATTGTTTGGATCACCATGGGCAAATCATTTCACGTGTCTGAAATTAATTATGGTACCCCATACCCCGCACTAATGGCCAATCTGAAAGCTCATCAGTTTACAACTCTAATATCCTCCCATCTGATTCCACAATAGATTGTCCACCGAGGACCCGGATAAATCGGGCTAAAACAATGTGGATTATTGTACAGTGAAGATAAGCCTCACAGTGGTGTGTGAGAAGCTGAGCAAGAGATTGGCACGCAAAAAGCTCAACACAAATAATTCTGTATGTTAACATGGAGATTTCATCTAAAGACAAGCCAACAGGGCTAATCTTCACAAAGCTTTAACAGGATGTGGAGGGAAGTTTTTGAGACTCAGTAGCAATATGGATAAAACTGTGTCTTAAATCCACATCTTTTTTCTCTCTCTCTGCCCTTTTACAATAATAGTCAGCATGATTTAACCTCCAGTGGAGAAAAACCTTTGGACTTGTTCTAAACACTTTTACCACTTCCTAGGAAAAATCTTTTGGCGCCTCTGAAGTGATGTGTTTGTGTTTCCAGATTTCCAGAAGAAATGGGTAGTAAGTTACTGAGCTGAACAGATCAAAAGCCTGGAAACTTAAACGTCATCAACTTGAAATCCAAGATAAAACCATGCCACTGTGCCACCCACGCTTTTACTTTGAGCAGGTGATTTCTGGGAAGTGTAGTGCAGAAAACAACAGAAATAAAACACCAGAGATGCTCCAAAACTTAAAAACAACCTCACATATTACATCTTTAGGATATAAAGGTAGTTTCGTCTTTAAACTCCTGGACTGGTTCAAGTCGTCAGCTGTAGAAAATGATGATGATAGTTTTTCAGCTGAGGTCAAACAACAGCCGGACAACTCAGTTCCTCAACCAAAACCCATTAACATTCCAAGCTGCACAGCCCTCAGACTGCTCTCAGACCAGCATACTCATAAATTACACTGACAACCTTGTTGACGGAGTGAGATAAACTTGCCCATTGTGTGTGCACTGTGGCTGCACTGAGACGCGTCACACAGAAACGCTATTTGATTTGACTGTTTCGGGCCAACGACGAGGAAAACAACACGCAGAATGACCAAAACAAAATAACACGCAGATATAAAGCACATTTTTGTCAGGCGGCCAACATTTTCCTTTCCTTGGTTTCTAGTATCGGGTGGGGAGGAGGTGAGGGGTGAAAGACTTTTGTTTCTTTTCCACTGAAAACAAGCAGTCCAGTAAAAGTGGAAGGAACACCGGGGTCCTGTTTATTTGCGAGCTGCAGGTGGCTGTGTTGACCGCTCGCTGCCTGCTCAGAAGTCCCCCGACCACTCACGTTTTTTTCTTTTTCTCAGACCCTGTTATTTGTTCACTTCTTCCACCACATGCTCCAACGTTTCCCCTTCTCTCTCTCTGCTGTTTTTGACTTAGCAGCGTTCCATTCTTCTTTGTCTCAAGGTACAGCGCGTCTGTGACGCACTTCCTTCCATTGTATCAGGAACTGATACCTTAATGTTTGTGAAGTTACTGTCAAGAGTGTGTTGATTGTAAGATACTCGATGCTCAGTACAGGTAGATGTGCACATCTCCACTTGGCTATTTGGCTGCCTGATAATTGAAAGAGTAAAGCACCTTGCTTTTCTGCAATCTCTGTGTCAAAATTCGTTTCAGATTTGGCAGCTCGTGGATCTGCACAATGACATGAAAACAGGTTGTAGCTAAAGTTGAGCCAGATGAGGTCACTTGATTTATTTCCCTACTGCAGCAGCAAACAAGCAAGGAAAACATTTGGTTGCTACGTGATGGCATTTAATAAGATGCTCCCACTCCCTAATTCCCACCTCACGGCAATTTGAGCACTGCTCTTCTTTTAGTTTGAGGATTAGCCAACAATTCTCATGAAAAAAAATGATTTGTTTGTCTCATCTAGAAAGTCTAGAAAGATCTTCAGCTCCAGCAGGGTTGATGTGTAGGCAGGTTTCAGGTTAACACTTTACCCACATATCAACCTGCAGGAAAATAAGCAGTTATCCTAAATGAAACTTGGTAACATATTTAACTTCAAACTTGAGTACAACCAGCATGGGCGGTGTATATTCATATAATATATATGGAAAATCAATCAATCTCCTGTCCATCATAAGAGTAAATCAATCGATTTTGGGACATTTCCTGGTTTTTCAATTTCAATAATATCTAGCCTGGAAACCGCACTCTGTCTACCTACAGTACCTCCAATGATGCCCAGCCTCTCTAATTAACATGTAATATCTCATTTGTTTAATCTATACAAAAACTGAGGTGTAGCTGTTGTTGTTTTATGGGTAACCTAAGCTAACCATCTCCTGGCGTGATATCCTGAGTGGTATCGATTTATTCATCCAGCTCTCGGCAAGAATGTGAAATATTTCCCAAAATGTCAACTTATTACTTTAAAGCAGCCAATATTTTTTAGAACAATGTGACAATTTGAATTGGCTTGAAGTGATGAATTTAGGTGAATTTGTTGTTTGCATTGTTTAGCTTTCCAGCCTGCAGCTTGTCTGATTCACTCGCTCTGAGTGGCGTTTTTCAGTCGCAGCAGCCAGCTCTAAAAGCAGACCAACACAACTAGCTGGTGTAGCTTAAGAGATTGATATTTGCCTCAGGAGTTGGTGGAGACCCAATCTTAGAACCCATAGGCTTTTGTCTGACAATGATTTAGACTCTGGACTTTGGGGTAGCCAGCATTCTGCATTTAGATTAACAACCTGATACACAAGAAAGCAATAATTTATGCTAATCTCTATACACAGATTACTTTAAAAAAAAAAAGTTAAATCATTGTACTGGGACTACAGATAACACTTCCATTGCCAAAACCTTGGTCCCTTGTCTACAGATTCTGCATTCATACAGCATTCATGCAGATATCTGTTTATGAAAAAAACAGAGCTTAAAGAGAGTTAATATTGGACTTGGATGTGTAAATAAGTGACTGTTTGCTAATATACATACATTGTTTTCAGATATATCTGAAAAAGAATGGCCAAAATTAAAGAGACTGAAGATCAAAACCCAGAAATGCTGGATCCTACACTTCCCATGATGCAGCTCGGTAGGTTTTTTTTTTTTTTTTTTTTTTTTTTGATCTTTTGATCGTCATGTGTTTAATTATCATGAAACATATATAAACATATAAATAATATCCTGGTTTGTAGCAGATTAACAATAAATGTATCACATAGTTGGTGCCCTTTTTATTTTCTTCGCCCCTGCCTCTCAAATAGCGTCCATATAGAGTCCATAGAGTCCACCACCACATCCAGGCATGGTAAGCACCTGTATCTTTTAAAGCCAGGTTTGTAATCCAGGTTCCAGTTATAAATTTGACTCTGATTGCTGAGATAACCCAAATGATATCACCGGGGTTGCGGTCCACAGAAGACATGCAACTGTTTTCACACGTTGTGCTTCCCATGACGAGTAAACTGATCTTCCTGTGTAAAGTTGGTAAAGGGCCTAACTACTGTCACAAGATGACAACAATATACAGACTTGTAATCAGGGGCATGTAATCGGTCCACTAACATTTCCAATGTTCATGTATTTCCAGTTAAAACTGTCACTGAATATTTGCATAAATGTTTGATTATTTTTGCATATGAGATCTGACATTCAAGCTGAAACCTCAACAAAGAGGGTTGACTTAAGGACATAACATAAATGATCCGATGGTACCTCATGTTCGCATGCAGTCCAGATAGACTGCATATGAACAAGGGGAAGATGGTATCGAACAGCTGTGGTGCTTTTCGCATACCTGAATGTGATTGGCTTTATTGGAGGACATGCAGCCAATGAATTCATATTCTTCTCTCCACAATCCCACACTCCAGAGGTCAAGAATGATCAAATTATCCCTCTGCGCTGTTGTGTTTGACTGCTTTACATGAGTCACCAAGGCAACCAGTAAATGAAATCACTGAAGGATGGTTACTTTAATTCACAGGAGCTGTCTGCCAGTCTGGCATCCAGCCTCTTTTTTAAGCCATGTTCTTGCACAGTGGGTATCCTGATGAAACTGCTGATTAGATTTCTATTTAAAAAGTCCAACTTGCACAAGACACTGACAAGAGAGCACATGTTTGCCACTGCATTGTCAAAGCAAACCAAGTCATATGGGATGGTTTCAATCGGTTTTATGTCATTGCCAGTAGTGTAGGAACAAGATCATGTAGTGAACTTAGCAGGCATGCTGCATTACATCATAAAACAGTATATTAACTGTGTTAGCTACAAGCACGACTATAAATCCCACTGTCAGTCACGCTGATTGTTCTTTAACCCACTCTCTATGCTCCTAGTCAGCACTTCGGTGCCTGCGTGTGTCCAGAACCTGAGCTGTGAGATTAGCCATGCTGATCATGTTGAGCTATTATCCAGGTTAAGGTATTACAACAAGACAGGTGAGTGACGCTAAACAGAAGAAAACAAAGGAAGGCATGGGCAAAAAAATAAAATAAAATAAAAATAAAATGCCAGTAAAAAACACTAAACATGATGATCATTGTGAATTATGAACTTGAAGACATAGTCTCCTCCTCTCTGTTCTGCTGAGCTGTTTTCTTATCAGTTATTAGCAATAAAGTTACTCAAGGATACGGAAAAATGTTGGGAATTCATAAAATGCAGCTGAATCATGCCTATATTTAATCCAAAGCATCTAATGATAACAAATGTGAGATGTGTTTGATTCTCTGGTGCTTGTAAGAGATTTGCACACAAAATAATTTTCTAACAATAATGTCAGTGATGATAAGAGAATAGTCAGTGGAGGAAGAAATATTACGATCCTATAGTTAAGTAAAAGAAGCCTCAATATGAAAACGCTCCATTACATTTAAAAGGCCTGCATACAAAAATGTCTAAGAATCATTAAAATAGTCATAATGGAGCACTGTGGCTCCTGTGAGGGTTATATCACTATATATTGTATTATTATGATGTCTGAGTGAGTATGCAGTATTTGAATGCAGTAGCTGGTAGAGGTGGCTCTGGATGGCTTTATATTTTGTAAACTGATCATATATTTGAACTGGTCCTAAAGCTGTGTAACAAATGTAGTGGAGTAAAAGTCTGAAGTGGAAATACTCAAAATAATACTTTAGAAACCTGCAGTACTCACTAAATATACTATGCTAGGTTCCACCAGTGGTAGTAGCCTATTGAGAATGTGTGATATGTATGTAAATAAAATCAAACCATAGAGCATGAGAACTATTTAAAAATGATATGTTCATAGTGTCTTTGAGTTTATGCTGCCTCAAAGTGGCAAAAAAGGAAAAACAACTGAGCAACTTTTTTTTTTTTTTTTAATTTACCAACAACTAAAAAAGTGCTTTTTCTTAAATGTTTAATGTGTTTGTACAGAATGATTTATCTTTTCATTTGAATTCTAAAATAAATCATTTTTTAGATGCCAAACACACATAACTTGGCGTTAAACCTGAGAAGGGTTCAATCTGTGGACTTGATTAGATCCATGTGGCTTCTTGAGTTCTTGGTTCTTGAAACGTCTTCCTCCGATTGAACACTTCTCAAAGAGAGATGACTGAGAACCTTCACAGACCTGTTGAGTCTAAGCTAATACAATTTTTAAATAAATAAATTAAACTAAAATCTTCTCCTCTTAGCTGCTGCATGAAGCTCTGCATCATTTAATTTCATCTCATGTTGATTTTTTTTTTTTTTTTTTATGCCCAAACTGCGACTTATTCTCAATCACCCATTTGGATTTAGCAGACGGGCACTTGACAGGCAGCATTAGGGCTATCAACCCTCTTGCGTCACGAGCACCTGTAACACGTCGGCCACGGCCAGGTAAGCCTCTTGCTTATAGTCTGTGAGCGAACATAATTCCTGCATGGATCCCTTATGATGTGTGATGGAGGGACACCGACTCATCAGTGGCGCACGACCTGCGGATCAGCCGACTTCAGTGCGCACAATGACCATTGAGCCCATATCTGTCTATATATATCCTCATAATATATATCTGTCAGCTGATCTGATCGTCTCCTGGAGCCTCTGCAATGCGCTGCCGAGGCACTCAACTTTTCAAACAAGTCCCTGAATGTGTCATTTAGCATCAAAATCCACGAAACTAATGACAAATTGGAGCAGTAACGTCTGACTGACAGGCGTCACATCACGCTGTTTGTTGTGTCTTCCAATTTTTTTTTTTTGCGTGATATCTCATTATGTACTTAAATATGTACTCATATAGGAACACAACCTGTCACAGTGCCATACTTTGCTTCACCCAAATTGACACCGATGGGTGCATCTCAAATTATATTACAGCATTAATTATAGGACTATGGCAGATTCGATTTCCTCGAGCAATTTAGCACAAACTGTGTCGCTTAGCAACACCGTTACCGTTCAAAAAGATGTGTCGCTGCCAGATGATAAACATTAATCATTAATTAAAATCATTCAAATACAGATTTATTGAACGTCTGCGTGGTTTTCTGTCGCCATTTCTCGTAACCTAAAAAAAAAAAAAAAGAAGAAGAAGAAAAAGCGTCGATGCGCAACTGTGACTTAACTCCACACAGGGAGTTACAGATCACTGCACGGGTCAAAATGATACCCAGTAACTTTGGAAAGGGTGACATATTGGAGGGCTGGACTACCTACAGTGTAATTGACGTGTTCACGCTATGAGCAAGCACATAAACTCAGTCCCTCCGCCGGCGAGTGGTCACCTCAGAAAACCCCCTGCAGATTATTTTCCCTCGACGCAACTTCCCCGACTGAACACTGCAGGAGCTCAAACTTTTTTTCTTTTTTTGTTGTTGTTCTCTCTTTCTGGCAGAGATCTGCGCGGCAAACAGCTTTAAGAGAGCTCAGCATAACCAGTTGTGCTGATACAGATTAAAATAGGAACCATAGCAGATTGGATTAGACTTAATACGCCATTTCACATCGTGTCACATTCTGGGCGCTGCGCCCTTGTTTATGAGGTGCGTCCGAATTACAATTAGCCCACATTTCACTGAGATTCCTTTGAAGCAGTCGTGCTGCACAGAACCAGTGGGCCACATTAATTTGACCAAATACGTGGAGATCATGCTGCGTTTTGTGCGCTCCATGCCACCTCTCCAAATTACGCACAATGCGTCTCCGCCAAATAAACACAAACGGCTCGATTGTGCAGAAGCGCCGCATGTCCAATCATTTTGAGTGGTCTGTGTTAACAGAAAGCAAATGAGAGCAGGTGGATGTTAAGCTCGCGTGTCTTCACGGACAATGGTACACGCGCGTGGCCTCTCTCTCTCTTTTTCTCTCTCTCTGCAGTCAGATTTTTAGATGTTCTGGTCTGAGCACAGATATCAAGTTCATTCTGACGCTGAAAACTTCCGAGAGATGGTTTTAATGCTCTAAACTCACTCCTGCTGTGCGCGCACACGTGTGCCACGCGACTTTAAACCAGCCGCGCGCCCATATGCTTTCTATCTACACGTTTAAAGCTTTAATGTCGTCGTTTTCCTGCACATGATGAGCAACCGGACCTAGACCCGTACGATGAGAGCTCCGGGTCCGGAGTGTAAGTGCGCGAGGGGAGGGAATCCCTCCAGTGTCTGACGCTTCCTTTACCAAGGAAACCCACACGCGCTCTCTGACGCAACTGCCCATTTTAGGAAACATGCGTCAATGGACCAAAGCAAGTCAGACAAATAGTGAACTCCACAGCAGGCACTGACGTCCGAATCAAAAATATACTTCTTCAGACACGTTTTAGTTGCTTTAACTGAATCCATGCTCTTCGCTTTCATCTCCAGTGTCCACTGAGCGAAGGATGGTCACAGCGGATCCTTCTTTTACACTGCCTTATCCAGAAACGACCCCTCCCTGGGTGAAGTCGCAACGCCCTGGCGTGACGTAGGCTGTTTCGTTGGTGTTGAAAAGCCGTTGCAGTTCTTCATAGTGCCATTGAAGTGAGTCATCTCTAGGAAGTGTGGTGAAAAGGAAAAGAAAAAAAAAGTTAGAACTGTTCCGTGAACAGCAGAGAGCTCAGAGAGAGTGTGTAGTAGGCAAGGCGACGGAAAATATTCAGAAATTCAGCCAGGCAATAGGTTTTAAAGCGAATGTTAACCTGCGTGAGTCACTCTGTAAATACAGGTTCACTTTGTCTCAACTGGATTTGACTGCTGAAGGTGTGCTGCTGATTTTAGGTTGAAGTTTGCGCACCTGAGAGGATCTCTAACAGTGTAGTATAGATCTACCTGCAGCTCAGAGGTAATAAAGGCACAATAAGAAGTAGCCTTTACAAGCAGGGCTAACACACAAGAATATATTTGTTCTAACTGGTAACATCTGTGAGATGTTTTAGGTTAGTTTAGAGGAGCATAACTGCACTTTTGTCTTTGCCAAACTCTTTTCTGGATATCCTAAAAAAAAAAAAAAAACGACGAGTCAGAGGATTTTCCTGTTGGTGCCTTTTCATTGCGAGGATTTAAAAAAAAGAGGTTTCAGAGCTCAAACCGTCTACTGAAACCTCACTCTTTCCTGGATCATGTACCAGGACTACTCCGGGAACTACGACACCTCGTCCCGCGGAAGCAGCACCTCTCCGGCCCAGCCAGAGTCCTTCACAAGCGGCAGCAGCACGATCGGAAGTCCGATCTCTACCTCAAGCTACCAGGTAACAGGAAACACCGAGCTGTGGCGACATTATCTATAAACAACGCACTAATGTATATATGTCGTGGATTTCATGTGCACAATCTCTTAAAAATACACAATGTTACTCCCATGCATTTATTTATTTTGATCATGTTACGGGTAGTAGGAATTTAGGAATTCTCCAAGTCGCTTGGGAAAAAAACCCCCGATGAACCCAATGACACAGATTTCATCAGTGACTCAACAGATGAAAAGACTCGATCTGTGCAAGTATTTGGGGTTCATGCCATCTGAATTCCGTCATGAGCTATCCAAACACAGTCAGATGATACTTTTGATGTAATATCAAATTTACGCGTGGTTTTGCTGCGCATGCACTAAAAGACGATTACGCGTTGATTCTGATCATACAAACAAAAAATCTACAAAATTCTTCAGTTTCTCCTCATGTTGAAACAAAACTTCACTGTGGCAGATGCGAGGTTATTTGTGCGCAGTAGAAATTATCACAAATGGGAGATTTCCAGATGTTAATTTCGCGCTCTCATCTTTCCTATATGTGCGTTAAATATAATGTTTTGGGGGTCTCTTTGCGCTGAAAACGCATTTTAAGCGCATGCATTGTCAGATAGATAAACTGCGCCAGTCAGGCAATAAACTGGGGAGATGAAAACGTATGGCAGAGAATGCAACAGGCATGTACTGCCTGGTACAGGCGGTTTGGATTGCACGAGAGACGTGATGTTGCGAAAGTGTGGCATCAGTTCAGTTAAAGTTGGCATTTGTGGCTCGGTATTTCTTTTATTGAATTGGCACAAATGACATGATCATGGATCAGATTATATGGTCTTATTTTCTCAGGCGGGTCTCGCGCTGCACATGGCACATTTCCTCCAGAGGGAAGCGCGCACAGACCCGGAGCGCAGGGGAATCAAAAGGCTGTTTTTTTCTTTAACCGAAAAAATGCCAGGAAAGGAAAAGAAAGGAAACAATTTGCCTTCTGGGAAACTGTTTAATAACAGAAATCCCTGCAACCTATCAAATGTCAGGTGTTATGGTTTCATAATCTATATTCTCAGTGAGATATACCCTCCATATACTGTAGGCGTGCCAGTTTAAAGCTATGAGGACGCGGTGCCCGTATATTCACAAATAATAGGATATAAATCCGGGAAGAGGCATGTTGTTTACCCGCACCCAAGTCTTGCGTATAGTGCACTTCTGTGGAAAAGCGTCGTCAGGCTCACGCAACATTCCGGTAAAAGACTTTTGGCCAGTATCTATCATTGCTCTGGCTCCCTGTAATCACACACTGGCTGTCTGTTTCCCATTACAGCAGGCTGGAACACGACCTCTTTGTTAGCTTTATTGAGACGTATCACAACAAGGCAAGCCAATAGACTTTTTTTTTTTCTTTTCTTTTCTTTTTTAAAATCAGAGCAGAAGTTTTATCAGTTAAACCGGAGCTTCTCTATATTAACTCTAATGACTCTGCTCCATGATTATGTCTTCACACTCTACTGCACAGACATTGTTTTTTTTTTAAAAGGAATTTTAACGCTCCTACACTGAAGCTCGCCAAAAATACAATTCTGCCTAACTTGTTGGCTTATTACAGCTGGCTGCTTCCCCCTTTACTGGAACTGACTGCGTTTCACATGTGCTTAACAAATCCCATACACAATGACTCACCAGATAAACAAAGTTCCAATAGACTGCCGGGATATCCGACGGAAAGTCGGGAATAACGGGGATATGAGGGGACGTGCGTAAATTACGCACACAGACAGGCAGCCTCTTCTGTTTGTGGACTCCAGAGACATGAAGCAATCCTGATCTGACGGTTCTCATCCTGGAGATCATTATTACAGTTTCACACGTAGATATTTATACATTTAAAATGAGGATGACTTGAAAGGAGAGCTCAAAATCAACAATAAAATTCAGTAATAATCTTGTTTTTAGACCAGAAACATAATGTCTTGCATCCCTGTATGGCTGTAGACATACTCATAACCAATACCTGTAACTAACTACTATCATTTAGGCTTTAAATGATAATTTTGTTGAAGTAACAGCTGATTCCAACAATCAAATTTGTCATTTTTTATCAGATTTTATTTTATTTCAGAAAAAAATCCCCCTGAAACAGTTTTTCTACTGGATAATATAAAATGATCTTTGCCGCCATATGAGCCTTTATATTATGCATGTACTCTCTCAAGGTACAACTTATATGTCTATTTACCCTCCTGCCAGTCCAGATATGTGTAACACTTCTCCAGTGCTGTGTTTTGTCTCATGGTTATTGTAGTAAAGTGAGATGCACTGGGCACCTTGGGCTTTCCCACATGATTCACAGCATGTGTCACTGTTCCACTCCAGGGGTTACATACACAATGTTTTGCCTATGCGGACTGAATCATTACTATACGCTTGAAATGTGGAAAACGTGTGAATTTGATAATAGTGGGTGGTGGTGTGCGTCTCTGCGATTGTGCTGTCGGCGAAATGAGGCAGAGCTCATAGATATTAAAGATGCTTATGGGATTAAGTTGCATGCATACCGTCATGAAGCATTGCTCATCTACAAGCAGATGTCACCCCTCACTTTTCTAGAAAAACTTCAGCAGATGTGATCATGCATCCCCTCTTACCATATCTCTCTCATTCTTTCTCTTTCCAGAAGTACAGGGTCGACATGCCCGGCTCCAACAGTGCCTTCATACCCACAATCAATGCAATCACGACCAGCCAAGACCTACAGTGGATGGTACAGCCCACCGTCATCACCTCCATGTCTAACCCTTACTCCCGCTCCCACCCATATGGCCATCACCTGACCAATGGGCCGGGTTTGTTGGGGCACAACACCCTGGCTCGGCCCGGGGTCATCCGCTCCATCGGGGATGCCAGGGGCAGACGCAAGAGGGACGAACAGGTGAGGGACCCCGGAACAGGTCTGCAGAAGGACCACTAGGGGATAAAATTAGATTTATTTATATAAGGCTGCGGTTTGCTATGCATGTTTGCCCTGAAAACAAAGTAAAACACCTTTTTGTTCTCATTCTAAAGCTTGTAGTAAACATGTTTGTTCATTATTTCATCATGCCAACAAATTTGGCATCTTTGTATCATTGTTATTTTCCTCACAGCCAGTCAGAACCAGCTCTTGTTTAGACTCTCACTCTTCGCTTCATATTGATTGTGTGTGTGTGTGTGTGTGTGTGTGTGTCTGTCAAACAGCTTATTTTACCTGCCATGTTCCTTCTTTACTTGCCCTTAGCTCACCCCGGAGGAAGAGGAGAAAAGGAGGGTGAGGCGTGAGAGGAATAAGTTAGCCGCCGCCAAGTGCCGCAACCGCAGGCGAGAGCTCACCGAGATGCTGCAAGGGGTGAGTAACAAAAATTAAATAATAAAAAAATAAAAAACTGGAGCCATGAGAATCTGTTATTGGGTTCTGCTTTAATCAAATAAAACAACCACAAATCAGTGTAACAGCTGGAGCATCATGTTCCTCTTATGTGGCACAGTTCTAGCTAAGAAAAAAACAAAACAAGCATGCTTCCTGTTTTTGGAGAGAATCTGCCATGCTTGTAGTTGGTACAGAAAATAAAAAAACAACAAAGGAGAAAAGAATACATGTTGAACAGGGAAGAAAATAAGTCGCATTTCACTTTAGAAGTCTGGTAGGAGTCCAGATTTTTGATGAGTGATTGAACTCCACACCTAAATTTACAACCTTGCATTACTGGTTTGACTCTTGCTGCGTCTCTGAGTGCAAGGTCTGAGTGAAGAGATGACAGGCGATGAAAAGCTTTTTGTCTCAGGCAGCTGTAGACAGAGGTAGGGCTGTCTCGCGGCCCTGCCTGGCAGACAGTAACGGCAACTAAATGGACTAATTAGCCGAATTACAGTGAGGTTGAGCTTGTCAGGCCTTAAAAAACCCCCAGGAATGGAATTTGCTGTAGGCAGCTGTCTCCATGAATGCAGGACATTTTGTAAAAGGGGCCAATTGCTTGTCTCGCAATCCCACATCGAGCCATGCTGCACACACACACACACACACACACACACACACACCACAACCGTTGCTTCCAGGGAAGAAGAAGAAAAAAAAACGTTTCTCAACTTCCAAATAAGGAAGTGTTGCTTTCCAGTGAAAGGGGAGAGATATCCTTATGTTATCTCCCTTTTGATTGACTGATATCTTTCTTTAAATCCACCCACCCCCCACTGACTCCTTGTGCACAACTTCCTCATACCTTTGCCCATGAGTCAAAGTTCTCAGACAGCATGTCAGCTTATCTTTATCTGCGTGGTGTCTACAACAGCTTTTATAGGATCTCTCTTTGTCTTGTATATGACACATTAATGACACACTGTTGGTGCAGGTCTCATACCTCAGAGATGCAAAACAATGCACAGTACTTATGTGTAAAACTCAAATTCAAGCAGGAGGCTTCAAGATTATACGTTGTAAGTCTAAATGGCCCATGACAAATTCTTGATTTAATGGGTTGACTGTGCTACTTTCTATGTTAAAGAAACTATAGCAAACAAACAGTGCCCTCTTTTGGCGTGTTAGGAGAACACTCATACACTCTGACTTCCTTTTTTTTTGTGGAAACTTGAAATTCTGGTAGTGTCACGTGTACCAAGGCCTTAATTTGGCTGAAGATAATTTTTGCAGCCACGTTCTTAATTTCATGACGTTTGGACAATGAATATTCATGAAAATGTTGTTTTTATTAAGATAAAACTATCGTGCTTAGGGTGCCTTGTGGGCCTGTCAAATAAAAGTAAAAATGGCAACAAAAAAAATAAAAAAACTCAAGCTCAAATGCTCAACCTTATATCCTGTTTCTCTTTACAGGAGACTGAGAAGCTGGAGGAAGAGAAAGCAGACCTGCAGAAGGAGATCGAGACCCTGCAAAAGGAGAAAGACAAGCTGGAGTTCATGCTGGTTGCCCACAATCCCGTGTGCAAGCTCCCCATCGAGGAGCGCCACCAGTCATCAGGGCACCAGCAGCACCAGCAGCAGTGTGGCCCCCTCCCCCTGACCATGCGCTCCAATTTGGGTACCCGGGCTCAAATGAACCAGGTGGTAGTGAAGCAAGAGCCAGCGGACGACGAGGAGACGGTGGGTAAGCCGCAGCGCTCTGTCATCAAGCCCATCTGCCTGGGTGGTGGTGGGATCACCGGTGGGATGTACTGCACAGATGACAGCCTGAACACGCCAGTGGTGGCAGCGTCCACCCCGGCCGCCACACCTAATGCCCCAAGCCTCATATTCACCTACCCAAGCATGCTGGAGCCCGACAGCCCCTCACCCTCTTCTGAGTCCTGCTCCAAGGCCCACCGGCGCAGCAGCAGCAGCGGCGACCAATCCTCAGACTCCCTCAACTCACCCACTCTCCTAGCCCTCTGAGCGAGGGCTCGGCTTGGCGTAGCTGAAAAAATGAACACTGTGGCTGAAGGCAAGCATGAGGATCAACTGCGCGCCCCCCCATCCTTTGTCTTTTAAAGACCAAGAGCACATTCAACAGTCCAGACCAAGCTGACCATGTGAGCCGTTTCCCCCTTTGCAGGGAGACCCACAAGGGCTACGCCATGTGTTTCTTCTTGTTCTGCTTCAGTGTACATTTTTTTTATTTTGTAAAAGTTTGTGCACCAATCCTAAGAAGTGTCACCCCTTCGCCATTTCAACTCCAGAGTGTCATCTTGTTTACTGAGCAGACAATTCTGAAGAAAAACATGCCTAAAATTGGCAATTGTGAGTTGATGTGACTAAACTAGAGAGCGCGTTCTTAATATATTTTTTTGAAAATGTTTAAAAAGCCATGTGGCCGACACTTGCACTCCGCCAAGACGAATCAATAAATCACTAAACGAGGTCAACATTCTACTGGAATTTCTGAGGAGAGAAAGAGACAATAAGCAAAGACTTCCCTCAACGTTTTTTCCATTTAGATTTCGTAACTTGGACCTCGATTCAGGAATTGCTACTTAGAGTGTATAAACATTTCTAACGCTATTTCCATCTCTTTAATTGTATTTATGGCCTGTGCTGATTAAATTTTACAAAGTGTTTTGTTGAGACATTGTCCTCTCCCTAATCTGCCTGTAGAAAAGCAAAATGGTCATCCAAAGGGTGACCAAAGCACTCCTCAGTGTTGCAAAGGATACGAGCCAACTTTCAATCAATGACTAGTTCCTCAATACTCTATACCTTCTATTTTGCCATAGTGGCTTGACTTTACAGTAGTATTGGTGTGCTTTTCCTCAGTGATTCTGTACCTGAACTTTGTTGAACATGTTTATGACAAAGTGTATGTGATTTACATTGATGTCAGGGATATCTCTCATGTGTAGTAGAACCCCCCATCGTGAAGAACGTTGCAGGACTGCAGGCTGTTGTATGGTCTAGCCAAAGTGTTGCAGAGGTGGTACTATATGTGAAGGGACAATACAATTCTTCGCTTCATTGTGTCACATCAAGAAAAGGTTTGTCTTTGTCGCTCAGATGTTTCAAAGACGACATCAAAGTTTGGACAAAGCCCTCCTCAACTGGATTCCATACTCCTTTCTTTGTTTCTTGCATTCTCTAAATAAAAGGTCTAACCTTTTTCAACACTGCCTCTCAGGGCAGGTCAGGTTTCAAAAAGCCAAAAAGGTTTGTATGACATATGTAATCCTGTAATTCGTCCATCTTTGTCTAAAAGGAGGGATTTTGCTCAAATTTTAAAAAGCCACTGTGGTCTAGACTGTCGCCAGCTGCCAATGATGTCAACCCTGTTTATACTGTGTTTGTAAATCTGTCACTTTTAGTAAAGAAATGATGTTTAAATTGAACTCAGATGTGCTGATTTATGGGTGTATGAACATATGCCAATGCCGAGGTACTCGAGTAGAATTTAGTTGAAGCCTTGTTGGCTTTCTGGGCCAGACACAGTTCACTTTTTGACAAAGAGGAAGGGATAAGAAGAAGACTCTCTCTACAGCTGGCCTGAGATGAAAGAGGGGACACCTTGGGAACATGTAATATTTCTGAAGTTCTATGAAGCACTTCTTTTTCATTATTTTTACATGTGTGTATCTTAAAGGGATGAGGGTTTTCAATACTGTGCACTGAGAGGGACACGACAGCGATATTTGGGACTTTTTTTTGTTTACTTCAAACATTCCTAATGAATATAATGTCAGGGGTCAAAGGGAGGGATGGGGGGTGTCATCTGTGCTCAAACCCTTTTTGTTATCAGAGGAATAAAAGTTGTGGTTGGAAGACTTTTGTTGTGCTGGATGCAGAAAACGGACTTTGAATTTTAATACAAGCTGCTGCTACTTTGGAGAGAACATGTCGGCTATTTCTCATTTGATGATATTTGGTTTAACATCACGGGTTGTTGTTGTATCATGTCGATGCAACAGGAAGTATTTGGTCCTGTATGACAACATAAAGGGGTGAAATGATAACCAAAAACATTACTGTGGGCAAGTCTGATATGTCTGTATGTTGAAATATTCCGAAGCCCCTCGACACACATAGGAAAGCCATTGACTGTAGATCTTCTGCTGTACATGTCATCTACTGTCTGTCGCCTGTTTTCAACTACTATTACTTATTTTCCAAATGCTTTAACTGTTTAAAATGATTCAAAATTAATAAAAAACAGCAATATGTATAGCAGTGTTTGTTAATTTAAATGAATAATAATAAAAAAATCATTTTCAAACTGATTTTGTCCTATTTCATTCATGGGAATTAAAAAAAAAAAATTGCTCTGTTTATTAATCATTATGATTTAGCACAAATTTTGATTTGGTTGGTAGAATTGAAAGACAACAATCTGAAGGCCAAAAATAAATAAATAAATAAAATAAAAATGAATTAATAATAAGCAACCACGGTCCCCAATTTAGGCGTAGCCACAAGAAAGCAGAAAAACTCCGGGGAAGAAGCTAAGTTTGCATTAATGGGACATGAATGAGTATAGATGGAGAGGGCGAGAAGAAGAGAAGAGCTCAGAGCATCATGGGAAATCCCCCGGCAGTCTAGGCCTATAGCAGCATAACTAAAGGATCAAAATCTAATGTCAAATGCAAATTCAGTCCACCAGAATTCACAAGAAGCCCGTTGTGCTAAAAAAAATGTGGAAAAAGACTAAAAAAAGTGGCCTTTAATCTACTTTTTAAAATTATTATCATGGTTCATGATGGAAGGTTTTTATTACTGTTTAGCCTGTATTAATTTCAGTCAGGTGTACCTAAAAAACTGGAAACATGGTGTATATTGAGTGTTATTCATCAGATAAATAAAATTATAGTAACGTCATGTTGGTATTATGTTCACTTAAGGGCAGTATTTCCACCATTCATACATGCATGGTTCATTTGAATAAAAGCTGAGGGTTAAATAACATTTCCAGACTTAGTTCACAAAGTGTGTAGTTCATATATAATTCTCAGGGCTCATGTCCCCTCATTGAAATTACTGTCTGTTAAAACACTTGGATGTACTACATCTACATGTTTTGTCCAAGTTTGAGTGAACAGAATTAAACTCATAGCTGACTAATTTAGTACTATAACAATATATTTTGTTTTACTTTGAAAATTAACACCGGAAGTGTCTGGACCTTTCATTGTGTCTTCTTTGGCTGGTGAGATGAATGGTTGTGGTGAGCATGTTTGAAACATGTAAAAGGTTTCAAATCATGAGTATTTACTGCCCTCAAGTGGCCATAGAAGAGAATTACAATACTGGAAGCCAAATGTTTTTCATAGGATGGCAAAGGCATGACCCGCCCTACTCTGCCCCCAATTGGCTGGTATTTGTAGCCTTTGTTGGTTGTTTTGTTAGGTCAAGATAATCATTGATTATCTGGGCATACTGGGCATACTGGCTGCACATCTATCAGCAGGTTTTTGAGCATAAGTAATCAAAAACTTTACCGTTAGGATGTGTCTGAGAATGATGACACCCTCCAGCTTCCTACTTCTGGTCTTCTCCCTCTGAACCTTGATCAAGCCCCAGCTGACTGACCATGGCCATGACCATGTTTTGTTACATGTTCTTGCCTTACGTTTGTTCACCTGCTGCATGTTATAAACCTGCATGAACAACTGATAAGCTTTGACTCCAATATATCCTGCAAAGTAGCACTGGTGATTTTTTTTTCACTAAGTACTGTCAATGGATGTGGTGAAACGTAGTACAAACACACAGTATCACCTGTCAACAGACACTTTGATAAATAGAAAGGGGTATAGCTCAGTGGTAGAGCATTTGAGTGCAGATCAAGAGGTCTCTGGTTCAAATCTGGATGCCCCCTGACCACATGTTATGTCTGATATGTGGCTTCCATCATTTGACAATGATGTGGATGTCCAGATGGTAAAAATATAAATAGTATTTCACATGCTGTATGTAACAGTTAACAATGTTCCAACTAGTGTATAATCACCAGAAAATGTTGCTTTTATTACCTTAGACTGAGCCTTTTATATTTACAGAAGCCACATGTCCTCTTCCATGGAGTCCATTGTTGTGAACCGGCATGTTTCTACGGTAGCTCATAATGGACACTGCTCGGACAATGAGATCCAGTTTTGTCTAAAAGTTCAGTCTAGAGGAAGGGGGTATAGCTCAGTGGTAGAGCATTTGACTGCAGATCAAGAGGTCTCTGGTTCAAGTCCGGATGCCCCCTTGTTTATCTTGTGCCTCTAACAGTGTTATGCAAGTTCACACTGAACAAGAGTGAAGTCAAAGTTACGTTCAGAGAGGTATGGTATTACTGGCTGTGAATTGAATCCAATGTGCATCTGCCAAACAGAACAACAACTCAAAACAACCCTTCCCATATTATATTAAAGCTTACAATTATGCAAATAATTAAAAGCATGTCCACTTTGATTGACACATGGATCCCATCATCTCAGCTCCACCTACGCTCCACGTCTTTGTCCATTTTTGGATTAGCCGGCAGCTGGTAGTGGCAGAACTGCCAAGATGGCAACAGTTAGAGCCACCACATTCTGAGCATCACAACAGCTCTTCAGAAACGTGTGGGTGATGACAATTTTTGCCAGAAAATGAAAGTGAAACCCTGTATCCTTGTTTTTGTTTTAACTGAGTTCAAACTCAACAGTGCATAAGCATCGTTACCTCTTGCATAACCTAACAACGCTCACGCCGTTTGCCTTGCATGGCCGCATGGCACCATTTCTGACAGTTGTCAGTATTCACAACCAGACATTAAAAAAACATAAATTTATTTAAACAGTATGATGCAGACTGGAGCAGACAGAGAGAGAGAGAGAGAGAGTATGAATATGGACAGACATGTTGACGTGTGTTGTTGACTGTGGAGCTGTGTTCACACACAGAGTAAAAACCGTTTCTAACTGTGACACCCAGTGTCCTGCAGATCATCATGGAAGTTACTGCTGCTTATTAAGCATATATCTTTGCAATAACTTGTTAATATGTTTATATATGAGCGGACAGGAAGGTGAACGACCATTCCAGCGTGACAGATACTTTATTTTACTTCTTTGATAGGTGGACAGTACTTGCATGTTGAAAGGGGGTATAGCTCAGTGGTAGAGCATTTGACTGCAGATCAAGAGGTCTCTGGTTCAAGTCCGGATGCTCCCTCATTTATAAAGTTGGGATGTTGGGTTATGCAAGGGCTAAATCAAAGTTAAGTTCATAGAGATGGAAGCAGGTAGTTCTAAACTTAGGACTAATTTCACAGTCTCCAAGAAAGTTCTGAATGGCAGTTATGTGGAGGAGCTTTGCAGTTGTTGGTGCCAAAAGGTCAACTGTCTTTTACTCCTTGTGTGTTCCTTTCTTATTTCTTAGTCAAACTGAACAGTGCACAATTGTTAACTCCCAGTGAGATAACTCCACCCTTTAACCTTAGGTTTGGACAGTAGAAAAGAGATTAAAGTTTTACCTGTGGTCCTTTTCCTTGGCTAGCCAAGGGTGATGCTCTGTCCTTTAGCTCTGTCACCAGCTGTTGGCACTTTTTCAGCTGCTTCACCATCTGAAGAAATAAAGATGTTAAATGATTTTAGTGAGACACATGATGACACGCAGTTTCAACTGTCAACAGAAACAATGAGAAAAATAGGGGGGTATAGCTCAAAGTAGCACCTGTAAATGATTTTTTCTTTTCATAAAGTCTCGTCAACAGATACAGTGATGCAGTGTGTGAACAGAGGGGGTAAAACATAAAAATACAACATTGTTTCACAAGCTGTGTACAACTGTAATCTGTAGAGGTCCACTGTGTAACACAGTATAGCAGAAATATTTTTAAAAATGTCATGTTTCTACAGTAGCTCAGAATGGACAAACTAAATACTCAAGTATAACTATAACTAATAAGAACATTTTCTTTAAATGCTGCCATTGGTCAGGACTGTGTTTTTACTGTCAAAATGTGTCTGAGAATGATGATGCCCTCCAGCTTTGTACTCCTGAGGTACGGTTGAATAGTAAAAAAAATTAGCTCCTAAGTCCTTTCCTTAGGAGCTAATTTTTCTTGACCTCGATGTAAAACGTCACAAGGTCAAGGAAAGTTGTGAAGAGAATGTGACTGTACTTACACTAGGCTACGTCATTATGCAACAGCGGATGTTATTGATGTGTCTGTAGTAAAACTACAAAGTTCAGAGGATGGACTACAAAATGCTGATGTCCAGCTGACTAGTCTGAAAGCAACAGCATGAACAAATCTGGATGTCCCCTGATCACAGTTTATGTCTGATATATGACTTTCAACTTTGACAATGATGTGGATGTCCACATTCCAGATGGTAAAAATACAAATAGTATTTCACATGCTGTATTTAACAGTTAACAATTTTCCAACTAGTGTATAATCACCAGAAAATGTTGCTTTTATTACCTTTAGCTCTGCCACCAGCTGTTGGCACTTTTTCAGCTGCTTCACCATCTGAAGAAAGGAAGATGTTAATTGATTTTGGTGATTTTTTACCTCAAAAAAACAAGACAAGACAAGTTAAAGGAGATTCTAAAAAGCTCATGTCCATGTGTACAGTTCAAGTTCAAGTTTTTGTTCACTGTAATTGTTATCATCCACCAAGAGCAATTTCAATGTAAGTCCTGAGAGACAAAATCAACAACCCTCGTTCAGTGTAAAAGAAGTTCAGCAGTCTAAGCTACACATGCAAATGTATTCCAAAGTTAGTCCTTTTTGTGCTACTGTCCATCTTAGAAAGCAAATACCGTCTGCTGAAGCTCAAACAAAGAATTTCATACTAAAAAGGCAGCATGGTTGAAAGATGCCCATTTTTTTTGTGATGAAGAAAATACATCCTGACATATAGAAAACTTGAAGCCAAGTAGCGTCCCTCTGGGCCCAACCTGTAACCCCTACTGGGCTGGTCCCTTGATCAAGGTAATACACATTGGGGGCAGTGTAAACTTGCTAATTGAGTAACCAAACAATGTCTAGGAATCACCCCAACCCCATTGTTTAGGTCTTGAACCTTCCTCGCATACCAAATGTGTATTCTTGCCCTTTTGTCTGTCTGGCTCCAACTTCCAGACCTCATGTAAGTGTCTACCCTTTGTCACCTACCCCCTCCTTTCCCTCTACCCTTGTTGCCCAATCCTTTCCCTTACCTTCCCCACCTTTTGCTCCATCCCCATTTACATATTGTGTAACCATGGCTGTTTTCTGTATAAAAGAGTTTCTCTTCATTTGCTCCTGGTCAGTTCACTGGCTCAGATACCCTCTGTGACCGTCAGTTCACCAGTGTGCCGGCATGCTTCTTAATAAACACACCACCACAGCAAACATCTCAACTGGACTCAATGATTTCTTCGACATTTGCTAACGCTGACTGCTGAAGCCTCTTATAGGCCTCGGCTGAACTTGAAAATGCATTTTACACAGAATAAGTACTGCGGAAGCTGCATACACATGTGGGTTTTTAAAAAGGTCACTCAATTTTGTTGAAAAGTCTTCCTCTGACTGTATCATCTAAGGGTTTTTATCAGTATGTCACATGTTCTTGCCTTATGTTTGTTCACCGCTGCATGTTAGAAACCTGCATGAACAACTGATAAGCTTTGACTCCCATGTATCCTGCAAAGTAGCACCTGTAAATGATTTTTTCTTTTCATAAAGTCTCGACAACAGATACAGTGATGCAGTATATGAACAGAGGGGGTATAGCTCAGTGGTAGAGCATTTGACTGCAGATCAAGAGGTCTCCGGTTCAAATCCGGATGCCCCCTGACCACAATTTATGTCACTGATCACTGTAACAGATGTACTTCCAATGTCTACATCCCAGATGGTAGACATATAAATACATTTGACTGCAGATCAAACTGCTGGACATACTCAGGTGAAGGGTATGTCCAGCATCTGGACAGGAGACTCTTGACAAGCAATGATGATTGCCTTTTGACCCTTTAACCTACGTAGAACCTCTTTTAACCTAGTTTTTAGTTTATTAGTTAGTAGTATGTCACTTGCAGGAAGTGACGTGTACCCTTTTTATTTTTAAACACCAGTAAGTGAAAATGTTTGTAAACATCAGTCAACATGCTTGTTGGATGTTTCCACCTGAAAATTGTACATATAGAAGACTATGGTGTATGTATGACATTCATCATGAACAACTCCTCTCACCCCCTGCATGAGACTGAGGGGGCCTTACACAACTCCTTCAGCAACAAACTTCCACTCCCACCATGTAAGTCTATCTTATATGATCTCTATCCTATCTTATCTATTATTATTATTTTATCATACTGTAAATTTTGCAGTTACTTCGACTTCTCAACACCAGTTATCATATATATATTATATATATATATATAATTTATCACCATAAATTACCCATCATACACTGTGTCATTACAGTTGTTTATTGTGAGATTTTTTTGTAAAACCCTGGTCATTACTAACAGTGCTATTTTGATAAGATAAATGACCAATAGAGCACATTATTATTATTGTTGTTGTTGTTGTTGTTGTTGTTGCAAATTGTTATTATTTTTATGTCATACATTATTGTAATACATATTTAATATATTTTTATATTTCATCGTATGATCATTCAGGCACACATTAAAATAAAATGCATTTAATCATTACAGACATAAAAAAAATAACTGCACCGATAAAGAGAGGACATATTACATATTGCATATGTATTTATATTGTAAGTGTACAAAATGAAACATTCCATGTTTCCATCGTTCTAAACATTCCATGGTTGCATTTCATTGCATAGAAAATTTGCATTCATTTGAATTACATAGATTTAATATAACAGACTTAATGTGAAGCAAGTAATATGATTTATGTAATAGTACTAATAAACCAAAAATGACTGCATTCATTTTCACTGTTGGGTTTGGGCAAACAAATTGGCTTTATTAATATTGAACGCATAAACCTGGCTACTACTACACTACTGTGTGGTGGAAGCACATTGAGTTCATTACTACTATTACATGAATCTTAATACTTGATTCACATTAAGTTTATTACTTAATTTATATTAAAACTATGTAATTAACTATGTAAGTCCTGCATTTTGGCCAAAACATTTTTTTGAGTGCATAGTCCCTCAGGTGATCCGGCAGTCATTGGGCATGTCCAGTACCATTGGTTGTCCGGCAGCCTCCGTCCCCACAGCCCCTCCGTCGATCTGGCAGTCATTGGGCATGTACAGTACCATTGGTTGTCCAGCAGCCCCTGTCCCCGTCCGCGATCCGGCAGTCATTGGGCATGTACAGTACCATTGGTTGTCCGGCAGCCCCTGTCCCCATAGCGCCTCCATCGATCCGGCAGTCATTGGGCATGTACAATACCAATGGTTGTCCGGCAGCCCCGCCCACAATCCAGCAGTCATTGGGCATGTCCAGTACCATTGGTTGTCCGGCAGCCTCCGTCCCCACAGCCCCTCCGTCGATCTGGCAGTCATTGGGCATGTACAGTACCATTGGTTGTCCAGCAGCCCCTGTCCCCGTCCGCGATCCGGCAGTCATTGGGCATGTACAGTACCATTGGTTGTCCGGCAGCCCCTGTACCCGCAGCCCCACCCGCGATCCGGCAGTCATTGGGCATGTACAGTACCATTGGTTGTCCAGCAGCCACTGTCCCCGCAGCCCCTCCATCGATCCGGCAGTCATTGGGCATGTACAGTACCAATAGTTGTCCAGCAGCCCCTGTCCCCGCAGCCCCGCCTGCGATCCGGCAGTCATTGGGCATGTACAGTACCATTGGTTGTCCGGCAGTCCCTGTACCCGCAGCCCCACCATCGATCCAGCAGTCACTGGGCATGTCCAGTGTTACGACCAGCTTAGGGGTAGAAGGACGCAACATAAAACCAGGTGTTATAGTTGATAAACAAAGGTGTTTTATTAAATGTAAATTCAAATTGTTCTTACCAAAAGGAGGTGAGGGAACAGGGCGAGCGAGTGCTGTTCAAAATAACAAATAAATATAACAAAAAGAGAACTCTAAACAGAGCCTGTCTATCTAAGTTGAAAACCAAAACGAGAAACAAAAACCTCACTATCTAACCTATCGATAACAAAAAACACATCAATAAACAGCACCCCTGAACTAGTGGATCTAACAAAAATATCCTCAATGTAATCAGTGCTAAACTAAACTAAACCTGGCCCAGTCCCAGAAGCAAACAAAGCAAATACACACACACACACAAGGCACTGCGATACACAGGGCGAGACGGCGGTGGCCGTAACACCAGTACCATTCGTTTTTCAAAAAATCTCAGCTCTGTTTGTAAAGTATTTACATATTTGCTTGCCTGTTAAAGGATGTCATTGATTTCTTTTTTGCCCCATTTTAGGCTGAGTGGCTAAGGCGATAGACTGCTATATCTATTTATCTAATCTATATATTAATCTATAGTTTTTTACAATTTCCCCTGGAATAAATACAATTCTGCTCAGTTCAACTGAGTGCTATGACACAATTTAATAAATAAGAACATCCTCTAACAAACACTGATGCCAGGGCTTGACTTAGATCAGAATTTTCTGGAGTAGCTCAGTGTTGGAGTGTTTAAATGCAGTTTAAGAGGTCTCTGCTCTTGTTGAAATCTTTAATCAGAGCATCTGGAGAGAACTTGTAAACTCTACACAGAAAGGCCCCAGACGAGGGTTTGAACCAGGAAAGTTCTTGCGATGAGGCAACAGTGCTAACCACTCTGCACCACTGTATTGCTCTTCTTGGCAGGCCTGAATTGCACAAATTGAATTGTTCTAAGAGGCTGAAAGATGAAACAAGTCAATAATGTGTCACAAACATTTGTCTAATGACACATTGCCTCACCCTGCAACATGCACACTCATCGTGCACATCAAGTTCATCAAACCACTCCTGTAGTTCCTGCTGGCTGTGCTGCAGCTTCAGGGCCTCAGTGATCACTTATGCTTCTTCAGCATGTTGTACTGAGAGGCCAAGGTCCTCATATTTAAGCTGACATCTGCAGGAAGAAGAGGCACACATTGGCTTTAGGGTTATATGCAAGAATCAGACAGTCCTCTGTCCAGTGCTCCCCACAAAACACTGCTGTTATTCTGCTTTACTGAAAATTATTCTGGATTACATCAACTAGGTCTACATAAAGAAAATTAATGTAGAAAATTAATTCAACTCAATGAAATGCAAATGCTGGAAAAGGATTCAATCTGAACCTGCTGTGTGGATGATATAACTGCAATGATGTTGCATCCTATGACAACAATTAGACACATAAGATGCAGACATAAACCAAATCATATACAGGTCAGATTGTATGTCAGGTCAACTTGAAAATCTTAATTGCTCGGTTTATAGTCAAGGTCTGTCCTGATCAATGACAAAGCAGTGAAGTGACTGAACTAAGTGATGTCTAATTTCCATTTTCATATGCAGCGACATTCACAGGTGACTTGAGGGGAACACATTTGCGTGCTAGGTATTTTCATTTCCTCTGTACAGACCCTGGGTATGTCATTCTACTTCAAAGCTGGGAGGAACAGGATCAATCTCTGCTGAGCCTCTGAAACCAACCATGTTTGGAACTGCCGATCTGAAGCTGTGCGGCACTGCCATCCTGCTGGTCTTGGGAGTGCTCACCAATGTCTTCAACCTCGGGGTCATGCTGATGCAGCAGTGGAGGTCCAGAGGTGTGAATACCATGGCCGTCATCATCAGCTTCATCTCATTGGGCAACATCGTGCTGCAAGTCTCCACCTTCGTCCTCATGGCCATGGTCTGGGCTGGGGTGCTCTGCTGGCCCGACTTACCTTTCTTCTTCTGTGTCATCCTGTTTGTGTGGCTCAGCAGCAGCTCTGTCAGCTTCTGGTCTGTCGCATGGCTGAGCGTCTTCTACTGCATGAGGGTATTGAGCTTCTCCTTCATACTCCTCAGAGCACTTAAGGAGAATATCTCATCCATCCTGAAAGTCACCCTGGTGGTGACCTTACTGACCTCCTGTGTGATGTTCACCCCTTTCTTGTATCTCCATTTCGGAAGCAGAACTCTTGCTCCAAACGTGACAGAAAATGCTGCTTGTGTCATCAGGAAACCTCTGTTCCCCAACTGGGTTGACCTCAACATTTATGTGATCACCTTTATTTGCTACCTCACCCTGATGCCCTTGATGATCATGCTTCCGACATCACTGAGGATGATCATTTACCTCTTCAAACACACTTTGTCCATGCAGAAGAAGTCGAGCGGCTTTCACACTGTAGAGTCGTACCTGCTCATCTGCAGGTTGACGGTGGCTCTGGTCTGGGTTTACCTCACCACACTGCTCACCATATCCCTTTACTATTTCCATGCAATTTTTGCTTCTGGGCTGAGCGCAGACATGCTCTTTCTTGGATTGTCGTTTTATTGTGTTGCTTCTGCAATCCTCCTCACCTGCTCCAACAAAAACTTGAGAGAGAAGCTCAGCGCACTGTTCCCCCGAGGAAAGAACACAAACACACTGGCCAAGAGTGCTGAAGATAAGAGTGGAGTAACAGCAACATTTTGACTGAAGTTTGACTGATTTTGGATCCTCATGTAATTACAACCCCCGATTCCCAAAAAAGTTGCAATGCCGTGTAAAATCTAAACAAAGACATAATACAATGATTTGCAAATGTTTTTTAATATTTAAAGTTCAAACATTCAAAACAGGTAACAGCTGATTGTATCATGATTGGGGCCTCCACAGAAGGCTCAGTCATTTACAAGTAAGGGTGGGGTGAGGTTCACCACCATGTGATAAACTGTGTGAGCAAAAAGTCCAGGAACAATGTGTCTCAAGACACAATTTTCTCAAGGAAAGACATTTTGGGATTTCAACAACCCATAATATCATCAAAAGATTCAAAGAATCTGGAGAAATCTGCATACTCGTTGAAATCTGTGCCTGAGTCAGAGGTTTGTATGACTTGTGATTACTTATGGGAGCGCCATCTTCCGGTGTGAGAGCCATAAAAAAAGTGACAGAAAAATGACCACATGAATAGCCCTGTGGATGAGATGTATGCAGCTGCATATGCTGTTCTAAGTCAACTTATAGAAATCAAAACTCTTCAATCAGCATATTTCTTTGGTTTATATTTAATTTTGTATTTGCTATAAAAATGATTTGTTGCTTTATCATTATAGACAGTATAGTAATAACAGTATAGTATTTGTGTATATAATATGTAGTTTATAGTATACTAATGTGCAAAACTCTTTTTTCATTCTGAACTATTATAGTTCAACTATAAACCTTGTACAGTATGTTTAGTCATTACTTTACAGAATCACTCATACTAATAAAGTCATTTTTGAGCATAAAACCCTCAAGGAAGTTTACTTCTTGTAAAACTTTGGAAACATAAAGACATGTAATTACACCTCGTGACCACTGAAGGTCAGTGAATACTCATATAATCACTCATACTGTACACTCATGACAAACATCAATTCCACCAGCATCACAGTAGAAACAACAGCATACTGACACCTTTATACATTTTAGACAGGAAATGCTGTGCACTTCTGGTCTTCTACTGTTTCTTAATACTACTAATTCCTAAAGGTAGTATTATTATTACTGCAATTATTATATAACTATGTCTGATTTCCTTGGCCAGCAATAAGCAGGAGCTTTTCAAAGATGGTAAACACTGACCCTTGTTTGTGAAGCAGTAAAGTGCATTAAAGTGTATCTAAATCCACAAACCACTTTTTTCACATCAATTGAGTTGATCAATTCGGGTCCAAATTTTGACAGTTTACTCAAAAGTATCTGAATTACAATCTCAGTGAGGTAGTGGGGGGTTGCTCAGCTTCCCGTTTTCAGGAAGTGATGAAAATCGGCATGTTGGCTTTAAAGCCTCAGCCAACTTTATCTTTGTCAGCATAATGTAAATATCCTGGAAAACACAGCCTCAGAACAACATTTCTTTTGCCTTTAAAAGTCTGATGGTATATCCCCATATGAAGCTACTGCTCTTTTCTCACATATTAATATAATCATGATGATATATATTTAATCAAACATAACTCAAAGTAGCTTCTCTCTGAGGTTAGACAGCAAATGCTGAACACTGCTGCTGCAATGTGCTGTGAAGCTGCAAATATCTGTTTTTAGGGGGGACACTAGAAAAACTAGACACTAGATGAAAGGGTACCCCTAAATGTAACTAATTTACTGTTTATCACCATGAAACTAATTACTTACATTAATACAATATTTTTTTGTATTACAAGTTTTCTGAAATATTATATACAAAGGAGAGATTACCTAATTTAAAAAAATGTGCTGATTACGTACATTTCCAGAATATAAACACTTGATAAAATCAGGTTTAATATTCTGGTTTCATTATGTTGTTAACAATTACTCCATTAATCAGAAAAGAACATCAACAGTCATGAAGAAAAATAACTGTAGTCATAAATGATGACTACATTTATTACTGCTTCACAAACAAGGGTCAATGTTTACCATCTTTAAGAAGCTCCAAACATATATACTGTGTAATAGAATTCATTAAAAAAATCATCAATGAATGCATTATAATATACTATGAATGCCCCCATAATGCACTATAAATGTGGTTTTACTAATTTTTTAGATATCACCCTCAAACATTTTCTGGAATGTTATGTTTAAATATGCAAATAAGACATTGACTAACACTAACTTTTGATGAAATTTACAGATGCAGATAGTCAAAGTGAAGTAAAATAAAGACCTAAATGTGGAAAATCTCATGTTTTTGCCTCGAGTGTCTCTTGCTTGAATAGTAATTGTGTCATTCAAGAGAAGATCAAACAAATATACAAACAGTTTTCTGTTTCACTCACAGTCTGTGCTTCATCTTTCCAGACAAATTTGATCCTAACCTCTGAGACACCACGGTCATTGTTACCCACATCCAGCAGCACACTGACAATGTTTAATCATGTTAATCATGTCTAAGGAGTGTAATATGATTGTGTTTGTGGACTGGTGCCATTCGAACATCAATAGCTGAAATCCTAGCATGTGCACTTTCTTTGAAATCAAACACTGAGTTTCTGGGATCTTTCAGTCCGCTCGGGCTGAGTCAGGTGGTTGTCACAGAGACATTATGTAATATAATCATTTCGGATGAAGTTGCTTGGTTTGCAAAAGGCAACTGAGAACAAGTCTGAAATGTTTACTTGTGTAGTGTGTAAGTCTATCCACTTCTTTATTACAATAAGGTCATGTTTCATGTTTCACACACTTACAACTAAAAAACGTCAAGTCAAACAGTATGCTACACAGTCCTATCATCTATATTGTGTGCACATGTGTACAGGCTGTGACCTGGACGTGCAGATTTCTCCCTTCTCTCCCTTTCCTGGTTGTCACTATCGTGTGTGCTTGGATTAAATCGATTTCTACCCTGAGATCTGATTACGGCTCAGAGTGAATTAAAGACACACAGGCATATTTGTGACCTTTTATTCTTCTTTGGTTCTTTTCTTTATTAAGTGATGCTTTAGTTAGCTTGCAGTATGTTATCATTCCACTGTAAAAGTAGCATTTGAAGAACTCGCCCTTCATTTGAACACAACATATTCATTGTGAGAGAATGTGCATGTGCTGAGTAAGCTGAGCAGCCGATAACCCCACAAGGGTAATTAAAGGGAAATTGATTTCGGCCTTGTGAAGCCGCTGTGGAGCAAAGTGGTAAAAGGCAACAAGGCACAATAAACATAAAACATGGAGATATTGAGACATCAGTCCTATTTGATGTCCAGAAAAATGCTGTGCAGTTGTTATTCTGCTGGTGGAGTCAAAGACTACAAAGTGTTCAAGACGAGGCTGCAAAAATGATTCTTAGATGCCATTTGATACACTTTCAGAAACTCTGGAGTTGTTCTCAGTTACACATTTAATAGATAAAAATGTTTTTCATGTTTTAGAAGAAAAGTAGGCTCAGGCTCTTAATCAAAAGGAGTCAGCATCTAAAAAGTCTAAAAAGTAATCTAAAGTAGGAGTGAGCATACCACAATCTGTTAGAAAATAAAGGCGTACAAGGATAGAATGATTATGTGGGAGTCATTTTTTTAAACAGAGAATAAGATTGGGAATATCAGGGTATCAGGATATTGTTTTTGTTACTGGATTGTAATAGGGAGGTACGGTGGTATGTTCGCCTCACACAAAGAAGGGCTGTGATTTGAACTAGGACTAGTGACTTGTTCAGGGTGTACCGCGCATCTTGCCCAAAGTCAGCTGGGCCTCACCGTGACCCTGATGAGGATAAGCAGTTACAGATAATGGATAGATGGATCGTAATAGACAAAATTACAATTCTACAAACATACGTATATACTGTATAATAGAATTCATAAAAAAAAATAAACACATATATTCCAAACATACATGTATGCTCAAATAATTTGGATAAATGGACTAGTAGAAGAAGCAGTTACGATGTTGTATAAAATGATACAATTAGTCTAAGAGTTGGGATTAGTTTAAAATAACACCTGTGATTTTTGCTGTGAAAAAGGCTAGCACACTACCAGAACTTGGAGATAGAACACCTGAATAAAAAGCAAGCATTATTAATTCAAATAATTTATTACACCTGTGCTTCCCCTGCTGTGGTGAACAAGGTCTGCTGGTGAAAAGTTGAATAGGAAAATCAGACATTGTGAACCTGAAACCAAATGTTCTCTTGAATAATTTGTTAGGGAAATGAGGAAACTTTGAAGCATTAGATTGTAGACTGGTAAGGTGTGTTCCTCTGAATTATCTGTGTTGTGTAAAGGATGGGTTCACATTTTAAAATCCAGTACTAACATGCATATTGTATATTGTATAATAGTTGATGGTTAATGGCTGTTATTGTTCCTCTTGTTCAGGAGCCACGTGAAGAGATCATTCCTAAAGCTGGAGGGGAAAAAATCCACAGTGTAAAAATGCATTGTGACATTCAGCTAAAGCTAATATGAAGATTTAGCAGCCTGATCAGTTCAATCTAGTGGGATGTTCCAAAGTTTCTGTGAAAAATTCTCTCTTTGTATTTCACAGTTTCCTTGCTGAGCTGCAGGAGATGGGCAGTTTACCTGCATGGTACTTCTTCGGGACATCAACACTTGATTTGACTGATCAGACATAGATCAGACTCATATCAGCTTTAGCTGAACTTTGAAATGCAGTTTTACACAGAACAGGAAGTCTGTCTGTGAAGACAGTATTGTCATAGTATCACCATATTTTAAGTTTTTTATGGTGAATGTGTTACAAGCAGTTGCATATTTACATCAGAGAACAATGTTAGCTTTCAGCCATGTGTGTGTCCAGCTAAGGTGAAGATAACTTCAGTTAAACCTCTGCATGTTTGAAGGTTGTTACACTGAAGGCACTAATTTAACTGAACCCAGTCTAAGCTAAGCTAGTTAAATGCTAATTAACAGAGCAACAGCTGCAAGGATTTCAGATGTAGTGCTATTTTCAGTGGTTGATGTGGATATCAGCAAAACAAGGAAGCAGTGCACAGGTGCAGCCAAATAGACTCATATTAATGTGAAAAAGCATATTGCCTCCACAAAATTTAAAACATGGAACATGGAAGATGAGAACATGAACAACCGGTTTATTCACATGAGCGAAACATTAAAGGAAAAAACAGGCCTATTTTTAATTGTAATCAACTGGGAAACACAGCAAATAGAAACTCTTTAATTATTAATACATATATCTGTAATCTGTGGTTTGTGGTCAGAAAATGCTGAGTGGGCTATATAAAAGAGTATGAAATGATGAGAGCAAATAATTGTTAATAACAAAGAGAACAGGGAAGACTGAAAGAAAAAGAAACCTTTATGTTAAGTGAAATCCTGCATTTGTTTTTATAATGTGTATATATATATATATATGTCTCAGCAGCAGCTCAGTTCAACAAACCCTATGGCATATTTTCGTTCTTGCAAGCATTAAACTTCCAGCGCTCCTTTAATTGTGTCTTATGGGGGTCACTAGCAGGTTTCGGCTTACAGTCTTGTTCTTTTAGTGATTAGAGTACCCAAACAGCTCAGACACTATCAGTACTGCATAGAAACCACGTGTCTGTCCTTCAGTACTGAGATGAATGATAGATATTGCTGACAGTGACTTTCACTTATAAAGACTGAGGCATTGAACTGAATCGAAGTGCAATACTGTGTGACTTTGAGCGTAAAAGCAGGAGGAGGGACCCAGGCACAGGAGGTGATCATACCCCTCAGTGCTGAGGTAGACATTTATTTAAGGGCTGAAGCCACAAGCTACTTAGCAATTCCCTGATACCTGATGGCTGCAAAATACCATGAACGTTGTAGTCATCAGCTGCAGGAAGAATACTAAATATCACCACCTCACCAGAAGTAAGCCATATTTATATTAAAATCAATTGGAGTGAGATAACTGAGATATGAGTTTCTGTTGTTGACAGTATTGGTATTCTTGGAGGGTAGCTCGGGTATTTGGTCGGTTTCCATTGATCGGCACATTCTTATCTTTGGAGATAACAGATAAAACACACATGATCAGATACTGTTGATGAAGGTAACATAAATGTTAAAATATAGCCTGTAGACGGCAGCATGGAAGAAACTCACATCCTGTTAAGGATAATGAGACAAATCCAGACTTAAAGCTTTACTGTCCAGTTTATTCTTCTTCGTTTAAACGGTATCAATATATATTCACGTGATGAATTGGGAATTTAGCAAGTTGTTAAGATTTTTATTGACTTTAACTGTTGCTGACCCAGGCACATTGATTGAGAATTTATTACAGCAAACAAACAAACAAACAGCATGAAGCCCCTCATTGGATTAAGCATTTAGACACAAAATACAACAGAGACACATAGAGACACATAGATAAATAGCAGATGATGAGTGTAGCAGCACTGCAGGAATGGAGACCAGATTGGACATTGAATAACTACAGTCTGTTTTAAGTGGGCACAATTTTGGGGTTCTAACTTTCCACTCTGATTGTTATTGTTATTGTCGCAACATGGCTTCAAACCACGTTGTCATTCATAGTATAAACTCTAAATCATGCAATTTAATCCATTTGTACTTTTTTTTTTTTTGATTTTTTTTTTGGCCTTTTTAATCTTTTTATTTTCGATAGAGACAGCTGAAGAGTGACAGGAATGCGGGGAGAGCGAGATGGGGAATGACATGCGGGAAAGAGCCACAGGTCGGATTCGAACCCTGGGCTGCCGCGGCAAGGACTGAGCCTTCGTACATGGGGTGGTTGCTCTACCAACTGAGCTAAATGACACCCCGCATTTGTACTTTTTTTTTTACAATTCCCTAACAATAAAGTAGGTCACATCAGTGACTTAATCTAAATATATAATATTTTATATTAATAAAATTGAAGTGTTTAATGTGAACTAATCTGAACAACAGTCTTTGTTGTGGATCTATGTGCCAGAGAAGTTTCGACTGATTGCCTATAAACCGGTCCTGGCCAAGAAATAGCCCATGCTGGTAGGTTGTTTTGTTTTGAACCTTTGAACAGAGTCAAATTAGTGTCTTTCCCCTGTTACCAGTCTTCATTAAGCTTAGCCACTTACATATTTAATGCACAAACATGAGACTGGTATCAATCTTTTCATGTAACTCTTGGCACGAAAGCAAATTTCCCAAAGTGGTCGAACTATTCCCTTAAGCAATGAACATATTTGTCACGACACAAGAAAAAAAGACTTGCATGACCTTTGAATACTAAGCCCCCATTTATTTTAGTCAAGTTCACTGCAGCATATTATGCAGCTAACCCTTTCTTCCACTCATGTGACATGGTTACTGCTTCTTTTACAACTTCTCATCAGTTGTGAGTCAGTTGTTTTGACATTGCATCTCCTGCTAGAGGTGGTTCACTTGTTGCTTAGTGAGATCAATGTGTCTTTGCCTCTGATAGAACTTGGAGAACTTATTGAAGATGTTAGTAATGGGTAGAGCCACAATCAGCAGCCCACAGACGATGCACAGGGTTCCTATCAGCTTCCCTGCAAGCGTAACGGGAAAAGTGTCCCCGTAGCCCACTGTAGTCATGCTAATGGTGGCCCACCACCAGCCTATAGGCATAGTCTGCAGCTCTGACTCTCGAGAGTCTTTCTCTACACAGTAAATGAGAGCAGAAAACATGGAAATGCCCACAGACAAGAAAAGCACCAGCTGCCCTACTTCATGGGAGCTGTGTCGCAGTGTGGCACCAAGAGAACGAAGACCAGATGAGTGGCGAGCCAGTTTTAGGATGCGAAACACTCGCATCAACCTCAAGATCTGCACCACTTTGCCAACATTCTCCAGGTCTGTGTTCTCACCTTCATCCATTATATCACAGGCTAACGTGACATAGAAGGGCATAATAGACATTAAGTCAATAATATTGAGAGGGCTGCACAAGAACTTCTTAGCTGATGGTGCAACAGCCAATCGAAGAATAAACTCTGCAGAGAAGAATAGGACACAGAAGCTCTCAAAGAAAGTCATTACTGGATTTTCAATCTCCTTCTCATTGTGATCTACTTGATGGAAGTCCGGCATGCTGTGGATGCACATGGCAATAATAGAGATGATGACTACACTTAAGGATGCTACAGCCATCACTTTGGCTGAAGTGGAGAAACCTGGATTCTCAAGTCGAATCCAAATGTTCTTGCGGACATCTGCACACCAGGAACCTTCAAACATTTCTATGTTGTCCTCCGAAACTGAAAGCTCCTCAATAGAAGAGTCCAAGCTCTGGAGCTGCAGTTCATCACTCCTCTGATCCCAGCACTTATCCTCAGCAAGCTCCATCAGCTCATGGAATTTGTTGCTGCAGCAGAAGTCCAGGTGGCGCTCCTTGATGCCCCAGTACTCAATCTCTTGAATAAATGAGAATACGCACAACCCGTCCACCAGGTGGATTTTGCCTGTGAGGTAAAAGTTGAGAATGTAGCAGAAAAAACGGGGGTTGCGGTCAAAGTAGTACTCCATTTCAGAAGGACTGAAGTCATCGCAGAGCTCCAGGATTGCTTCTTTAGAGCTACAACACAGAAGACGACCCAGGCGCGTCTGTGGGAATCGCATCAGAATATTGTGCTCCATTCGTTGTTTGAAACCACCAACATTGACATTGATAAAAGAGTCGTCCGGGCTGTGCCGATGAAGGATCTGCCCATACACCATGATGGAGCAGCTGATGGATGCTCTTCAGCTATCTTTTGGTGGAAATCTCAGAGGTTTGGCCGCCTGCACACAAAGATACTGAAATTAGCACACCTCACACTTTGTGTATGTCATTTAATCACCTTAAAGTGGTACATTACACCAGAGCCTTCAAGCATCATGTTGCATCTGGGTTACTGTGACACCCTGTAATGGAATGACTAAATGACATGCATCACTTATGGTGCAGTTTTTATTTACAATCGACTGACAGAAAGTTTCAGTCAGACATTGAATATATATATAGTTACATTTCTATTTGTGTCACACGACATGACTGTACTCTACAGCATGTATTTGCATACAATTGACAGCATTATAAAACTTTTTTCAGTTAGATTGTGTAAAATTGGAACAAAAATGAATCTAAGCTTTAACACAAGAACAAATGTCTCATTAAATTGAATATATTGATTACCAAAGGCTCAGAGTATAACCACTACTACTACTGCTGGTGATGAAATTATGATATGAAAGCACATTAATATCTTTATATTAGACATCTATAATTCCTAATGTGGCCAACATTTTACAAAACATTGACTTTGTGTTCGTCAACAGTCATCAATACATGCTGTCACTACTGCTTGTAGCTCTAAAGCGAGGAACACTGTCTTACTTGTATTGTGTTACGCACAGTAAAACAGCGTTTCAAATTGCAGTGAAACGGCAAACCAAGGTCAGATTTGACACGTTTCTGCGGCAACAAAAGTTGTCAGTGGGTTAGGCTCGAAAAAAAACAGAATCAAAAGTGACATAAAACAGACTTTTACAAGCGAGTATTACAAGGACATTGTGCATCTTGCACCAAATTAGCGCGTAATGAGCGCGCAAAATGTTTACTTTGCAAAATATGAACGGTCGCAGTAAGACAATAATGTCTCCTCCTCAAACATCTCGACATAAACACACATACTGTAAGAAATGATGACAGTACAGAGTACCTGTCCATCCGGAGGCGCAGATGTCCTGCAGCTGGGTCACTTGGCTCTGTCAGTCCGGAGTGTGCACGGTGCACGTTGCACAGCGTGCTGTGGTGTTTCTGAGTTCAGCGCAGGGCGGAACTCACCTTCTTAAACAGGACAGCTGATCACACGGCTGCCACATCACTCCCCCACTAACACACTGTTTTATAGCATACATTTAAACTTTGATGTGTAATGTGTTACCTGCGTCCGGGGTGCGCCATTTCATTAAGGTGTGCCAAATTTATCACTGTAAATATTTTATGCTTCTTTAAGGCTGAGTGCTCACATTATTCTTTAGGTGTATCATGTGTTTTCATCTTAATGTGGGAAACGTTCTGAGACATTTGGGTTTGCTGGATTGATTTTTTCTTTTTGGCACAAATAATATAAAAATAAACGATAAAACTAACAGCAGAGGGGGTATATGGCACACAAAGTACCAAACTAAGACTTGGTTGCAAAGAAACACAATAGAAATAGGCCTGTAGTATATCAGCCTTTGTGAGTGGATCTTTCCTGCAGACTCAAATTAGGCACATGCAATTTTGATGCAGAATTTGATGACCTGTCACAAGAGGGGAAGCTCGTGAATATTTAGTGTACTATGTAATATTTTGTGATATTTAAACATGCCCTGTACTATCAGACAACAGCACCAAGTGACAGTCAAGACTGAGAATGTTCAAAAACTATTGATATGTGTATTTGTTGTAGGGTGACAGACATCCACTCTGCATTGTTTTATATATTTATATGTGGATATGGACTTTAATTCAGATAACTCAATTAAAAAAACGTACAAAACACACAGAGTGTGTAATGTAAGTGAATGACTCAGATGAATTGTAGAATCAGTGTGATGCTGTAATATTGAAAATCCTGCTGATAGAACATTAACATTATATTTAAATGTCATTAAAAATATCACAATCCAGCCAAAATGGAGTAATTATTAGTCAATGTTTGCTAGATGTTTTTTTATTTCTGTTTATTCCATTTTGATTTGATTGTTTCTGATTCTTCAGTGTCCTTTGTCCTTCTCATGAAGCTTTTGAACCCACAATGGGCAAGGGTTTTTACCATGCAAGGTGCTATATAAGTAATATTTATTATCATTATGAATGTAAATAATAATTAAGACAAGCTCCAGTGCCACAGCAAAAGATGGTACAGTGAGCATCAGTGATGTGATCTCTTACAACATAGTAAATTATAGAAGATATCCCTCATATATGGTGAACAGAGTCAGATGAAACAAACTGAAAAATAACTTTTAAACACTGACTGTTTCTGATGCTGCAGCCAACACTCTGATGCCGTTTACTGACAGTAGATGGCAGAAGAAGATTGCAGAGATTATCAGAGGCAGAGCAGCGTGACATTAGTGTGAATTATTTACCATGCAAACAATGGCAATGGTCGTTTTCTGAAAACACTTCAATAAGAGCCTGGTTAATTCCAATCCTATCATATACCAAGAACTAAAAATACAACAGAAGCTGGATTTCCCTTATGGCCTCATTATCTACCAAATTGACCTCTGGAGACATCAGAGCATGCTATAGTCTACATTATTATATCATATAACATGAGGTATTTCATTCTAGCATAGATAGTTATCACTATTCCCGAGTGCAACGACGTTCTCAGTAAACACGGTGTCGGTATTGATTGCTAGTTTCCCATTGGAGTAGTTAGTGATAATGGTCTGGAGTCAAAATACAATCAAAATACATTTGCAATAGTGAAATATATGTAAGTTTATTCACTGTTTACTTCCATACAAAAATAATTAACAAAGCAGTTATATCCATTCATGTATTTTACAGCATTTAAGGCAAAAGAAATACAATGAACTAAATTATTAAAGACATATAAACCGAAACTCACTAATATTTTGTTGTGTTTTGACTACTGACGCCGGTGCTTGTTCTGTTACCGTCTTACCGCTGCCTATTTGAGCATCAACCACAACAAACAGCTGTTTCAAGAACTTTAAGCATAAAGTTAAAATCAAGTGCAGAACTAAATCATTTGTGTTGCACAAACTGATAGAAAAGAAACATGTATGTAGGATAAAGTACATTACAATGCTTTGAAGTGTGGTTTTCTTATGGGACTGAGCTTCGTGCTACAGAACTGTGACACAGCGGGCAGAACCTATATTTGCGAATCTCCTGCTCCACAGCGCAGTGTTTACACACACTGCACATCCAGAACTGGTACTCCTGGATCGGCAGTCCTGTCACAATGCACGTGGGTAATTTTCCTTCCGGCCTATAAGGAATAAAATAGAATTAGTTGAAGTCAGATAATACTGTGATGTCGTTCAGTACGTGGATTAAAAGAAGACAAAGCATACACCACATGTCCTCGGTTCTGGTCTTTGTAACTATGTGTGACACAAGCTGTTATGTCTCTGTGTACAAATAATCTAAATATACATTTTAATGCATATAGCTCATTCAATTTTGAGTGAACTTTTAAACAATTTGTAGTCAGAGTAAGCTCTGAGTTTGATCTGAACTCACCCCTCTGATGATCTGTCCAGCTCCACTGTGCGGCTGTCCTTTGGCGTGTGCTTGGTGAAGATCTCCAGGGCCAGATCCTCGTAAAGCTGCCGCTGTTCTGGGTCCAGACTCTCTAAGGACTCCAGCTTGATGAAGGCCTGTGAGCATGTGCCAAAGGCCCGGTTAGCCGTGGCGCAAATGGCGAGCAGAGAGTAGATCTCCACCACTGGGATGATGTCCTCATACTCACGCAGGTGAAGAGCTTTAAAAGGAGATAATGAAGAATTAGACCTCCACTCTCTGTTTGGTTTTTATCTATTACAGGAAACTAACTCGACTTATTGCAGCCTGAGTGACTGTGAGTGAGAATATTCATGTTTTTCTGGGGTATTTCCCCTCCATGTTTGTGCTGACCGGTTTGCATTCAGCTCAGTTATCAGATATAGTCCAAACCATGACGAATCTTTTGTATTGGCCTCACATGTAAAGATGAAACCATTTTTGCATTGACTAGTAGAAATACACTAATTATGTATACACCCGGTTACCCAGCTCAGCTCTAAATCAAGCTTAATAAAGATGACGACACAAGCAGGAACATGATGTCATGTCATGTCTAATTTAATGTTTTTTGAGCAACATCAATTTTTTCCTAACGTGGCTCGATAAAGAAGAATTCAAATCAGGCAAAATAAACAAAAAAACAGATTTAAATAAAATTTGAAACTATCAACAGATTTAACCATTTTGGTTTAATAGGGTAAGCTGCAAAAGTCCATTTCAATTTAGATTTGTGGGACAGTGAGGAGACGACCATAAACATTAAGATGGACACATCGCTTTAAAAGTTCCCTGTACAGTAACTGCCTTTGACTGATTAGGAACCTGTTTAATGAGGCTTTGATTAAGGTGACAGTGAGAGCAGTGACAGAATCTATGCTTGTTCATTTTTAGGTCTGTTCAGGGCCTATCTCTACTTTGATAGTTTGTGTAACTAGGAAGGATATTGATGTAATGACCTAAAATGACCTATAAATAACTATCTATTTACACAAACATACTGAGGCCATTTCACAACGCTACACATATCAGATAAATATTAACTTATATATAACTTGAAAAACTGTGCAAAACCGACACTTTTTACTCAGTTTTCTTAATAAATGTAAAAGACAACAACACTTTAATTGATAGTCTGCCTAAAGGTTAGTTTATTGAGTATTTAGTATTTAACAATTAAACAAAACATTTCGGTTCAGCTTTGTCTGTAGATGTGGCAAACAGATTATCTATAGAGTATCTTGTACCTAAACCAAATCTTAACCACAATGCTGTATCAGAAAATGGTTTTATTTGTGCAACAGCTGAATTGTGTATCTTAATAAGCTGTGGAAATGTTATAAATACTGTGATAAAATAATGTAAAAAAAAAAGGAAGGCACTATATTAAGAAAATAATAAACTAAAGTTTTGTCTATGAAGATGCGTGTGTGTGTGATTTGGTACCTGTGCGTATGGCATTCTCCATGTAGCCTTCATACAGCTGCCTCTGAGCGAGCAGGAAGAAGTGATACGCCTCCGCTCCACGCCAGGCATTGTCCACAAAACGATTGTCTGAAGAGGTTGCATCTTCCTCAAGCAGCCCAGCAAGTGCAAATGTTGCCTAATTACAGCAGACGGATTAACACAGTATAACGTGTACTGTACAGAGTACATAGTGTATGATCCCTATCATTTAAAATATTGACGTCAGCTCCAGAACAGGCCATAAACAATATTTAAAAGCTTTTATTAAAAACAAGAAAAATATATTCAAGATATATTTGTAAAGTAAACTGTAATATATTACCTCAGACTTCTTCCCTTTGGCTTTGCTCTGCTGTGACGTCTTCACCTGCTCGTGGTAATTTTCAACAAGACGTGCAGCCAACACGTAGAGCTTCTTCACCCGCAGTGGTCGGGTCCTTTTCTCCGCCTCCTGATTTGCTATCTGCAGACAGACAGTAGACAAAAATTTCCTGGTATGTGCTTAGAAAACTACAATTAATTAGCTACATATCAGAGTTTTAAAATTCTGTTTCTCTCAGTTTCTCTGTATCTTAAAAACTGAAGAAGAAACTGAACTGAAGAACTTCGTTGTTCGATAACATACAAAAATGGACACAATGAAATCTCCCAGGTGTGATTGATCCTTTATTCAATTTATTTTGAGTGCTAATAGACCAGTTCAATTTAGCTCAGCTTAAATTCTAGTATTATTATTATTAGTAATATTATTATTTTGGAACACACCTCTTAATCTGAACAAAGAGACTGTATTAAACCATTTTTAATGAAGCTACTTTAGGGAAAGAGCATGAAAACATAAGACTACCTTAAACATGAGTTTGGCTGCATCAAGAAAATGGTGTGCCTTCCGATAAAGTTCCACTGCCTCCAAAGTTTTATTCTTCTCGAGTAGATGTGAAGCATATTTGGAAAGAAGAGATTTAATCTCCTTCATGTTGTGGGTCCTGGTGAGCTCCACTGCTTTGTTCCACTGTAGGAAAATGACAACATTCATTCAAAAACAAAGTTAAAACAGGATTATTGCAGATTAATTAGGAAAATACCACATTTAAAAGTAATCATCATAAAGGCCAGTGCTATAAATGGCAATGTTTACTTAAATTAAGCTTTCAATGAAAATCTGTATTTAACTAAAATAACTTTCTGGCTTCCATTACACAAACCCTTTTGAAAATAACCCAAAGCTTCACATCTCGCCTACATTCAGAGCACAACAGTTAGATAACACAAGGAGCCACTGTGTTTTTCAAACACTCAGGGGATGAGTCGACAGGAAGGTTGAAAGGGAAGCAGTTAAGATGACAGCCTGTTCATTTAGTTCTCAAAAACACGGCATTAACGCAGCAGGGGCAACAGCCGAGAAAGGAAGAAATTAGAAATGCGGACAACTTCTCCTTTTGGATAAACACAATTACAGCACAGATCTAACGACCTCTAAACAAAAGCCAGCTGTGGCTTAAATACAGATGCAGCTTCCATTACTCATGTAAAGAAAGTACTCTCTATCTATGACTCCAAACCCAACAAAGAACTGTTAAACAACCTTTTTTTCCCCCATTTCCCATTCCCCCAAATGTTAAAACTGGCACTGGAAGAGCATAGTTTGAGAGCAACATTCACACTCTAGGGCTAAATATCACTCAGGAAGAGGATGGGAGTGGGAGGACAGCAGTTGCCACACTGACTGCTGCGGTCCAAAACTGTCAAAAGTGTGTATGTCACTCAGAAACTCCGCAGGCGCCACAGGATTTCTGTCTGTCTCTCACCTGGTTCAGATGGACACAGGTGTCGACGGCAGCTTTGGGCTGGTTGCACTTAAGGTAGGCGTTCACAGCCTGTTCACACATGCCCACAGTGGCAAACATCTGTCCAATCTCCTGTAACGTAGAGGTGGAGAACGGCAAAAGAGTTGATACTGTAGAGTTGGTTTTATTTAAAAGGTACAGATGCATACATACATGAAGCCTGAAGAGGATATCAAAGAGTTACTTTTGGTTGAAGCGAAACATTTTGGCTCACCGGTAAGAGTTTGTGATTCTCCGGCAGCACAGCGGTCAGGTTTTCAAGGCCATCATAGTCCTCTAACATGTAGTAGCATTCAGCCAGCCTCTCCTGGTTACAGCCCTGGAGGTAGTACTGCACCGCATTGACCCTTGAAGCAGAAAGGATCGAGATTTAAGACCAACAGCGAGGCAGTGCTCAGGGAGTAAAGATCATTATGAAATCAACATTATCCAGAGAAGAGGTGCAGATTTTTCATTAAATACTGATCCATAGCCGAGTGAGACAACTACATAATTATGCATTTTAAATATTCATTATTCTTTACTCCACCCGCTCATGAAAATTAGAAAACCATGTCATGCCTTTGCCATCCTAGGAGAGAATAATTCAGCTTGCAGAACAGTACTGAATGATGTGCATCAGAGAAGAAAAAGAAGTGGGTATACTAAATGCTGACAAATATGTAGGCTAAGAAAGAGTAAATAAAGTTACAATACCACTTCTGTCTGTCAGCAAAGTAGTCTCCAACTGCATTGTACGCCTGTTCAAGCAGGGTGTCATCACAGTCACCAGAGCCAGTTTTGAGCAGCTGGAGCACCCTGAACCAGTCTCCCAGCTTGATCCTAAGACTGATGGCAAGGTCCCTACAAGAAATAAAATATCCACTGCCTGTTATGCCTAACAAACAGTAAAAATGACAAACTAAATAAAAGCAAACAAGAACTGAATCAGTCGGTGGAAGTTTTGATGTCACCGTACCTGCGATCCATATCCAGGTACATCCGCTCAGCCTCCTCAAAGCTGCTGAAGTAAGCTGCCACCTCTGCCTGTTTCATGGGCTCGCTCTGCAGGTTGCCCAGGCGCTTGACAAACTCAATGCCCTGGTAGTCCTTGCAACGGACGAAGGCCTGTTCAGCCGTCTTCAGATCCAGTTTCTGGAGGGCTGCCTCAGCCAGCAGACGCCTGACAGGTGTATAAAGGAGAGAGGGGTCGGTGAGCTACCATACCAGAAGAGCTGCATGGCATGACGCATAAATCTTTATACCCACTTGAACACAATTCATTTAGATTTAAACTGAAATGGAGCTAACCCAATATGGGGTCTTTACTGTAATCAATTCATTTGTGTCAAACTCTCTGCAACTTTGCAAGATTACCCATACACCACAAACTGGAAGTGACTGCTAGAATAGGAAGGGCCATTTTTTTGATGTTGCTAGATTTTGAGGGATGCTGCAAGAATTGACACATCAGCCTGAGAACACACATAAGCTGCAGCGATCACACTCTTGTAGTCTCCTATCCTCTGCCTACATCAGCATGCAGTAAAAGTGTCTTTTTTTTCTTTCTATCCAATGCAGACAATTTAGAAACTGTTGTTGAGAACTGATTTTGCTGCTTTTTGTCAGTACATAAAACACACCTTGCACTGCTGCATATAGAGACACCTGCACAGTCTGTGCCAACCTCTTTGTTGCTGCACTTGTGCAATTAAAACAGGACCTTTAAACTATATTTTATGCTGAACCAAAAGTAAAGATCAAAATTTTGTATTTACCATAATCTTGGGTGTGGATTGTCTTCAATGAACTGTGAGGCATCTTCAATCCCCACTTTTTCAATCAATGCACGACTGTCTCTCAGGGAGCGGATTTCAAAGTTAATGAGGTTGTCTTTGTTTGGCCTCTCTGGATCCTGTTGAGCAACATCCCATAACTGAGTGTTTAATATATCAACAAATAAAATACAGCTTTGAGAACTTTCAAGGTACAACAAAGTGTTAGTTATGAGACCATTGTAAATTCATCTGCTTTATGATATTTAAGATGCAAAATGGTGGTTATGTTTTAGATATCAACAACAGATATCAACCTGTTGGGACTTTCAGCACCTTAAATGACACTTTTGTTTTGGACCAAAGATTTACCTTCATGATTTCATCAAGCAGGACAGATTTGATTTCCAGGTCTTCAAAGTTGCAAATGTATCCAGATGTTTGGATTGGTTCCTGTTTTTTAAAGATACAAGTCCTTATTGCAATTAACAGTTTTTAAAAGACAACAGAGCTGACCATCGAACACCTGCGCACTCACCTCTGGGTCTAGGTTCCTGAACACATACATCCTGGTCTTCTCCATCATGGCAAACAGATCAGGATTGTCGTTCGCCCACTTCATGTCCCAAACATCCTTGCGCTCAAACTTGGATGGATCTCCTGCAGATGCCTGGTTTCCTGCGCTGTCATCTGTGGAGGCGCGAACATCCAGGTCCAGCAAAGTCAGCACGCCTGCAATGTCGATTATGGCCAGACGACTAAAGAAAAGAAAAATTTTATGTGACAGCACTGCGAACATTAGATTTTACAGCTTTCTGTTGTGACAAACTCCATTTGAGCCGCTTAACAATAGATATGTGCTAAAGCTATGGCTTTAATCTTCTAAACATCAATCAATACTTGCCTGGAGTTGCAGTTCAGCGACAGATAGTACGCTCGGTTGTTCAAAGTGTATTTCTGGATTAGAACAACATTTGGGAGGCTGTATCTATGAATGGTGCCAGACTCACGGCCCTGTAAGCACACATACACCCAAAACACTCAATGTTTTACTTTAACTTTATTCCATGGTTCAAAATTGTATAATTAAAACAGAGATGTACATACCACAATCAGAGTCTTATCTGTTGCTGTAATACAACAAATGGGATCACGAGTTGCCTGAAACAGAACAACAACAGAACATATGAAGCATTACAACGAGGCGCCAAGGCAAATCCTATTTCCACAACACAAATACTTTGTACACATAGAGCCTGTAACCCAGTAAGAAAGGGAAAACACTATAATTTTAACACATGGTGGTTAATACATTTTTAATCAATTGATGTTTTCTTTATAATATCTGGTATGTGATAAATATGTTACATATTAGTCATGGGAAATGATTTTGCCAGTAACGGTCCTCCATACACATACAGTGGCTAAAATTCAAATGTAACACCTTACATTTACTGTATACAGTACTAAAATAGCTCAGAAGTGTCTTTATAGAGTTCATTTTTGATAGCCTGGATGTTACGAAACCTGTACTACACGAGAGGTAAAAAGGTCTCTTACTGTGAAGGCTTTTGCAAAATCTGGACCACTGTCCTTGGCTCCAGATGGATTGCTGTCAATGTGATAGACCCTAGAAAGGCAGGAAGTGAGAACAAATGAGTCAGAGAGACAGCCAGAGACAGACAAACAGTTGTCCATTTCACTGAGGTGAACTGTGGTCCAGGTGCTAGGATAGCCCTGGCAGAACATTAGGTCATGGCCAGCCTGTCTGGAACCTCAATGGCATTTGATTCAGATGAATGAATCCTTTTCATGACACCAGCATGACACTGAAACAGTGAGCCAATAAACCCAAGGTTTCACCCACTGAGTCGCAGAGTCCAGCCCTGCGGTTATCTTGCCTCCTTGTAACTTTCCACGATCGTCTTGATGTGAACTGTAAGTTCTGACGTGGGTGTTCCATTTTCTCCCGATCCACTACCTGGCTTCGTTAAATACAGTCCTGGTGGCATCCAGTTGAGATGCCATGTTATGCCAATGTCTGGAAAAACTCACCTCTCTCTTCCTTCCTTCTTAGTTCTCGTCACTTGGTTGATCTCCAAGGCAGTTAGTTTTTTCGCCACTCTGTACTGCCACAAGTAGAAAGCCTCTTTGGATGCAGCAATCACATGTGTCTTGGTCATGGTGACAAACAGTGGATCTGACCACGAAGACAATGACATGAAATTACAAAGACAAAGATCAGTGTAGAGTCGCTATCATTTTTTGGGGGGGAATTTGAGGAATTTGAGTTCTGTGTGGATATATACAATAAAACAATACAATATGTTCTCAAACAGATACACTGATTAGTCTGGCAAGCCATCATGAGGAGACACCTCCAAAAGACACTCACTTGAACTCAATCTCTTGTTATTTACCAGTGTGGGAGATCTGAAACCCATTCACACAACTGAGGACTTCACATCTGCAGACTTTAATGTGTCTTGGCCTGAGCGTCTCAGCAAACATTCAGCCAAGCCGAGACAGAATGCTGAATATTTGTGAGATACGAAGACGCCCTGTGCTCAATGTCTATTTGCTATAGGATGCTGTAGCCCATGAAAGATGTTAACTGTGGGCGGCAGCTGGCAGAACGCCAGCCACCGTTTCTCCATACACAGAGTGTGATCTCTCACATTGGCTTGACAAAATACACCAGCCTTATGGTAAATAAATTGTAATATTTCTCTCTTTACTGTATGAACTCACCAATGTCAATGTATTTTGAGTCCAGTGGAGTCCCAATGGAGTTGCACAGAATCAGGACATACTGAAAAACACACAGTAGTGCAATATTATTCTAAAGATCAATTTATGATTATTTATCCAAAGAAATAGTCCTCATTTTGAGTGTTTTTATTTGTACATTACCCTTGCATGACTCCCAGACTCTAACTCAGCATCCTCCTTTGTGGCAATGAATTAGAAAAACAGGAGGCAAGACAGCAGAAAAACATTCGTGATCCTTACTATTACAGCCCACTGTATTCTCTACTGCATATACTATAGCTTCCCCATTGTAAGTTAGATCTGTCAAAAGCAATGACTAAGTTTGTCTGTGAGTCATACAGCATGCATCTAGAATATCAAGTAAACGTGCAATGTTTTATAGATCATTACAAGTGCTGTTCTTTTGGCTTTCCTCTCACTGTTGCCATGTTGGGACATAAATACCTGAGGCTGGGTGTCATCTGCCTTGCTGGCTAGGATGCAGAAGTCCCCCGAGGTAGTGATAGACATCAAGCTCTTGACATATTTGACAAACTTCTCATTGTTTTTGGTGTCCCAGAACACCACACAGTACTCTTGCCGCTCTGGCTTTGTGTAGGCGTACACAACTGTGCTGCAACAGTAGCCCCACTGTTAAAGACACATAAAAGAGCTGGTGAGATTAAACTTTTGTGTAGAATAAACCAAAGAAAAATGATCAAATAAAAGACATATTGCTTTGGACGTGTGTGTGACAACAGACCCACATATGACCCAGTATTTCTTGGACAGAAAAGGTTTAAACATACTTTACCAAAGCAGTTTAAATATAGGATCTAAGTCATCTCAGAGTGTCTTCAACGACTGTTTCCTCTCCAAAGACTCTAAATAAAAGCAAGCCACAAGTGTTGGCATTTACCTTGTAGTCTGGTCTTATGTTGGCAAAGTAGATGTAGGAGTCCACAGCCAGGCCAATACGCAGCCCTCCTCCCTCCCAGGCAACTCCTGTCATCTGCTTCCCAGGAACCTTTAGAGTTCTCAGATGCTGTTTAAATGCAAAAATTGGAAATTATTCCCATCTCAGAACACAAAACACATAAGACATTCTATTTATTCTAAACATGGTCATGTGATGCATATGCTAAATCTTCATGTGTCAAACTTTTCACCCTCACCTCGCCAAATGGCGTGTAGAACTGCACAACATTGAATTCTTTCTCCAGATTTGAGGCTCTGAGAGATCCCGCCACCGCCAGAACACTGCCACAATGATTCCACTGGATACTGACCACATTCATCAGGGTGTCAATACACACTGGGTCTGCAGAACAGGACGGCAGCATAGATCATCATCATGGGTCAACATTTCATTCAAGTGTAACCTGGAGAATGTACTTCAGTCTTTTAAGTGTTTTTTTGCTCACTTTCATCATTCTCGTAACGCATGATCTGACATCTTCCGTTGTCAAAACAGATAGCAAGGCATGGACAGTCTGGTTCGACGTAACCCCCGGTTCCTGCGTACCAGTGGATACCTGCTATACTGACAGCTCCAGTCGCATTGGTGAGACAGCTGATGGTCATTTTCATCTGAAACATAACACAGATCATTGCAAAGTCATGATATGCTAATGTATAAACTGACACAAAAAAAATCAGTAAAAACGAGCATATGACAGGATCTAATGTGCATGAAAGAAAGGGAGAATCACTTTCAGACATATGAAGTCACTACTCTCAATCGCTTAGTTCTCGCTTGCTTAGTTCTGCAAGTTAGTGCTTTTCAGAATCAAAAAGCAATGTAGTTCTACATAGATACAGACTAAGATGAACTGATATTCCTTTTTTAAGTAAGCTTATGCACTCACTATGAAGTTTCCTTGATTGTCATAGATTTGTACTTCCCCATTGGCCATGCCAAAGAGGAGGATCTTGCTGTCTGGCGACCATGCCACATGAGCAAGCTGATTTCCTTTTAGCTCCTTTCCCCAAATCCGGTTTCCTACAAAAAAATAAAAGGCATTTATCCCGCTGTACATGTTCGTACTCATTCCCTCAGTATGTGAACAAAGCAATCATTGTCAAGGGAGTTTTAGTGGTTTTATTCTAAACTTTTACACACAATTAAATTCTGTTTTACCATCTACGGATCCAACAATGACCGCTCCATCTTCATACACAATGCAGATCTTCTGACCGTCAGCATTCCAACTCATGCTCCTCACCACCGACTTGTTCCGGTTGTTGATCATCTCCTCGTACCACGCACCTTCGGAATGGACAAAGACAAACAACTATAAAAGCCAAATCTATTATAAGACAACTTGTATTTTCAGTTTGATGGCAGTAATCACCTTTGTATAGCATCCATACAATGATGAGTCCATTCTGGTCACTGGTTGTCAGCTTTTCATACTGTTCGTTCCATGTGACCACTTGTACTGCTCCTGTAAATGTTGTAATCATGAAGTGTCAGATCATTTTCCTATGGCTCGTTCCACATCCAGCAATGTCAGACTTTTATTTTGTGGATGCTGCCTGTTAACTAAATACTAAATATAACTTACCACTGTGTCCCTCTAGAGTCTGGTTCATTGACAGATTACTGGGTGCAGCAAGACCTTTAAGTTTGGCATCATCTGGAAAAAGAGAAAAACAGACTGGGCTCACAACCTTGACAATGTCCAAGCAATTCTCAGTGAGGGAATATTAATATAATTAAAAATATGCCGCTTTTTATCTTTTAACCATCTCCAAAATTTGGTTTGGTATTTTAACATAAACAAGCTTAGCACATAGCATATCTAAGTACAAGAGAGGAGAATGTTGACTCCTCCTGTGCTGTCGCAACAATGTGCCACAACAAGCCACACTCACTCCTGCCTACATTCATGTGGTGTGTGAGTAGAGGGAGAGTCTGTGCTGGTGCTCAGCTGACTGAGATAACTCTCGCCAACATGTATGGGACTAAATTATAATATAACAGATTTGTGTAGATTTCTCACTTTTCCTCCTGATGGTAAGAATAACCCACTAGATTTGTCACTAGTCACTTTTTAGAAATAAAGTTGCTAAAAGGTTCTGAAAAACTCACTAAATCTGGCGAAAAGTTGGCAACACTGTGTGTGTGTGTGTGTGTTAGATACCTGCATGTGAGTGAGGCGGCAAGGATAGCTAAGATTGTGTGAGCTCATAATCTATATTTATTTTAAAATCGGGACCACCAGGACAAGGTGGTACCATTTCTACTTACAGCGACTGGACACTGAGACACCAGAACAGAGCCAAAGTTCTGGCAGATTTCTTACACAATGTAAGAGGTATCGTTTCCAAAATCCTCAAATCTCAGTCACATGGGTATTACATAAAGGCTTTGACTGTTACAGATACATTTTAACAGAGAGCTGAATTGCAGCAAAATATGTAGCAAAATAATAGCAATAAATAGACATGTAATGTATGTGTAAGCAACAGTGCACTATCTTTATGACAAATTTTACCCATGTTGTCCTAGACTACATATGTGTATGTTTATGTTTATTATTCCGTAATTTAAGTGTTTTTATTATTATCCCATCAAGTCTTACCAATCTTACAAACTACAGATTTTGATCACTCAACAATATTTCATTCATATTCAGATCTAGCGTAGTGATAAGATGGACAGTATGTATAATGGCGTATTATGGGCTACTTTATCCAGCATATCCCACATTTATACTGTAAAGTACTTCACAGGTCGAACAGCTCTGCATTGTGTATTATATATGTTTAATATTTTGTAGATTTGCTTAATGATCCAGGTTTTCAGGTCAGTGCAGGACGTCAGCTCCGTGATCTCCTGAACTTACCTGTCTGAGTTTCCAGCTTGAGCACTCTGAGAAGCCCATCGTCTCCTCCACAGGCAATGAAACCTTGATCTTTGTTCCAGGAGACACATTTTAGATAGATATTGTTGGGGATAGCGATCTATGAAACACGGAAAATCGAAGCCACATTGTTAACCAACGCTTTAAGTCTTGATGGGTGGTTAGGTGTCTAGATGACAGCACACCAGAGGGTGTTACACACTCACCTTCTTGCTGAGGTAGATAAACATGGTGGTGGTGACGTATCAAATTGAAATGAATTGCTAACAGCGTAGATATAGCGTTACAACTTAACACAACAAAACACTGACATAACAGCTAGCTGCATCATGCGGCCTCGATTTAGTGAACGTAACGTTAGCCTGAATCGTTAGCTTTGCTAGTTACCCAGCTAAAGCGACACCGTTACCTAGTAAAAAAGACGGTTAATGTTACATGTAGTCTCAGTCTTTAACAGCCGACTATGATTATAGTGAATAACATTAACAAACATATTGAAATAACTGCTTAAACTAAGACGTTTCGTTGCCTATAGAAGGAGACTCCACTACTGAGAAGCTGGAGCTTCCCTCGGTCTCCCGTGGTAACCGTAAACCGGAAGTTGTGTTTGGGGTCATTGTGGTAATTGTAGTTTTTCTTGTTCGCACTTTGGTGGCAAGTATTCTTTTGCACTTACTTTAGCCTACTGTAAATATGTTGCAGACCCATTACATACATTATAGTCACACTATGAAAAGAAGCCCAATAAACCAGAACCACATATTTGGATACATTTTTTCATTTAATTATGTTGGATGCAATATAGTAAAGTTATCATAGTCACTTTCAAGACAGATTAATTTGTTGTGAGATACTAAAAGTGGCTTGTTACTAAAGTGTAAAACACACAATACTGTAAGTATTGGATGGCATAGATAGATATAGATAGATATAGATATAGATATGTATATTATCAATTTTTCATATTGTTTATTTCACATGTGCAAATACAACTCCACTCACAAGAGAAAATATTTCCTGTCACAAAAGCACCAAAATATGTCATGCACACAACTGTCAGTTTATACAAAGACACCTACACCACCATATTACTCATTTCACTTTGTTTCACATGTGTTCCATGGCAATGACAAAGTAGAAAACACAGTACAAGTATGTATTGTTTGATAAAAAATACTGTATATTGAAATTAGTTACAAAGTCTGAGTGGATCTTAACTGAAAATCTCAACATTCCAAAACCTAGTGCATTGAAAATAGTCAGGCCAGGATTTTGGTCATAGACTTGCCAAGTGTGCAAACTACTGAAGCGGGACAATCCCCCTTGAACTCCTTAAATAGTTTCCCCTCTCGCCCCAAAGCAATTGCAACTGTCTGTTATAACAAACATTACTTGCCAATCAACGCTGTGCAGTTGTTGAAATATTTCAGGTATCAAATGAAAGGATTATAGTAATTCACTGTGATGTAACACTGTCATGGGCCAATTGGATCAGGCTTTATTTCGGTCTTTTCTCTGCGTGAGTGCTGCAATCAGAAGGGTAACAACAATGCTCTTGTTGCATAAGAGATTAGTTGTTGTGTTATAGTTATGGATGGAGACTTTGTGTTCTACCAAGAATGCAAGAACACTGATAAACAAATACTGTTGGAGCAGTAAATACACAACAAGTATGTGGTAAAACACTTTCTCCATTCATTATAAAAGTAAACTTTTAACATTTTTCTTATATTTTTTACTTATATACTTTATAAAGTTTGCAGCTATATCTATTCTATAATTTATCTGGTTATCTTACATTGTTTGAGTTTTAACTCAATGGAGGAAATGTAGCATTTCTAACAAATATACATTTAGACCAGTTATTTCTGACTTTACTGTAAGAAGTAATAACAGTGTTGTGAATGCAAAATGCAGATTTACAAAACAGTAATGCTAACAGTTCACTGCATGAGAAATCAATATTATGCACACCTCTATCAAATCATAGACAGTTTTACTGAAACACTGAGAGATTTGGAGGATTAAAGATGACTTCAGCTGGTCAAAAAATCAGATCTACTGCCAGTCCTGAACATGTCCCCTGACATCTTCCTTGTTGTTCTTAATACTGCTGTTGGTCCTCAATTAGGTCCACTTTGTTTGAAAGTTCGTTAAGTGAATAGACAGTCAAGGAAATATAATTTAAAAAGTGTAGTTGTTATCTGATTTTTATTAGTTCATCATGACACTGGGCATTTATAAAAATGCACCACTACAAATCAACTACAAATAAAAACAAAAAGATTATACCCACACTATTGTGAAAAAACTTTTAGAAGCATGTAAGGCAGATATTCCTCTCACTAATAATCACAATTTTACAATCTTATATCAAATTATATTATTTATAAATTCAAAGCCTTCAAGTCAAAAAGGATATGCTTTCTGCTCAGCTCCTGAATGGTTGACTGTACTTTTTTCTGGAACACAATCTGAGCTTCACACATGCAGGCATCTTGAGTTATTTCACCCCTCATTTCCTCTGAAAGAATAAGAAAAATATGGAGAAAGTTAAAAACATGTGAGTGGTGTTTTACCATGTTTAGTAAAGCCTTTGTACAAATAGTCCATTCTCTGTTCCCCTTTGTGGATCAACACCCAAAACTTTTTGAAACCTCCATAGAGTTGATGTCCATGTTTAGTATGAGAATATTTTGAAGCTGACAAAATCAAAGTTAGATGTTCTTTAGAATGAAAACATAAGCATAATTGATTGAATGAGATCAGATACAATACAGATGATTTTTCTTCTGTGAGTGAGATTAGAAAATATTTTAAAACCTTCATTTCAATTAAGCAATCACAACCTATAGTGCCTAGTTACAGGCCAGACCAGACTAGTTGCAGATAGCTTTAAAGAGAACACATGTTAATAATCATTTCAGCAATATATATACAGTATGTATACATATACATATAATACCAATTCACTAAAGAAAATGCAATCACAACAGGCAACAGGCAAGTCAATTGCAAACATTGTTTGGGGTCCTTTACATGGACCAAAGTTCTCAGTGGGCTCACACCACATTTCCATTGTCTTAGCAGTCTCTCATTCCTTAAGCCAGCAGCACAGTGCATGTTTATGTTCAATAAGCTGTGCTGTAAATGGATGGATCAGTAGAAGTATTGCTTGTCGTCGGACACAGTAGCTTTGGTTGCAGTCAAGACTTCTCGATAACTGAAGAATGCAAAAAGAGAGATATAAAAGGTATGATAACTACTAAAATCAAAGTTAACACATTGCAACCGTAAATCTATAGACACAGGCAACACCCCCTATCAGTGCCACAGTCATGACCAAATGCCACCTAACAACACTATTTTAGTAGAGTCTGTGTTTGCAAATTATCAGCAAGGTGCTGATCAGCAACAAGGTTGGCAGGGTTACAATGGTTACAAAATTGGAGGAACAATCCATAAACTTCATATTATTTTAAACAAGCTACACCCTTAAGGTAACTTTGTGGTTCTCCATTGAGATACCTTAATATAGACACAATTTCTACATTGAGGGTCTGGCTGCATCCATAGTGCACCTCCTCAAAAATGTGAAATGTAACTGCACATTAGGGCTGAGTGGGCTTCACAACCATGAAAAATATTCTACTAAAAAAAACATGCAATAAGTTGGAAAATAACACTAAACTTATTTGTAGTACTTAGTATTGAAGTGGTATTACAGCAATCAAGGGTTGAACGTAGACTCAATTATAAATCAATTCTTACACCTAAGGTGTCATTGAAAGGACACTTAGGTATGACACCATGACAAAAATAAACATACAATTGATCCTTATGTGAAGAATATGGGATAAAATGGACTTCAAGTTAATGGCAAAGCCTAACCCTAACCTGGTAAGGCATAGAGTCATTTGAACTGTGTGAATCATAGCACTGCTATCACAAGGTAGAATTTTGGCAGCCTTCAAAGGAAGGAGGACTTTGGAGGAGGAGTAAGGTGGGATATTGTGTTGGTGAAGCTATGCCACCTGGTATTGCCTTTTGAGTCAGAATATCAACAGAGAAAATTCCATTGTCCACATTGATTGCTTCGTCATGGAAGAAGTACCATAGTAGTGAATAGAAATTTCATTCTATCCACTGAATTACATTCTATTCTTTCCCTCTAGGTCTACATTTGTGTTCTCCGATGAATACACAGAAAAAAGTGAATACAAAGCAAAGTCACAGTGTCCTTGTTTACAGTCAGAGCAGTTTCCATACAAAAGGTTAGACTCATCCTGAATTGGTTGACCAAACAAATTTTAGTACTATTCTGCACAGGAAAATGGTCAAGCCTGTAAACCCTTTCAGTGGCAAAGCCTGGGTGATATATAACATGATAGAGATGAAATCTATATTGGATTGTGGATTATTAATAAGTCAAAAAAGATAGCATTTATAAAACTGGCATCTCACCTTAAATCATCTTGCATAGTTTAGGATGGTTTGAGAATGTCTCTTGTCAAGTCAAGCATATGGTCCAAACCCGTCTTTGATAAAGCCTCTTCAAGTATCACAGGGAAAGAGTATTCAAGGAGCCCCTGGCCATCTGTTGAAACTTGGTTGCTCATAGTTCCTTTGAGGACTCATGAAAATCATGTCCATGTATACCACACCTTTCAGTAAGTTAGGGCCAGTCTGGCCAAGCTCAACAATGGTTGTACACAGTTCACAAGGCAATAACATAGTAAGAGGATTGGGTGAAAATTCCTGAGGTTTGAACTGGTTCAAAATATGGTCAATCTCTTGATACTTTCAATACACAGACACAATGATGTATGTTGAAAAAAAATCTAGATCCTTACGTGAGCATGTTTTCTGGTCTGCATTCAACACATATCCCACTCGACACTTGCAGTTGTATGAGTCCCCATTGTTGATACAAATATGCTGGCAGTCATGTCCCTGAGCACATGCATCTGACCCTGGAAAGAGACAATGCAAGTGCCAAAGCAGCTCTTATTGCAGTCTTTCGAGCTATGGCAGATTTAACACAAAACATCTTGAGGTAGTGCACCAATGTTGACTAAGGAGGAAGAACTTTCTTACGTGAGCATGTTTTCTGATCCATGTTCAACACGTATCCGACTCGACACTTGCAGATGTAAGAGTTTCCATTGTTGGTACAAATGTGCTGGCAGTCATGTCCTTGGGCACATGCATCCAAACCTAAACCTGAAAAAAAAAAGTTCACACCTCAATGACTTTTTAAGACATCAAAAATGATCACTTGGCTTTTTGCAATGCCTTTGGTCATAGTTCCATTTAAAAGAAGTGGATGCCTAAACCCAGGACCAATACTTTTCAACATTTCGTTTCATTTTCTTATTCAAAAATGGCATTCAATGGTGTGTCCACAAGTCTAACTTCCTTACCAGCTCCTACTCTCCAGTTGGAGCTTTTGGTGCATTGAAGCTCCAAATGTTGTGCTTTGTAGAATATCTGAGATGCTGGATCACACCACAGATATCAAATATGCATACTGAAACAAATCAGGTGCTTACGTGAGCATGTTTTCTGGTCTGCATTCAATACATATCCCATACGACACTTGCAGATATATGAGTCATCAGTGTTGACACAAATGTGCTGGCAATCATGTCCCAGGGCACATACATCCGATCCTGAAAAGAAACACTTTCACATCTGACTTAGCCTAACACCATCAGTCAAGAAGCTCTTAACCCATTAAGTTCATGAAATGTATGGTCATGTGCTCTGTTCCCCTCAGGGCATCAATCTGAGTTTGTCCCAGTGAGCTAAATGATTCCCAAACCATAACCTATATGAAGCTGCTCTGCAGAAAATAACATAGTGAGGTAAAGACATCATTTCTTTTAGAATAAGGTTCTTACGTGAGCATGTTTTTTGGTCTGCATTCAACACATATCCCATTCGACACTTGCAGACATACGAGTCATCAGTGTTGATACAAATATGTTGGCAGTCATGTCCTTGGGCACATGTATCTGAACCTGGAAAGAAACACTTCCATGTCTGACAGGCTCAATGCACACAATCAGAGAGTAAGTAATAAAACCTATGGCGGGTCATTGTGGACAAGCACTTAAATTAAGGACTCTGAAGCAAACCTGAGACACAAAAAACTTCCAAGTTCTTACGTGAGCATGTTTTCATGTCTGGATTCAAAATATATCCCACTCGACACTTGCAGATGTACGAGTCATCACTGTTTATACAAATGTGCTGGCAATCATGTCCAAGGGCACATGGATCAGCACCTGAAAAGAGACATATCCACATGTGATATGAAATCTCATGACATCATTCAAACGGGACTTGGACTGGTGTATCCTCTTGGCAGTCATGTCGCTGGGCCCTGGGTATCCAATTTTGAAAATAGAAACTTCTAATTACTTCCGTCAAGGAGCACTTGTGGAGCGTCATCAGTTCTTGCTGTCCAAATTACACCTTAGGACTGTTTTGACACTAATACCGCACACCTACTGAGAAGAACTTACATTTGTACCATGGCATTCACATGACCTTCAGTCTGAGCATGTTTTCTGGCCTGCATTCAGCAGATTGACACAAACATGCTGGCAGTCATGACCCTGGGTACATGTATTCAAACCTGAAAAGAGACACTACCACAGCTAACATCCCTAGAGAACGTCTAACGCTTTAAATTAATTAATCTTTGGCCTGAATTTGAGGCTCTTTAATCTTAACTATTATCTCTAATCACATCTGTTAAGTTAGCCGGTTTTGGAGCTTCTAAAGCCCTCCGAGGCAAAATGTATTTTGCAACTTTGGGCTATACAAATAAAATTTGATTTGATTTGATTAATGGCCGACCATTGCATTTACAAGTCTTTAAGTCAATCCCAATCTGAATACTGACTGTCCAAATTTAGAAAAAAGTCCATGAGCTGATATGTATTGACCAACGGGACAGAGGTTCACCAGCTATTGCTGTCCAGATAAAAACAATGGAGGAGGGGGGTTATTTCTGGCAAACAATAATCCCGGTGAATAATTTCTGCAGTTTTTAGTCATACACCTAAAATAATGGATTTTGAGGAAAACCTGAGACACAGCACCAGAACATGCACATAGAGGTAAAATTCAAGTCCTTACGTGAGCACGTTTTCTGGTCTGCATTCAACACATATCCCTCATGACACAAACAAAGGTGAGAACGGTCATTTTTGATACAAACATGCTGGCAGCCATGTCCCTGGGCACATGTATTCGAACCTGAAAAGAGACACTTCCACAGCTAGCATCCACAGCTAACATTTAACACTAGAAATGAATTCATCTTTGGCCTGTTCTGGAGCTTATGATGAACAATCATATGCATTTAGAATGAAATCAACACATTCCAATCTCTTGCTGACCAATAGCTCATTATTATCTTTTTAAATACTGTCCAGAAATTTACATTTGCAGCATTTCATCAAGTACATCTAGTATTGAAATTAGTTGGAACACCTGACACTTGTTCAAATTAATACAAAAATATTGGTAATAAATAAAATTAAACAAAGTTAATTTTCTTACGTGAGCATGTTTTCTGGTCTGCATTCAGCACATATCCCTCATGACACATGCAAAGGTACGAATTACCATTTTTGACACAAATATGTTGGCAGTCATGTCCCTGGGCACATGCATCTGAACCTGAAAAGAGACACTTCCACAGCTAAAATCCACAGCTAACTTCCTTGGTGTAGCTTATTATTGGCATGCATATATGCATATACAATTAACAAAGACTGTACTAAAATATGCGTATCAAATCTAATGATAAAGCCTTTATAGCCTCAATTTGACATTTGCAGATGTACGAATCATCAGTGCTGACACAAACATGTTAGCAGTCATGTCCCTGAGTACATGTAATAGAAACTGGAAAGAGACATTCACACTAGTAACTGACTTCTAACTAACGGCACCAATCAAGTTATAGTTTAAATAATGAACATGTGCTCCGTGTGTAAATTCAAATCTAACTTCTTGATCATTTAGAACAACATTCAAGAGCCTATGTCGGTGAGTCTACAGCACAGTGCTTCACCAACTGTTGCTGTCCAGAGTTCTACTACTCAAGTCACTGGACCCTGACATACATAAAAGGGTATAATAAGTAAAAGTCAAGTTCTTACGTGAGCATGTTTTCTGGTCTGCATTCAACATATATCCCTCACGGCATTTACAAAGGTATGAATCACCATTTGTGACACAAATATGTTGGCAGTCATGTCCCTGGTCACATGTATTCGAACCTGAAAGGAGACCTCCACAGCTAACACTTACACCATCAGGATAGACCAGCATGAATTAAACAAAATATGATGGTCTGCCAAATGTTTTAAACATTTTAAACATTAACCAATGACACTGCATGTCAATGCATGTATGTCATAAGATCCAAGTTCTTACGTGAGCAAGTTTTAAGGTCTGCATTTAACTTATATCCCATTCGACACTTGCAGATGTACGAGAAGTCACTGTTTTCACAAATGTGCTGGCAATCATGTCCTTCAGCACATGGTTCAGAACCTGAAAAGAGACGTGTCCACATGTGACTGACATCTCATCACATCAGTCAAGGAGAGCCTTGACTATTGGAGCCTCTGACTTGCTTTTGTTCATTTTACTATGGATGTTAACTGTCGTCACATGCTCCATTCATCTTTCTGTATGAATAGGTTTCCTAAGACTTCAGGCTGAGCGCAACAACTTGCAAAGCACCTCAACAATTCTTGGTCATTCACAATCAACGTTTTTTGTGCAGAGTCCTCATTACATCATGCCTGCCCAAGAGCAAGACCTGGTGGTTTCTGTATTTAAACCAGCACTAAATTAATGATTGATGTAAACTAAAGACATTGTTTTAAGGCATTCATATCAAATCTCATAAACAGACCAAATTTTCATGGGTGATTCAGAATAAAAATTGATAGAAAATAGAGGAATGTTGCTCTACTAGATAAGAAGATGTTCATTTAACATAACAAAGATTATTTTTGAGCAAAAATAACACATACAATACATTAAAACAACCTAAAATTACCTCAAGCAGGCTGAAAGAAATATTTAGTAGATTGTAGTAAAACCTATAAAAATAGCAATGGCGGAAACATGACACTCAAACATTAAACTTTCTCACATGCTTTCAAATAATGTATCTGCTTACAATTCTAAACTCTTTGGATAAACAACATAAAAGTAAGTAATCCATGTTAACGAATGACACCTCCTCAGTTTCTCAGCAGTAAATTTCATTTTTGACATATTTCACACCGCACCACTGACTTCGATCTTAATGCTAACCGAAACAACACAGAGTATTCACTACCAACTCTTAAGAATAAGTCAAATCTAAGCAGCAACCACCATAATTGAAGCATAAACCAGTGTGGAACTGCCTTAAGATGCAGTTCCTTTAATATCTGCTATGGTGGCTCCAAGAACACTTCAACCATACCAAAAGACTCACAACTTGTCTACTGTGACATAATATTACTTCACCATCTCACAAATCAATGTGTTTCTACAGATTTTGTTTAATAAAAAAACAGAACTAGATTTGTTGAAAATTTGTTTCAAGATACAAACACAAAGTCTGTTGCATACATATAAAATATAAGTAAAATTTAGGTTCTTACGTGAGCATGTTTTCTGGTCTGCATTCAACATATATCCCTCACGGCACTTACAAAGGTATGAATCACCATTTAGGACACAAATATGTTGGCAGTCATGTCCCTGGTCACATGTATTCAAACCTGAAAAGAGACACTTCCACAGCTAACATTTACACCATCAGGATAGACCAGCATGAATTAAACAATGGTTTTGGTCTTGCCAAATGTTTTAAACATTTTTCTGCCTTTAACCAAACACATACATTAAAAAAAAAAGGTATTAACCAATGACGCTGCATGTCAAGACATGTATATCATAAGGTCAACAAATTCTTACGTGAGCATGTTTTAAGGTCTGCATTTTACTCAAGTCACTGGACCCTGACATACATAAAAGGGTATAATAAGTAAAAGTCAAGTTCTTACGTGAGCATGTTTTCTGGTCTGCATTCAACATATATCCCTCACGGCATTTACAAAGGTATGAATCACCATTTGTGACACAAATATGTTGGCAGTCATGTCCCTGGTCACATGTATTCGAACCTGAAAAGAGACCTCCACAGCTAACACTTACACCATCAGGATAGACCAGCATGAATTAAACAAAATATGATCGTCTTGCCAAATGTTTTAAACATTTTAAACATTAACCAATGACACTGCATGTCAATGCATGTATGTCATAAGATACAAGTTCTTACGTGAGCAAGTTTTAAGGTCTGCATTTAACTTATATCCCATTCGACACTTGCAGATGTACGAGAAGTCACTGTTTTCACAAATGTGCTGGCAATCATGTCCTTCAGCACATGGATCAGACTCTGAAGAGAGACATGTCCACATGTCACTGACATCTCACTACATCAGCCAAGGACAGCCTTGACTGTTGCAGCCTCGGACTGGCCACTGTTCATTTTACAATTGCTGTTAACTGTGGTCATATGCTCCATACATCTTTCTGTATGAATAGGTCTCCCAAATCTCTGACTTATTTAGGCTGAGCGCACATGAAGTCTGTTTGTACAAAGCACATCAAGAAGTCTTCACAATCACAGTATATTTTTATGCAGAAAAACCAACAAGTCCACATTACAATGTGCCTGCCCAACAGTAAGACCTGGTGGTTTCTGTATCTATTCAAGCACTGAAGTCATGATTGACATAAACCAGAGACAGTGTTCTGAGGCATGCATATCAAATCTGATACACATGGACATACTGTATGTATCCAAATCATGGATGTATAAAGAGAACTAGATCCACATTCTCATCAAGAGTGCTGCTCTGTGGCACATGAAGTCAAAAAAGTTTGATTTCTTGGCTCGGATCTTCCATATATGCTTCTGCATTTTGTGGCCCTTAGAGAAAAGCACACTGTAGACTTCCACTAGCTGAGCTGCTAACTTCCAGCTTTCCGCTAACTTCAATGTGGACAAGATGATTTAATCATGTGGCTCTTCTAGACTTTCCAAATGTTTCCCCGGCTTCTTTCACAACATTAGCTTATGGAACAGCATTGCATGGTCTGTCCACTATGTCAAAAAGGGTTTAAAGCTTGGCGCTTGTCCTGGGGACTTGATATGAATTCGAAAAGAAACATTTCTACATGCAAATGACCAGCTGTGGTACACTACTCAGGGCAACCTCATAACAATAGTCATAAGAGCAGATCTGTGCCAGACCCTGTACAAATCCCTCCAAATCCAAGTAGCGACAATCATAATTGAAGCAGAAGCCAGTGTGGAACTACCTTAAAATGCTATGGTGGCTCAAAGAACACTTCAACAATACCAAAAACTGGGAAACCCAAAACTTCTAACTAACTAGAACTTCTAACTTCTAACTAAAAAGAACTAGATTTATTGAAAATTTGTGCCAAGACACAAGCATAAAGTCTACCTGAAAATTCCAGGTTCTTAGGTGAGCACGTTTTCTGGTCTGCATTCAACACATATCCAACTTGACAGTTGCAGATGTACGAATGATCATTGCTGACACAAATATGTTGGCAGTCATGTCCCTGGGAACATGAATCCAAATCTGAAAAGGAAAAACTCCCTTATCTGTCATGAAACCCTTCTTGTAGTGCCTCACCAGCTCTTGCTATGTACAGTATATGGAGGATACATGTAGAAACTTTGTCATGCAAAACAACAAATCTATGAAAATGTTCTGGTTCTTACGTGAGCATGTTTTCTGGTCTGCATTCAACACATATCCCTCTTGACATTTGCAGATGTACAAGTCATCATGGCTGACACAAATATATTGGCAGTCATGTCCCTGGGCACATATATCTGAATCTGAAAAGAGACATCTAACCAACTAAGTCTAACAACATAAGTCAAGAAGCCTTGAGTCAGTTCTATTTCATACATGTGCACACCCCCCTTTAAATGGGCTTTAACTAGGGTGTGACTATTCAACTTTGCAGATCTGCTTACGGGACTTGTCCCCTTTTTTATCTCTGTAGTTGTTTCTTTTATCTCTTTTTGTTGACTTTCTGACAACAAATGTTAACTACCAACTACCTGTCACCTTCCTATTCTGGTAAGGATGGCACAGGCACACCCTGGAATATGATTGGCCACCCCTTGCCAACATGTCTTGCCCTATCCTAATGTATTTATGACAACCATTTACCTAAAAAGCTGAAAAACAAAATCTATTGAGAAAACATATGATCTTACGTGAGCATGTTTTCTGGTCTGCATTCAACAAATATCCCACTCGACACTTGCAGGTGTATGAGTCACTATTGTTGACACAAATGTGCTGGCAGTCATGTCCCTGGGCACATGCATCCGAACCTGGAAAAAGACACTTTAATATCTGATATAGTCCTGGATTCAGTCTAAAGCAGTGGCCTTCAAAAACTGATTCTGAGGTTCTCGAGTTATAAGGTACATCTTTTTTCTGTGATTTTGATAAGCAGCAGTAAGCTGCATTGATGCAGCGCCAACCACCGACCATTCTGATAAGCTGACCTTTTGCGTTGCTCTTAAAGCTCTACCACATGTCCCTTACACCTATATGGTATCTTCATCTTCCTCCGTGACCCCCCTTCAACTCTCCTACAGCCCTCTGAGGAGGCTTGCCTCATAGTTTGAAAACCTAATCTAGTCTAGTCTAGACAACAGTTAGACCCCAGTGTAGACCCTCTGATTGGTAATCATTACTCTTAGAATTTGTGTCCCTCATCAGTCCAATCCTTCATCATGCCCTGCTCATTTAATTTGTGCTGAATAGTCTCTGCCCTAATTTTTGGCAACCAAAAACATTTGTAACAAGGGATGGTATGCAGTGTCCCTGCAGCACAAAATGCTTAACTAACTGATGTCCAAAAGGAGCCTCAAATGCTTAGGAACTTGAAATTCCAAGGTTCTGTCATTACATTACATCCAAAGTTATACATTTCTACCTACAATAAGATCTCTCCCACCCCAACCCAAATCAGTTAAATAGTTAATCAAAATGTAACTTTTAGCCATGTTCAACTTTTTTCATCAGTGAGATTCACATTGGACAAAAACATTAAGACAAAGATAAAGAGTCTTACGTGAGCATGTTTTCTTGTCCGGGTTCAAGACATAGCCTGCACGACACTTGCAGTTGTATGAGTTGCCATTGTTGACACAAATGTGCTGACAATTGTGTCCCTGAGCACATGCATCCAAACCTGAAAAGAAACACTTCACTGACTGATTGGCTTAAGCTTAGTGAAATCAATCATTTTCTTTGTTATAGTTCTGTGTTAGTATTTATTTAATTCTACAGAGCCACATGCAGATTAGTTTGCTTGATCAGTCATGTTATAGTGAATTCATTTTGTTGTTTCAGATCCTGTTATTTGTCAAGGAAGAGACATTTGTCACTTTACTTTTGTTAGAGTGACTTCTGAAATGAAGTCATCTAAATATCCATCATATTTTCCCAACACAATATTCTATGCTGTTTTGACCATGCAAACACAAAATCTTTTATAATCATTGCATGTGTTTGGTTATTTCATTGTTGTGGATGGACAGAAGTTGGTCTGGTGGGGAAACACAGAGGTTGGCTGAACTCACTCCTCAAGTTCAAGCAGTCATTCAAAAAAGCTTTTGAATTTCATAATTTTAAGCACAGTGTTTGAAGTTCAACGCCGGGGAAAAACTTGCATGAATAGCATGGTTAACTTTAGTGGCTACCTTGCTAGTTTGGGTAGTAGCCTACCAAAAGTTGAACAGATAAAATAAATTTTTACTCAAAAGTACTGAGCCGTCAAAAGGTCAGGGTGGTGAAATTTTTACGTGTTAACACAACAAAAATCAATGCAATTTTAATCACCTGAAAAAAATCACCTCTGTGACTTTTTGGGGGCTCTGTACAACAAAAAGAGAACTACACCTCATAGTTCCAATTATTCTAGTTGTGATATCACCCAAATTTGTCATGGCAATGAGCAGCTGGACTGGATCAAACATTCATCTAGCCTATGAACATGTGATAACTGCCTGCTTGCACCAGCTTCATATAGAACAGATACATTAACAGATAAATATGAGAATAATATCAATCTTCTCATCTAACTATTTGCTAAAAAAATCAACAAGTGTATTTCCCAAAATATTGAAGTATATATTTGTCTCTTTTTTTTTAATCATTATTAGCATATTTAAAAATAACTTAATGTTTATGCAATGTATGTATGTATGTATGTATGTTTTCTTTAAAAATTTCTTTTTTTTTTTGAGTTTTCACTCAAATATATTTTAGTCAAGTAGCGCAAGCTAATTTAGTTTTTGCTGTGCAGAATGAATGGCGATGGATCTGGGCAGCTTAGCATGTTTTCAGGTTACTGAGCATGGAACACGGCATAAGGCATAAGATGCAGCGCAGAGTGCAAATAGCAGCACGCTCCCTGTGAAAAGTAAAGGCAGCATCATATTAGGTTTCAACCATTTTAAAGTGTCCAAGGTTGTAGAATTTGCTCTGACTGGCAGATTAACCATTGAGGCTTGTCTTCTTCTTTAGGCTGGTTAGTATATGACTTAACCTTTTATCACCATTTTCATGGCAACAGTTAGTTGCCTTTGGGAAATCCAAACACAAGAGCAGTAAATTACTGGTTACCTTGCCCTTGTTCTTAAGACCAAAGAAGAAGACCAGTGACTTTAGAATGGAGATTTCCGCTATGGTGCTGCCCATATGATCACAGGTGAAATTTAAAGGACTGATCTGACATACCGTTGTTTCCTTTATTATTTTCATTTTTTATCCGATTATCGTCTTTTCTGCCTAGATCATCATTTCCGCCATCTAATGGACTATCCGCACTCCCAATATCGTCATCCTTACCACACAAGGTTTCCCTAAATTTGGAAGTGAGCTTCTCTATGACACCATAGGTCTCCACATAGAAAACATGGTCATCATGTGGCTGGCTGGCCATGAGGCGGAGGGACGTCATATCAGCTCTGTCTACTCCCACTGCGTAGATCTCGATCCCAGATGTCCGAGCTGCTGCCGATACATCCTCTACCTTATCCTGGGGCCTTCCGTCCGTCACTATGATGGCTACTTTGGCAATGTTCGTGGAGCTAGCTCTGGCTCCTGCCTCTGCAGTGAAAGCTTTCTCCATGGCAGTCTTGATGGCCATGCCGGTCATGGTGCCTGAAGCGAGGGGCTCAACACGAGCCAGAGCCTGCTTCAGGGCAGACTTGTCAAAATACGTCTTCAGTAGAAACTCAATCTGCACTGTGCTGGCATAATTGACGAGGCCAACTCGTGTGGAGTCTGAGCCAATCTCTAAGCTGTCCACCATGTCTTGCAGGAACTCCTTGGCCTTCTCAAACTCAGCAGGGCGTACACTGCGGGAGCTGTCTATGATGAAGACCAAGTCTATAGGACGGTTTCTGCAATTGGACCTTGTTGCTGTGAAAAAAAGTATGTTTTCAATTAATTAAAAGTGTATTTTGGACACTGCTCATACAGCTTTCATTCATGTCCCTACGCACACACTAAAGCACATACTGTGCACAACTCCACATCAGTCTTGTGGGTGAGTTAAATGAGAACATTTTTGCGGCTAAAGTAAAGTACCTGCAACAGTTCTGACGGATGCAGAAGAGCCACTCGGGTTTCGAGCAGACTGCCAAGATGCAAGTGGTGCAGCTTTGTGTTGCAGCTGTGAGAGCGGCTGGCTGTTTGCTGGCGGCTGCTGGTGGGAGGGCTGATAGCGATCAAACCTGGAATTAGTGCCACCAGCTTTGCCAAGGGAGACAAAAAAGACAGTGGGGAAGGCATTAGAGCAGTGGTTAACTTAACTCTTTAAGCAAAATGAGATGCAACGTGACGAGCATAGATACATGATTATTTGCTTAATAACACATTTTCAATAAACGTGAATGTCACAGAAGGGGAACGAGTTATGCACTGCAAGTCGTATATACATCTATACAGAATATTGTAACTTATACACATTTACTGATACAAGTATATTGCCTAATTTATGCTGTATAGTCTGGTCAAAACTGAAAGCTAATAAATAAATATAATATGATATGTTCATAGTATAAAATTGATATTGATATTTCAGCTATGAGCGTCAAGAAAAAAAACTGTTCTCCAGTTCGTGCCTCTCATGTGTTAACGTTACATTCCTGTCACTGATTTTAGTATCTGATCTTTGAAACAAGAACAACACTTGCTGTTTTTTTATTTCCAGGATCCTAAAAGGATCTTCTAACCTCTAAAAACAAATATATTGAATATTGTGCCTATTTTTCTGAATCAAAACAAAAATGTTAAGTCTAAATGACATATCTTTTATTCAGTTCATTATCACACTTATATTGACCTTTAATTTCAATGTTTTTTATTTTAATAAAACAGAATGACTGCAAATGATTTATATTTTTCTTGTGTAATCAAAAAAGAACAAGGTCATTGTGTCATTTCTGACTGCCTGGATAGAAAAAATAGTAGCAATTTTGGAAATGGTAATCTGTTTAGACTTTCAGCAGTGTTGTTATGATTTGGTAATGCATGAATGACATAAACTGCAGCCACACTGTGCACACAAATTCATTCTGGTATTATAAATTCTAATAGGATTCATTTAAATATGCATAATGAGAATAAGAATAAAAATAAGTGAAGTTAATCAAATCTGTCCAACCGATGAGAAACGCATGGAAAACAACATGACATTATAGAGTTATTGTGCACATCCACACCATGCAGAGCAGGTGGATGGATATCATCAACAAACAGGACACATAACATCTACAAACCAACCTCCACTGTCACCTCTCCGTCTCTCCTGCGTCAGGTAGTTGTTGGCACCGGGTCTGGCACCGGGTCTGGCACCCTGCTGCTGCTGCTGGAAGCCTCGGGGTGTGTAACCACCCAGCTGGACCTCTTGAAAAGTTTCAGCACTCGGTGCTTCGTCAGAGGTTTGCTCAATAGATTTGATATCTTCAAAGCGCTGATAGACCCTCGGGGGGACTTGCGGGGACAGTCGTGGTATCGAAGGACTAATCGAGTGAATCTTCCGGTTGTGTGAGCCAAATTCCCGAGCTCCCAGAGCTCCCGATGCCAGGATGCCAGTGAAACAGAGCAATGCCCACCCTGATGAAGTCATGTTGCCTGCAGCACACGGTCGTCTGCCCTTCGGTCCACTAACACATCTGACTATTTATATGATCTCGTCCACGGCCCACAAGGCGTGGGGAACAAGAGGTCCAATCCAGAGACATGTGGAGGAAATGAAGGAAGGAGTGCACGAGTGAGGGTGGACTCAGGGCAGCAGCAGATGCTGTTACTGTTACCTACAATTTACTTCATTTTAAGTTACATGTACAGTCATTTTATGACTACATGTATGTGTTTTATTGTTTTTTGTTTTATTTAGCAAACAATACATTGTGCATTGCCATATCAGACTGTTAGTAATATTCTTAAATCAGGAAACACTGGAAGTGGTCATAAATACTCAAATATTTACAGTTTAAGGTACTTCTATTTTATGAGTATTTACATTTTATGCTGCTTTATACTCCACGACGTGTTTGACAACTATGTCCATGTAAATATTATTATGCATACACTGTATATACTGTCATATCCACCTACATGTACATGTAACATGTGTTTGGATCTGTAAAAAGTAGTTTCATGTTTATGTTTACCTGTCAAGTTCCTTGTTTTTAGCTGTATTTATGTCTGTGTATGTATATTGAGAGCAACCCAGTTGAAATTCATGTGTACACATATCTGGCCAATAAAATTAATTGTGATTGTGATTCTAGAGTTTCTAGTCAGTTTGAAGACATTTGAATATTAAAATCAGCTTTTAAAATACATTCATTGTTCTAAATTAAAACACCAAAATTATGTATTAAGTAAGAATTATAGCTCATACCTCAACAAGATAAAACATTATACTGCAGTTCACAACTCAATGGATTAGTGATAATAATCCAATAATATAAGTACTTTGTGTCACCTAATGAGTACTTTTACTTTTAATACTCCAAGTACGTTTTGCTGTACTTCTACTTAAGTAAAACTGAATGTATGACTTTTACTTGAAATGGCATATTTTTATAGTGTGATGTTACTTTTACTTTTTAAAAATATCTTAATACCTTTTCTACCACAGGCTATAATCATATTCAGATATATACGTTAGCAGCTTTCTTTAAATGGTTGTTAAATCTTAGCAACTCCAAATGTCTGCTTATTCCACATACACATATATTTTGTGATTTTACAATCCTGTTACAATCAAGTTTTACAATCCTGACCCCTGCTGACATAATAAGCAATAACCATACAAGTCTTTCCAGGCCAGGGAAATAGTAACCAACAACAATCGTTCCACCTCCTCACTTGTTGTACATTGTACATTGTAATCCATTGTCATTTTTCATTGTAATTGTACAAAATGTTTCTGCTGACTTGTTGACTGTACACGTGACATCTATTGCATGTCTGTCCGTCCTGGGAGAGGGATCCCTCCTCTGTGGCTCTTCCTGAGATTTCTTCCACTTTTTTCCCTGTTAAAAGGGTTTTTTGTGGGCAAGTTTTTCCTCACTCGAACCGAGGGTCTAAGGACAGAGGGTGTGTACAGATTGTGAAGCCCTCCGAGGCAAAATGTATTTTGCAACTTTGGGCTATACAAATAACATTTGATTTGATTTGATTTGTTCTGGTGCTTTTGACCATATCTTCATCAACAGGTTTGAACTTTACTCAGCTGTCATGAATTTTGTAGATGTTCGGATGTTCCTCTGTTCTAAGCACTTTTTGGTCTTCCTGCCCAATAATGACTTGTTTAAGAGGGTCTGAACTGATTTGAAAAATATAAAATAATTGCCTGTATGTTACTCTTACTATGGTAAACAAACTACCATGCAAACAAACAAACAAACAAATTACCATGATGTTATGTGAACTAAAACTATTTCTCTGTGATTATGTACTCTAGTGCAAACTGTGCTACAGTTGTCTTCTTGTACCCTGTAGTTCTGCTGCCAAACAAATATTTTTAGCATTTTGTTTATGCAACTGTTTTGCATCATTCGACAGGTTCTGCCTGTTAATGCAAATGATGTCATCTGACTTCCCACAAGAAGAAGTAATACGAAGGCTTTTGTCCATGAACAAGTTCATACTCTGGAGCGAGGAGCAAAAGCATACATGTGTTTACCTCTGTGTATCCACAATGTTCTTCTTATGTTTATTTGTCAGTATCATGAGCACATTTTGCTCTTGGACAGGAGAGAATGGTCACCTGCATGCATACTCCCATGGGGACATCATCATTGGAGGACTTTTTCCTATTCACAAAAGCACCAACAGGAGCGAATCGCAATTTCATGAAACACTCAGCTGTAATTCGTGAGTATGGCCTTGTTTAAATAAAGCAATGAAAACATGACTAGAATTTATTTGAATAATTTCATCTCATGTCAATCTTTAAAGGTATGATTTAAAAGGGTTCCTACAGTCTCAAGTGATGATACATGCCATCAGAGAAATAAACCAGCGCACACCAAGGGTCCTCCCTAACTTTACCATAGGATATGACATCTATGACACTTGTGGAGATGTCAGCATTGCCATCGGAGCAACGCTTCAGCTGCTGAAGAATCAATCTGACCCTAAGAGTTGTTTGCTACCCCAAAACTTTCCACCTACTTCACCTGAAACAAAGGCAGTGATTGGTGAATGGCATTCTGAGGTATCAGTAGCTGTTGCACGACTTGTTGCTCTGTCATCAGTTGCCCAGGTTTGTCCTCTCTGTCTCTCTGTGATACTGTAACACAATATATTTTGAATTCTCTTGCATAGTTTGAGGCTGATGAGATTAGGACAGCATTTATATCTAAATCTAAGACTTTGTAACATCTAATGCAATAAATGTAATTCTTTGACTCTAGATTTAAATGCAAAATTTTTACATGATTTATTCCTGTTTGTTACAGATTAGCTATGCATCAACTAGTGAGCAGCTGAGCAGGAAGTTTAAGTTCCCAACTTTTCTGCGAACCATATCGAGTGATGAACACCAGACAAAGGCTATTGCTGAGCTGGTGGACAAGTTCAACTGGAAATCAGTGGCCATTATAGGAAGTGATGATGAGTACGGGAAGTACGGCAGTGATAACCTTGAGCAAAACTTCCGTAACAGGGACATCTGCATTGAATTCACTGAGATCCTGCCAGGTTCCTTTTCCCAGAAGACTTCCACAAACAACCTGACTGAGTTGGTTAGCAAAATCAATAATTCTACTGCCGAGGCCATTATCATCTTCACCAAGGAGGCCAATGTTCTTCTCATCATACAAAAAGCTATTGAATACAACCTCAACAGAAATTGGATTGCAAGTGATGCATGGTCCACTTCCACAATTATCTCTGCACTGAAAGGCATTGAGAAGGCCGGGGAGGTTTTTGGATTCGTCTCTATGAGAAACGAAGTGCCTAGATTTAAAGACTACGTTATCTCAAATTTTAACAAGACCACTAACCCCATTATCAAACATTATAGGACTCATTACCCACTTTGTTCTAATCCTGTCAATGGGGAGCCACAAGGTGACAGCCAAGAATCAAAGCCATGCATGAACCTAAGTAGCTTGGCCGAATACATTGACGATGATGTATCATACAATGTCTACTTAGCTGTTCAAGTCATTGTTGAAGGTCTCAGACTCTTGCTTAAGTGTAACAACCATGTGTGTACAGGTGACAGCAAATTTACAGCCTCAGAGGTACAGTGCAATTATCTTGCTGACATTTTATTGCTAGTGAATGTCTTAAAAGCAATAATAAGAGTGATTTGTCATTTAAAGCAATAATAACCACATTTCTTGACTTTTACAATAATGTTGTTTTGTTTCTTCATGGATGTCTCCACAGCTTTTTAGGGAAATCAAGGAAGTTAACTTCACTGTGAACACCACACATATATTCTTTGACCCCAGTGGAAACCCCAGTTTAGGATATGATATTTTGTACTGGAACATGACTCAATCCAAAACACACATACAAACCATTGGAGGATACTGGCCAAATCAGAAAATCAAAATCCCTGAAGATCTTGTAAGAAATTACAATGTGACGGTAAGGTTACATTTTCAACACGTGTATATTTCCCAGAACAATCAATCAATATCATGTCTTACCGATTCTGTTTTGTCTTCCAAAGGTAACTGCCTACAACTGCTCTAAAACGTGTCCAGCTGGGCATGAGCTGAAAAAGCAAAGCAAAGGGTGCTGCAGTGTTTGTGTTCAATGTGCAAATGGAGAGTTTTCTGCTAAAAATGGTAAGTACTAAGTTATTAATCCCAAGCAAGATTATGTCAACAGACAACTCAGCTGTTTCCTTCACATATAAAATGTTCACAACCTCAAATAGAGACAATAAAGTAACTGTATCAAGACTGCACTGTTACCAAGCGACACTTTTTTGTGTAACCAGTGGGATTTTTTCATGTAAAATCATGTCAATAGTGCCATTCAGCACCAAACAGGAAGCAGGAAACCAGTCAGAGAACCAGTTCAAGAACCAGACCTGATTTGGTGGATAAGGAGCACTCCTGATCCCCACTTCTATTCCTAATATGTGTTCATTTTACCTCTGCTTGCTATCTTGCCATCACATTTTAGCTTATAACTAATCATGGATGTATGTGTATGCTGCATGAAAAAATACAAAAATGCTGAACTTGTTTATTTAATGCCTGCACAAACTCTTTCATGTACAAGTAGTATGACAGATATGATTGTCAGGCTGTCCTGTTTTGCATTAATTTGCAAATATAACGTTAATGTCACACTGCTATACTGAATGTGCTATTATATACTGGGACTTAGTACTTCCTTATTTATGCAAAACATTTCTTACATGATGCTTTTCAAAGGAATGTATTCTCCATGGTGAATCAACAAAAATATTCTTACTTATGCAGTTCAATTCCTTTGTTTACTTCTACAGGTGAGGAGTGTAAACCCTGCAATAGCACCTCGTATTCATCTCCACAGAAGAATGAGTGTTTGGAAAAAAAAAAAGATTTCCTACAGTGGACAGATACCTTTGTTATCATTTTGTCTGTCTTTGCAGTCTTCGGGATAATTGTTACCATTGTGACTGCTATTTTGTTTGCAATATATCGTAGAACTCCCATTGTAAAGGCTGTTGGAGGTTACTTGTGTTTTCTGGAGCTTTTTTCCTTGCTGGTCTGCTTTGGCCTTACATTTAACTTCATAGGAATTCCCACTAAGGCTTCCTGCAAGGTAGGCCTGCCCGTCTTTGGCATGGCCCTGTCCCTCTGCATCGCTTGCATTCTGGCCAACTTGCTCCAAATCTTAGTGGGCTTTGACTTTAACCGGACCATAAAGTCGTGGATTAAGAAGCTCAATCAACCAGTGGTTGTGGTGACCATTATCTTTGGGATTCAACTGGCCCTGTGTGTGCCATGGCTGTACTTTGACCCTCCAAAGCCTAGCACAATTTCGTCAAATAGCACCATCCTGCAGTATTGTAACAAGGGCTCTGACAAGTTCTTTCTAGCAATGTTAGGCTACAATGCTTTGCTGGCCCTTAGTTGCTTCCTGTTTGCATACAAAGGTAGACAGTTGCCAGATTTGTATAAAAATGCAAGTTTAATCACAACCAGCATGACATTGATATTAATCATTTGGATGATCTACATTCCGATTTATATCAGTTCGATTGGCAAGTACAAACGAGCCATTCAAAGTGCAGCCATTCTCATTTCTGGCTACAGCATCCTCGGCTGTCACTTGGCCCCAAAGTGTTACATTATGTTGTTCAGGAAAGAGATAAATAATGAGAACGCCATTACTGAATACATCAGGAAGCATTATGAGCAGAAAGACATATCTGTGGTGAGATCATAATCTTGCAGGCGCATCCATAAATTCTTTGTGGGTGTTAATTATCCACACAAAAACACTGAGCGTCTTCCTGTGGTGAAATCATAGCCACCATGTCTCTCTGGCTACTTTAACATGTGCATTTGTGTATCTGGGTTAGACATAAACTGAATCCAGCCTTGTACAGTTTTACATTTTAAAGCAAGATTTTGCATTGTCATATCTGTGTTAAATTTGAAGCTACAGCAAGCGCCTGTTAGCTTACCTTAACATAAAGACTGGATACAAGAAACAGCTAACCTGGTTCCAGCAGCTCTAAAGCTCACTAATTAACACATTGTATCTCATTTGTTTAATCAGTACACAAACCAAAGTGTTAAAAAGACCAGTAGCCCAACATATAACTGTTCTTAAAACAGCAAATTGTCCAGTAGTCCAGTTATCTTTAGACAGAGCTAGGTTGTTGTTTAGTTTTTCTAGCTTCTGGCTGTAGCCTTTACATTTAACAGACAGACAGAAGAGTGGTATCAATCGTTTGAATAAGTGTACATCCCAGAATGAATATTATTGTTGCTGATAAATCATGAGATGTTTTGAAAATGAAAGAAATAAGAAAAAGATAATTTTGGATCTTTACTGATTTACTCTCTTTTAAATTTTTAAAAACATTTTAATATAAATCATAAAAGACAAAAAACAAAAACAAAACAAAACAAAACAAAACAAAACAAAAACATGTAAAATTACAAGGGTAAAATATGCCAATATACTTTTTACATTTGATACTATGTTGTATCTAGCTTTGACTTTTTGTGGAGCATTTTTATGTTTTTGATTATCTTTCAGATATGAATCAGACATGATTAACTGACACATGAAATGACTGATTGCTTTGATTTTTTTTCTGCTCTAAACTTAACTAAATTTGTGCTCTATATGAAAAATGTCCTGAAATGACTACATAAATTTAATGGAAATTTAATTGATTTTCTTTTTCTTTTTGTAGAGACTTTTTTTGAGTGATGTCCTGTTTACTGTGAATAAAATAACTTTTCTTTGTGAATACTGCAGTACCCCACCCTCTATGTACACACATTGAGTTTATTAGTACTGTTGCATAAATCTTATTACTTGCTTCACATTAAGTTTATTAGTTAATTTATGTTAAACATATGTTATTCAAATGGATTGAAATTTTCTATGTAATTTAAATGTACAAGTCTTGCATTTTGGCCAAAAAATTGAGAGGACCATTGCTATTGGGATTCCAAATATTGGAATAAATCTGGACCCTTCCTCTGCAGCCATTAATGCAACTATGATTTTGTGTTGAAGAAGCAGCTTCATGATTAGATTAATAGTTATGTTTTTGGGGGTTTTTTTTGCAGCCAGTGGTGAAATAATGACATCCATCAAATCCTGAAATGGCACATGTGTGGTTTCTGTGTTCATTGTTCGTTGTGTGTGTGTGTGTGTGTGTGTATATATATACATGTATATATATATATATATATATATATATATATATATATGTATAGCCATAACACATCATAAAACATATCAGATATCAGATAGAATCAGATAATATCAAAATGCCAGTTGGATTAAAAAGTCTCCATTTTATAAATTGAGAGTTAATTTAGTCATTCAGGCTAATACTGTATTATGCAGGATCATAAAATGATGAAAATCTGTACATTAAATAACAAAACAAAGGACCATATTTTCATGGTCAAGAAGTGTTGATACTATTGTTGTGAATGTAATATCACTAATTACAGATGTTATTAGAATTCCTAAAATATAAAACACACAAAATATATTCACATTTTCTAGGCTTATAGGTCCCGTGTGTAAGTTTTTTGGGCTCCATTTTCAGAAAATGGCAGAAATGGAAGGTACAATAATACACATATTTATGTTTTTGTTACCTTAGAATGAACCTTTTATATATACAGGATCTAGGTCTAGGTTTCAGAACAGTAGCCCAGAACAGACACACTAAACACTGGCTCTAGGTAGTGCCTTTAACAATTTTTGCAGTCACTGTAGTAGTTTCTCCTTCAATCTTGGAAAAAGAGGATGGAGCAAAAAGGTTGTAATAAGCAACTATGCCACCAGATGCCACTAAGATCTACACACTGGTCCTTTAAAGCAGTTCTTCTGCAAACACTAGATGGGACTCTTGAATCATCCTATGAATAGCTCAATATAACAGTGGTTCCTACTAGTGTTCACAAAAGCCTTGCAGACAGGTCTCCTTGAGTTTAAGGCGTGCAAGAAAAAATATACAGTACACCTGTATCTCAGCATTACATTCATTCTTTAGAAGAGAACTAAACAAAGGGAACCAAAGAGCTCATAAAACAAAGGTGTGAGGTGTCTGGGAGAGTAAACACTGAAAAACCATCAAAAAAGATAATTATTATAATTACTATTAAGTCTGTATGAATATTTAAAGATTCATTCAAATCACTCATTTTACACAAACTTCCTACAGTTGTTGCATTCACTATTTTGATTAATTGTACAGTTTCAGTTGTTCTGTTATTGTTATGCAATAAATATAATATGAAATATCCATAAAATGTCAGGTTATCATCATAATTTATACATATGGTACAACATTTAAAAAAACACACACACAACATCCATAATTCGGCTCTGCACCTAATGTTTTATTTATTAAAAAAATACAAAACTTCAAAAAGTTTCCATAGGAAAGCATTATGCATTTGCAATCCCGTCTCTTTCGTATCCATTTCAAATGTATGGTTAAACACGGCTTCTTATTAATATCATGAACAGACTTCTTGCCTTCTACAAGTTACAAAAAAAATAAAATAAAGTAATAAAATAAGGAGGAGAAGAGGAGAGGTGCAATCTGCTTCTTGAGTCCCTGTGTTTTAAGTGTTAATCTTGAAGATGTTTTTGGTGGCACCTGAAATGTCGACATAGTGTATGCATCTATATTGCTGTCTGGCCAGTGAGATTAACTGCTGCAGCCACGTTGGCACAGATGCAAACTATACAATGTTTTAACATGCAGGAAGTGTGGTGTACGTGTACACTTTCCCTGTGAGCACATTCAAACTTTGTATGGGAAAGCGTGGCTCTGGCCATAATCAGCAGAGAAGCATTTATAGAATACAACAGTGAATAACTTATGAAGGACAGTAGAAAAAAAAAGACACATCTTGAGAACTAACACTTGACAGGTTCTGTACAGAAGTGGAGATCATGGAAAATATAAATATACATAGCAGCCATTTTTTGAGGAATTAAATCACCCTTCCAACCACCTCTTTGCAAGTTACTAGCTATGGGTATGACTTAAGCAGTTAGGTCTTTGAAGAGTCAGCAGTTTAATAAACTAACCTCCCCTTTACATTTTGCAGATCAGTTAGCGCTGGTAATTGTTTCAGCTGTAGGCAACCTGCTAATATACTTAAAAATGACTAAATTAATGGCACTGGTAACCCTTCACCTCTTGGACTACTGCTACAGTTTCAAGTGTTGTGAATCCTGTGGTGATGGAACCAGTGAAGTAGTTTGGGGGATTTATTTTGCAAAGCTTACACTATTCCAGTTCAGTAAATAGGTTCTTCATGAACTACAGTACTCCTTCCAGTCATTTCCCCCCAAAATTAGGGCAGAAAGACTGCAGCAATGAGTTCAAGCACAGAGTTGCCCTGTCACACTGCCTGGAACACACAGAGACACTCAGAGTGTGATTCAGCCTCATTTCATTGAGGGTTGATCCCCAGCTTCCATACAGAACACAGAATTTTGTGCATTTATGTCCCTCTCATTCTCCGGTCAAGTAACTGGCCTTGAAGTTTCACGTACATTTGGGGAGAAGGAAAAAAAACACAAAAGGATGCTAGAACATTGCTGTGATGTACACTATGCGTTTAAACCACATGGGCCTGGCAGGGCTTAGTGGGCATCTCCAAGCTGCTCTCTCGGCCACAGCCGGCTGGCACTTCAAACAGGCAGGACTCCTCCGCAGGAGCTGGCATGCCCTGGGAACAGATCTGCTGCACGTGTTGCCTGTAGAAAACAATTCAGATAAAGTTAGATCATCTAGGAACATAAGACACACTTCATTATACTAATATTCTTCAGATGCTGCAGAGAGAGAATAACCAACTGCTACTTTGGACTTCTGTGACATCAACTTACCAGGCAGGGCGGGACATGACATAGTGAATGTCAGGTCTTTGGAAGCCATTAAAGGTGGAGGAGGCAGCCACGGTGTAGGCACCCATGTTCTCAAAGACCAGCCAGTCGCCCACCTGCAGGTCAGGCAGGTTACACTGCTCAACAATGCGATCGAGGCCATCACATGTTGGGCCCCAGATACTGCAGGGGTACATGACCTCATCTGGCTTTGGCTTCTATTAGTATACAGAGAAAGAGGTGACACATTACACACACATTACCATTTGTTGGGCCTTTCAGTGACCCGTTTGTATGATGAGAAACTTTGTTGCCATTTCAATTTACTTACCTTATGTAGTGTTGGCAGACAGTGAGCATGGTCGTAGAGAATACAGTTGAAGGAGCCGTACACACCATCATTGACATAGTACATCAGAGTCCTATCAGTGGTCCCTTCGTCTTCCTCTGTGATAGAAACATACAGCGTTTTACTAAAAAATGTCACAAATCTACTCTCAGAATTAACTTTTCTGAACTCGCACTTCTTTTTTCATAAATCAAGGATGTTTACCGTCAGAGGCTGACTCGTCATCCATGATGACCTTCTTGGCAATGATGTTGACAACCAGTGTGTAAGCAGAGGCCACATAGAAGCGACCTGGCTCAGCAATGACCTTAATACCAGTGTCAGCAGGGAAATACTTGTCCAGGGCTGGGTTGATGACCGCTGTGATCTAACAAGAAAGCAAAGAAGTGTCCACAGGTAAATATCAGACTAAAAATAAATTGGATGAATTGTCTTGTGTTAGTAAAAACTGATGCTGTATCTCTTAGTACCAACGCTGTAATGTTCTATTTAAGTCCAAAACAGACAAAATGTTTAGCACTCAACATACCTCTTCAAATTTGAGTTCAGTATCATCTGAACCTGGGAAACCACCTCCGATGTCCAACAGATCCATGTTGAAGCCCAACTCATCCTAGAGCACAAAAATTAAGAGTCCAAGATTACTTTTGCTGAATGAAAACTCAGATTTCATAGTTGCAGATGCGATTCTATCACAACTCACCCCCATATCAAAGACACAGCGTGCGTCAGCGATAGCCTGGGTGTAGGTTTCGGGATCAGTGCAGCCACTGCCAACGTGGAAGCTGACGCCGATCACATCCAGGCCCAGTTCTTTAGCCCGCTCCAGAAGACCTCGACAAGCCTTGAGTGGGGCCCCAAACTTCACGCTCAGGCGACACACTGCCTTTGAGTCATCTGTGGCAATACGCAGCACCAGCCTGGACATAAAGTAAGAACAGAGTTCGTGAAAAGGCCAAAAATTAAGATAATAATAATAATAATATAATAATAATAATAATAATAATAAATGTCTCACTTGGCATTGTCATGACAACGGGCCACTTTCATGAGTTCCACCTCGCTATCAAAGGTCATCATCTGGACCCCATGGGCAGATGCATACTTGATCTGTGAAACTTGCTTGCAGGGGTTGGCATAGATGATTCTACTTGGATTGACTCCCAGAGACTGAACCAGCTGAATTTCCGTCTAGAAGGAGACAATGTTAACAGTCAGTGGAAAACAGTTTAAAAAACATGAGCTGCCAATGGAATTACAGCTAATCATCAAAAGCTCTAGAGCTGTGGAAATTTTCCAACACACCTTGCTTGCACAGTCAAAGCCAGCTCCCAGGGATGCCAGTGTCATAACTACAGCCCGGCTGTCATTGCATTTGACGGCATAGAAAGGTGTAACCCGAGGCAGGGCCCTCGCCCAGCGCAAATGTTTCTTCAGCACATCTCCCAAGTCACAGACATAGAAGGCATCCCGGTCATCCTGTAAAAGGAGCAGATGAAGAAAGGGACGTGTGTTTAATAAAGATGTCCTGTAACGAAAACATTCAGAGAATACACTGGATACTTAATACAGACACTCACTGTCATGGATGACTCATTAATCTTCTGCTCAACAATATCCCGGGCACAGAAACCCTCCTCCAGGAAGGAGAATTCAAACTCGTTGGATGTGGCAGTGTTCATGATCACAAGAAGTCCTTTTGATTGGCCAAAAGTAATCTGAAAGACAGAGGGGAGGACATACTGAGATGGAGAACACCGTGTCTTTTGTGTCCTTGATTACTAAAGTCTATTTTACACCGCACTCCCGGGAAAGACTGAGTAATTCTCAAAACATGGTGCTTAACTGAATCTGTATAAAAGATGACAAAGTAGCATTGAATCAACAGCAAACAACCAACTGAGTGAGAAACTTACCTGAATATGAAAGAGATGGAATATCGTGTTGCTGTTACTCAGGTGCAGAGAAGCCAAGGTGGCTCACCGGTGAAGTTAAATCCCTTCAAATAAGACTCGAGGCCAGGGCCTGCAGAGTAGCTAGTGTTTATTCTCCTAGAGTGTGGATTCTGTTAATGAGAACAGAGACGAGAACATTTTAAACATTATAACCCATTTCCTAACAGAACAGTCCGGAAATGAAAGTTGCATAACTCATTACTCAAGAGCTCAAGGTTTAACTGTATAAATTACAATATAAATGTCTGAACTACAATGAGTTTATACATTTAAACACAAAGTTAAAGATTATTCTATCAAAACCATTATGAGCAACTTAAAATTGACAAAGACAAGAATTAGGGCGCGCCAGACTAGTATGCAGTCTCTCAAGTCTTTAATAGCGCTCCATTTTATAACTACGGCGTGACAACTTGACACCATCCGCACAGAAAAAGTCACTGAAAGGGCCAAGTGTTTAAGGCCCGCCCAGTCCAGATTTAATCCAATTACAACGAAGATCCGCCCTCAACGGCAAGAAAATGAGCCAATCAGTGACTAGCAAATGACGCACACGTCAATATGCCGGTTCCGTGTAGCGCTCTTCATGCCATGAGGCAATTTAACATGAAAGATACCGTTAACGTGGTTTATCTTTACACGGCCTATTCAAAATCATGTTCGGCGTAACTTCAATTTGACGTCCGTGACTTTGAGAAGTCCGCCATTACAAGCGAGCGTTTTTACGGCCGGTTAGTTGGCAGGTTTTAACGCAAATATGAGAACAATTGCTAGCTACCGTTAACCCGCAAACTGACGGGGGCCACGTAGAAACGTTAAATTTAAGTCCATTCAAGATAGATTAAATTTTGAATGAAGTTGACGTTACGGTCATGGTGAAATGGGAAGAAAACGCTGGTCGAATAAGTCAATTTTGCCATTTTCCTTTTTAAGCCGCCATAACCGAGTCGACCGGCTGGCCAGCATTTAAGCTAACTGCTACGCATTACAAAGTGACGTTTTCAGTAATAGGACATCGAAAAGTCTTTACTTACCTTAAAAAGCATTTACAAAGAGTTTGTCCATGGGACCCGAATGCTGGTGTTAAAAAAAAAGCAGTTCCCTTCACAATGAAGTCCGCTGCTGAAGATGACGCCTCTCACGGCTAAAACTGGAGTGGAAGCCGGCGCAGCACCCCCGAGAGTATTTATAGAGAGCGCGTTACTATGGCAACGCAGCCAGCTGAAACCGGCCCCCGATCCACGTATGAACTGGTTTAGCCTTGTCACCTCATCCACATGGTGGGGAAGACAGTGAGAGGGAGTGCTAGACATTCAAATTAACTTAAACTAACACAGCCGGTTTAAACCAACTTTTAAGTAAAACAGGAGCCTGTAGTTAAGAAGTCTGTTAGCTCTCACAGGAATATCTATAGCGAGCTTATAACTACTCCAAATGTAAAGCACTTGAATTGTCTTCTTTGTTAGGTTTCCTTACCTCACTGAAAATAAGACATCTGAACCTTTAACTTCTTTTCTTTTTTTCTTTCTAAGGGATGTCTAGGCATTCAATAAACGCTAACAAAGCCAGCATCTTTTACTATGTTTGCTATGTATGTTGACTGTTTTATAGGCTATTGTTTTCTAACCAGATTCTTATCAATGAAATGAATTAGTCCACAGGCAAGCTAGCTAGGATTGTCTTGCCAGATGGACAGTGTGGGCATTTAGACAAACGTTAAGTTGAAATTATTAAACTAAACATATAACTTTTTATATGTTTCAGTCAGTTTTTTTAAAGCAAAAATGTCAAACAATGTGGATGATTTGATGATTTTCTTTGTCATATATGATAGTAAACTTAATTTAAATGTTATATTTGTATATTTATGTCTGTACATAGTAGTTATAGTAGTAGCACATCGTAGAGGACTAAAGCAGAAAAAGTCTCAACTGCCTCATGGCATTTTTCTTAATTTCTTCATACTCGTTTTATTGTTTAACTTGTTGGGCTTGTTGTTCTGGTAAACGCAAGAGCATTGTAAAACCAGAGTTGCATTCAATGAATTCAAAAATAATAATTTAAGTGCAACCATCACAAACTTTTTTAATACTTAAATCTGCCTGACATCATGATGATGCAGTACAGGTACAGGGGATCATCAATAGGTTCTCCATGGTCAGCTGTGATGAAACAAACCTGCACTGCGTTTCTTCTACGTGCTAATCCCAGAGACGCTCGCTCATGCAGCTAGACTGCAACAGCCTGCTGCCTCTGACTGATCTCACGGCCTCGATGATGTGACCTGGTTTGAGGCAGTCTGCTCAGTCTCACTCTTGAGTTCTTGACTTGTCTGATGAGATTAAAGGAGATCACAAGGTGACTTGGAGATGGCAAGGTGTCAACACAGGCATGTATGTCACAACAGCTCTGTGAAGATATAAAGAGATGAGAGTGTTACGTTAAGAGGGGATGCATTTTATCACATCTATATCCTCGTCCAACAATATTTGCCGTAAATAAAATATAAATAATGCCATTGTAAGTCATTGAAAATGTGCCCTCAAATTCATGTGCCCCAGACTTACCCCCTTAACTGTACATGCTAATCAGTCCAAAGGTTGCTTTCATAGTCATTTGGTTTGCAAGCAGACATTACCAAATGGAGGAAAATGAAGAATTTGGTTAGTGTGACCCAACAGTACATGTGGAAATGTTGCACAGGCAACAGTTCCAGGACACTAACAGGAAACTTTAGGGCTTCATGAGGACCACATATCTGTGGGCTTAACTTAATATCTTTTCCAGGTCTCGAGGCCACAATCAAGATGGCATTCTACTCTTTGCACAACAGGGTTTCCATTCAAGATTTTCTGCAGGGTTGGTGAGTGAAGTCATTTTTTCCAAGCAGTTTAATTATCAAAAAGTAAAAAGCGCAGCCCTTTCTGAAATGGTCCAAAAGTTAAAATGAGGTTAAGTGGCAAACTTGTATGATGACATCATTTGTAATCATTTTCATACATTGCAGTTTTCCTTATAGTCCTGCCATACAGTCTACGAGTTCTGCCCTGAATCTGAACTTATTCAAGCAGGCCTCACCTCCTATGCACAGCCAAGCCTGTGGAGCAGGAAGTGGGCCCACACTTGGGCGCTAATTCATTTTCAACAGATGTTTATCAGCTTGTACAAAAATCACAAGATCACAAAGCACAACGTATTACACAGCAAAACCCGAGTTAGATTGTTTCTCCTCACTACAGTCATATCCTTTTGTTTCTGTTTTTGTCTCACTTCCACCAAATGTCTGCGTTTCTACCCTCTCCTTCACCCCTCTCCTTCACCTCCTCTTGTAATGTCTATCTCTTGCTCTGTGTGGAGTTTCTGTTATCATTACTGTGGACCATTGTGGCCTAACCCCCACATTTACAAGGCCTCACCGAAGACAAGGATGATGATTGTTATTGGCCACCCACAAGATACAGTGCAGTGTACGGGCCTTGGTGACTGTGTCATGTGTGTCATTGCATCTGGCTTTGTATTTCTCTTCACTTCTTTGTTAGCTCTTACTTGCACAATGAATTGCCAGTTTTTCATCAACTTATGTTCCTGTACTGTCCAGCTCGGGGTGCATAATACATCTTGTGACCGCAATGAAACAACTTTCCCCTGACATTTCTCAAGAGAATAAACTGTTCTCGACTTCATTTGTACCAAGATGAATAAAGCTGATGCTTGGAATATGTAACAAGACTCAACTGAGATCTTCTACACAATGTGTCCCCACACCATAGATCAACTTGTGATATTATGGGGTACAAATTCAGAATCCCATTTATGCACATCAGTAGTTATCTGCTTAAGATAAAAGGTAAGGGTTAGATAAAATAATTAACACAATGGTTTTCTTGTTTTTCATATTCCAGTAACTGTTGCTCCTGCTCCTCAGGTTACGAACTACTGGTTTTGATCACTAAATGTGGAAGATATTTTATTACACATTGGTTCCCTTTCATGCAATGTTTTTGTCATATTTTAAATGTTTCCATGTATCAATCTATTAGTTATCACGTGACAGCAAATACTATCTGCATACACGTTTTACCAACAGAAGCAGCTGATTCATTCATTCATTTAAACTTACTCATTCATTCAAATAGCTGTGAATCAGAGGTCAAGGATTAGAGGTGTTTAGACTTCATAAGCGGTTAGCATGCAAAATCCATGAAGGCTTGACCTCAATATGCCAGAGCATTTTTGACTGGCCCAGACAGCTACTTATGAGTAAATCTGAGAGTTTCTGAGCAGATGGTACCTGTAGTGTCCCTATACTCTTCTGACTCTGATCCATTTGTCATTTCAGATTAGACAGAGTGACTTTGATGGGGCGAGCCCCCAACAGCATGTGACACACACAGATAGCTTAATCAATTTAAACGCTCTGGTGACAAACTCCACCCAGACAGCTGGGTAGAGTTATAAACCATTGCACCACACAACCACCAAACCATGACTACAGAAAGAAACTGCATTGTTGGAAATTATATTGCAACTTAGATACAAACCTAAAGTCGGGTTTGTTCCGTAAATGCAGCTCGGTATAAAAGGAGTGGGGGATGCAGTGCGTCAAACAAAGGTATTCTGAGAAAAGAGTGGAGGTGAATGTCAAGGGCTGTATTTTCATAAAATACACAGACAATGGGTGGCTTGTAATTTAGGCCATGCTGTAGTGTCTAGCATGTTACCGCAATACCTTAAAAAAAGAGAAAATTGAGGGTTTGGTCTTAGGGTTCTCTGCTGTCTGAGCTCGTCCTTAGTCAGTTCATTCACAAGACTGTCACACATCTCTTGCCTGCTTGACATCTCGTTCAGGTAATCCAATTTCAGATGCACGTCCTCACTCTCTGTGGCACATGCATGCAGAAATTGCAGAATGAATAATAGAAAAACTAATGTTTTTTTAAAAGGCTCTGTACCATATTTTGGCACAGTGCCAGAATTTCTAAATGGTCAATGACCCCAAAAAGAGGAAATACTCTTCCTTTTTGTTTTAAAGTGAGCCTAATTACCCTTTGTTGAACAGTGGCCACAACTGGTAATTATAGGATAATAATAAATACTAAACAGTAGCGTCTGAAATGACAGCGATACCTTCTTAAAGTTTGCTAACATTAGCTGATACTTGACTTAATAGTATCTGATAAACCTTGACTTCACAGTCAGTGCTCTGCGTACTTTCCATGCGGTTCTAGTCTAGTTGGCATCTACCCGAACTTTCCTGATCCAAAGAACTCCACTACATTTTAGACAGTCCACACGTGTTGCCACAGGGCACTGCACTGGCCTACGCCCAGAACTGCCACAGATTGTTCCGCTATAAAAACTCTGAAAGCCATGTATCTGACACATTTTTTTTAGCCACACTAGGCGTGGCTCTAGGGATACATGCATTGTTAGCCTGTCAGTCCAACACTTTGGTCAAGAATGAACGGACTGGATATTTGGTTTTTAGTGAAATGTCTCAACATCTAAAAGATTTGGAGTTCCACTGTCTTTTTCTCTAGCGCCGCCACAAAGTAGTCATTTTTGTTTTTTAGTGAAATGTCCTGATAACTATTGGATTGATTTGAATTTGACATTTGAATTTTTAGTACAAACACCAATGCTCCCCTCAGGATGAGTTCTTATAACTTGGGAGATCATTTAATTCGTCCAATACATATAACTCATGACCAAATACCTGTAGAATTAAAGATATTATCAGCCTCGGCTGGTAAATGTTAGCATGCTGCTTTGGCTTTAGCGTCCTGTTGCTATTGCATATGCTGGCTCAAGCAGAGACAAATGCTGTCTTTTTCCTACTATAACAAATCAAGTTCAAGAGAAGAGGATGAAAACGCCAGTATTTTAATGAAATGACTATAACTCCATAGGGTGGTTTTAATGTCACTATTTCAAGACAAATAGCTGACTCCAAATATCCAATATCCTTACAATCCTACAGGCCCTTGTACTCAAACTACTTTTACAAAGAGCAGAGATGATACAATATTAATCCTAAAACTTATTTTCATTGTGCACACAAGGCTGTTACACATATATAATGCCTCTTAACTTGTTAACCCATTCATTGTGGTGTATAATTGGGGAGATCTGTGTTGGTATCCCTCTCGTTTTTGATTTTTGGGAGCACTGCTGCTGACACATCTGGGTTACATCTTGTTGTCACAGGGAGCTTTAACAATCTGTGAAAGCTTCCTGTGTCAGCGCCCTCAATTTATTTTGTGTCTTTGTAGGACCACCTGTCTGTCAGACAGACACAGGAACAGACTAAAGAACAAAGTCAATGTGAATACAAATCCTTGCACTCAAAGTTTTCAGAGTAAGTGCAGTAACATCAAGGGGAATATCTCAGTGGTAAAACCTGATAAATCTGATTGACCTGGCTAATCTAATTATCTAAATTCATTAAATGAAAACAAATGTTTTAAAGTAAGCGTACTTACAGTTTTATCAAAATTATAATGAAATTAGCCTTTGACCATGAAACTGCCCCACTTGTCAGCTCTGTCCCTGGAGTGGAGAGTTGTTTAATCTGGCTCCCTGCTGACTCATCATTTCTTCTTCTTTCAAGGTTGAGTTGAGTTGGTTCGCTCTGCAGTGTGGAAACCACGTCAAAAAAAAAAAAAAAAAAGAAGAAAAAAAAAAGATCGTATTTTCACTGGAACATCTTTTATGCTTTCCTGGGTTGGCTTGAATCTCAATGAACGGGCTGCATCAGCACATTTCACTCCTTTGATCCTTTTGGGGAAAAAAGGTCCAGACTGAAGCGAGAGTTCACCACCTCACGTGTTCGGTGTCATGGTTCTACCATTGCTCCATGAAATTTAGGATGAAATAAGTAGAAGTAAAAGAGCAAACCTTTACATTCCACCTAGTTGGCCTGCATCTGGCCCTGCAATTTACAGTAAGTGTCCTCAGATAATCTAATCAAGGTTCAAGAGCTTGATGACCTCTGGGTAGGTGTTTCAGAGCTGAGCAGCTCTACGTTTGATGCTGTGAAGCCTCCTTCATAGAAGTAGATGGGCAAGGGTAACTTGCAGTAAGGGTAACTTGCGGTAACTTGAATCTCATGGTAGTAAGCAATAGAATTCATATCTTATTGTGCAGTGTGAATGTCAGTCACTTTGCAGAAAATGACTAAACAAGTCAAAACTATTACTGCATTACTCAGCTGTTAGTCATTGTATTTACAGTTTCTTTTGTGAAGCTGTATTTTGGCACACCTGTGCTTTGAGCTTAATGTTGTCATCACCTTGTTACAGTTGCTTGCATTTTTTGCATTTTAGCCTGTTAGCATGTTAACTCTGGCTGCTGTTTGGCCACAAACCAAAGCACTGTGAACCAGGGGACAAAATGTACTTTTTTGTCCATTGTCCAAGTGGTAAGCCAACGCTCAGATTTTACAAGTCACTCAATTGGTGTGTTGAGTGAAGCAAATTTACTGACCACTTTCATATTTTGTTTTTAGTCTGTGTTTTTCGTGCCCTGTTGTGAACAGTTTTAAATGGTTTTTCTAAATAGCCTCTATGAAACCTGTTGAACTGTGGAATTGAACCAAGATGGAACCACAAACCTTTATCACTATTTGATCCAGTCACATTAAAGAATCTGTTTTTTGTGTGTGTGTGTGCTTGTAATTAAACCTGAAACTCAACAAAATTTGCTATTACGCCCAATGTAAATAAGGGAGACAGGTGAAAACATGGATCTATGAGACATCGCTATTCAGAAATCTTGAACCACAAGGACTACTGTGGGTCTTCATAATGGTTTGGCCTCCAAGGTACAGTGTATCAAATAGCACTTCCTTGCCTCTGTGGAAATTCAGTTTCCTTATTCTTTGTGTCAGCTTTGGTTGACCCACTTCATGTGGCCTGATTGTTGCCAGTCGTCATGGTGAGGCCAAAGCATCATGAAAGGAAAAGGGGGCATTTTGCCTGGAACCTAGATTAAAGAGCTATACCAGATGACACTTTGCTAAATGATGTTTATTTGTTCTGCAGTGGGACAGTGTGTAACACAAAAGGAGTGAACTAGGCTGGAGCTTTGTCGTTCAGTAACCCACTCTCAACTGATGGTTATCTCTGAAATTCATGCATAAAAAGCTTCCTTCTCATCCTTCCCAGGCTTTGTATAAATGAATTTTGATTTTAAAGCATGTTAAACCCTGACTCTGATAGATTTAGCTGTATATAAAAGGAAAGGGCAATAAAGACTGTGTACAAAAGCAAAGTCCACCATATCGGGAGAAACACTTATTAGTGTTGTGGCTGCCAATTAGATGAGAAGATTGTTTCCACTCTCATGTCTATATATGTAGTGTAAAATCCAAAGACCGGCAACAAGTGGAGACTCCAGGAAGTCGCAGCTCCTGGGCCAAGAAATAGTCTGGCACATAGCCGACTATAAAACAGAGTATTGTCGTTTCTAGACTGAGGCAGATGGGTCATGGTGAAAAAGCATGGTGACATCAAATGAGTTCAAATGAGCCTGGGGGCCGGTGTTGGCACGCTAAGAGCTTAAATGCACCTCCCTCACATTTGAAACGGGCCAATGCGGGAGAAGAGGGGGTTCACACCATCAGCACATTGGGGGATGGGAAGGACACCCAGGCAGTCCTTCTATTTCCAAGAACTGCAGTTGTTGGCGGGGAAAAAAAAAAAAAAAACTTTCCTCATTCAACATTTTTCTCAACCCCTCCCTCTTACTTCTGACGTATGTAGTAAAGCACTGCAAAGGAAGCATGCTCTATTTGCACATTTTGAGCCATGTTGGCACTCAATATAGAAAATGGTATATTTTGATTGTGAGGAATAAAAACAATGTAGACAAGCAAGTGTTGTACCAAATATAATATATAGTACAAATGTTGTTAATCCAGTGTTGGTTTAACAAAATATAGTAATAAGAAAGAGCATTAAGAAATACTACATTTTTTACACGCACACACCTTTCCTCCCCTTCATTAACTGAAATGGTAGGCTCCACTGAGCAGTAGTTATAAGAAAAAGTATGCAGTGAAGGTATTTATGGATAATGGCATAAACATTATATGCACAAAGGAAGCGACATACGTAATCTTTTTTTAATATGCTCTGTTTTGCAGAGAGCAGCTAAACACATGGCCCAGACCACCCAGGAGCAGGGGGCAGGCCTGTCTGCTCATCAATGTCAGTCTTTGCCACTTGTGCAACGTCTTCAGTACGTCTCTAGATCTGAATCCAAGTTCAGTTCATAGAAGACACTAGAAAACTTTGACGTGAGCTGAGAACTCTGCTGTTAAGGCCTCTGTTCAGGACAAAGGCCCTGAGTCAGGCCCCCTTTGCCTCCCTCAGTACCGGCCTCTCCCTCCTCCTCTCCCTCCTCCTCTTCCCCTGCCACGGCCCCAGCCTCTCCCGCGGCCGCTGCTCAGGTGTCCGGCTGAGCGCCTCAGTTTCTTCCTCTCCTCGTGGTGTTCCCGCTCTGCCTGCTGCTGCTTCTGCTGCTGCTCTGACTGCAGGCGAGGACAGAGTAACAAACGTTAAATACTGTTCTGCTGTGTGTTTCCACCACCTGTACACCACCTTAGTGGCTGCATCAGCTGTTTTACAGTTTATAGTTCATTGCTTTGAACAATGGAGTGATGTGGCTGAGTTTTAGGATGGTGCACCACGTTAACGGTTTACCTTTTTGAGAGAGAAGGTTAGTTGTTTGCTGCCCACTGCAGTGTCGGCCATGTTGCTGGTTCCAGAGTGCTCCTCTAACTTCAGACGGTCCTCCAAAGAAGCCCTGCAATTGGACAGTTACGTTTATGCCTCACTATAAACAGCTGTGAACCCTAAAGCAATCTGAATAATAATCTGGGAGTGCCCCACACAGAAAGCCAGCACTCCTCCAACACTTCAATTTAATACATTTCCAAAGACATACTTCTGTAGTTTCTGCTTGCGGGCCATGTCGTTAAAACTTCTGAACTCCTCTCCAGCTTTGATCTGATAAAACTGAGGCTGATTTGTCTTCTTGCCCTCGGCCATGTTTGAGGTTTTCCCTCCTCCGTTCTGTTCCGTCTCCAGCAGGACAGTGTTGCGATCTGCTTCCTTCCTGTCCTGCCGCCGGCGGTCTCGGCCCTCTTGCCGCAGCAGCCTCCGCTGCTCCCTCACCTCCTCCACCCAACTCTTGTCATCGTCTGAGCTCTCCTCCTCGGAGCTGGCTCGCCCTTCCGGCTCCTCCTCGTCTTCAGCCGCCTGAACAGTGATATTACAAAAACGAAGTTATTGATGTGACACTATTTCTTGGCCTGATCTTCTACAGGCCTGATCTTTTATCCCAAACAATGTTTAGAATATATAGAAACACTGTGAAGAAGACTGACAAGACAAACAGATAACTGCCTGAAGGGATTACAGAGTATTGTGGCCTAATATCACATTTCTTACAGTATTTGCAGTACAAGAGGAAAGGCACTATTTAGTTATGCTAATCCCTTATGAGTGTTGGCTTAAGCCTGACTCACTTAATTGCTCACAACTGTTTAAACACCTGGAGACTCATACCTGTGCAGGAAACAACAGCTAAGTTCAGCATTACCTGTTGGGAAGCAGCAGCCTGCTGAGCCAGTAGACGCAGCTTCTTCTTCCTCTTTTGTCCAACCTTGGAGACGATGGGGTTGAGGAGGCGGAACTCCTCGCTCTGCTCGTCCACCTGGTAGTCGGGGTTTTCGAACATTACCTTGAAGCGGTCGTCTCCCAGGATGGTGGGGAGAGCCTGCGGGTTTGAAAAGCAAAAAGGTTATGTAAAGCGTCCAGATTCTCACACCCATCCCTTTTATCTTGTTTACTGAAGCTGTGGTGGGAAGGACATTCAGCTGAAATGTTACAAAAAGAAACTTTAAAATTTTAAGTTTCACATTTCAACTGAGTCCAATTTAATTCCCCGATCTTATTAAGGTGCCAAACATACACATAGATACAAAGAATAAACAAAAGCTCATGGCAGACGATGAGTTCTGAGTATCTTCAGAGAGCTTTGATGTTCTCCTACCTTGCCCTTCTTTTTCCTCAAAGCCAGTTCCACTTCGTCATCACCCTCCTCCATCAACTTGAGAGCCAGCTCCTTGTTCACCTTGGGCAGCTTCTGTCTCAGTCACAACGCATTGTCCATTTAATCACACACAGGAAACAGGAAATCAACTCAATCAGCTTTATTTGTGAAGCAAATGAAAGCTTAGTAATTGGTATACTTTGTAAATTTCCCTCCATGAAATGCTTAAGGGGAGGTGATGTGTGTGTATATGGATGATAATAGTATGCGTTTTCAATACTGAGCAAGACAAAGTCATGTACTTGTAATTTGCATGTGATTTGAACAGTTACGCTTTGCAAACGAGGTGAAGCTGTAACCACTTGTGGAAAGACGAAACATTCTGTCAGAACCTCTTACCTTAACCTGCACTCTTTGGGTCCTGGACTCCTCAATCTTCTGACGGATCTTATCCTTACGATATTCCTCATATGCAAAAGGATTTGCCAGGCTTTTGACCTGCGGTCAAACCAAACAGCAAAACTGTCACACCCAATCATATTTCTTTAGGAACAACACTTTTACAGCAGGTTTAGTGTGTTACATCATGAACAGTCTGGATTTAACAACACAGCTAATTCATTAAGAAACACAAAGTTAATTTAGTAGACACCTTACCTTGTGATAAAGCCTGATGTCCATGAAATAGCCATGCATGTAGGCTCTCAGGAGAGATGATCCCACCAGGTGAGACAAACCTGACACAAATAAGGAAAACACAATAAATTCATAATTCATAAAAAGGAAACATAAACCTTAAGCCAGGCATTCCTGAGTGGGTCATCGTCCTGTTGAAAAACAAATGATGGGATGACATGTCGCTGCAGAATGCTGTGGTACCCATGTTGGTTAAGTGTGCCTTGAATTTTGAGTAAAGAGTGTCACCAGCAAAGCACCCCCACACCATCACACGTCATTCTCCATGCATCACGGTGAGAACCACACATGTAGATATCATCCATTCATTTTCTCTGTGTCTCACATGACGGTTGGTACCAAAAACCTCAAATCTGACTCATCAGACCAAAGTACAGATTTCCACTGGGCTAATGTCCATTCCTTGTATTTCTTGGCCCAAGCAGTTCTCATCTTGTTGTTGCTCTCCCTCAGTCGTGGTTTCTTTGTAGCAATTCGATCATGAAGACCTGATTCACGCAATTGCCTCAACAGTTGATGTTGAAATTTGTTTGCTTTTCTGTGGACTTTAATCTGAGGTGCCCTTAATCCAGATTTCTGAGGCTGGTAAATGTAATGAACTTCTCCTCTAACTAAGTAAGTCTTGGTCTTCCTTTTATGGGGTGGACCTCATGAGAGCCCGTTTCATCAGAATGTTTGATGGTTTTGCGACTGCTTTTAAAATTTTCAGCTATTAAGTAATGATGAACTTTTAGTTAGTTGAGCGGTTCTTGCCATTATATGGATTACTACAGTAGTTGAGTAGGGCAACACAACTGTCTGAAGTGCGTTACGAAAGCAAGAAATTCCACCAATGAACTTTTGACAACCTGTTAATTGAAATCCTTGTGAAGATAACTGAGAATGCCAAGAGTGTACAAGCAAAAGATGGCTACTTTGAAGAATCCAAAATAAATAGTAATAAAAATAGTAAAATTATTATAATAAAATGTATTTTGTATTGTATGTGTATCACTTTGATTACACGTTGGTGTGTCCAAACCTTTGACTGGTACAGTAGGTCATTGAAATGAGAAAACTCCACACTGAGATTACTATGGTGTGAATGTGAGCAGCGGCAACAACACAGGTTGGGTTGCTTATTAGAAAACGTGGAGTAAATGCTTTCCCCAGGATCTTCTGTCAGTGTGTTCTGCCCAGGCTGCCTCATGTGGTTACATAATAGGGCCACATTACGCAGCTCCTGTAAATCAACACCCCTGGTCTCCTGCCTGCCCCCTCCTCTCCTTTTATCCCACGGCAGCCAACCACCTTTCTGCTTCTTGTCATTTGATCTCTTTACTGCTGAGCCTGCATTCCAATGTTCATTCAACCCTTCCAGGGTCCACTCCCCCGACCCTCCTTCCTCCCATCCCCACACACTCCTTTTCTTACCTAAAGCCTCTCAATCATTCCCTAGGCCTCTAGTTAGGTAGTCTAGCCACATGTGCTAACCCCCAAGGCGGCAAAGTGGCTTAGATTGACTCATAGTTTAGGGTGGAACTTTCAAGGCTGGGATTAAATTCCCTCTTTGTACGGTGATCGCTTTAATCCTTTCTACTTTCTAACTAAAAGCATCAATGCACCAATTGCATGCTTAGTTTGGGGGAAACTTTTTCTCTGAAACTGGTTGTTTAACCTTGTGATTTGCTCCCACATGCACTGAGTTTTGTGAAGAAAAATGAAGGCAGCTAGGTCTCACCCAGATTTTCCAGGTCCTTCCGGGTGACAAACTTGTAGTCATCATACACCGTGCTCTCCGGGCTCTCCTCCAGCTCTTCAGTCAGGTTGTCGAGGAAGGAGCACCACCGAGGCGCAGGGCCCAGAGCCTAAACACACACACACACACATATCACAGTTCAAATTTAGACTGCTGAGTAAGTACTAAACTTGTCATGTATTTGTTAAAACAAAAATAGACAAACTCCGAGGTCATGTTTCCATTCCAGTTAGAGATCATTGAGCTCTTTTTTCAAGGAACTGAACCAATTTTGCTGACGTGTAACCCAACGCTGCTGATACAGAAAAAGCATCGGCACAGCAAAAATATATATATATATATATATATATATATATATATATTAGTGCTGTCAAAAATATTACGTTATTAACGCGTTAATGCAAAACAATTTTAACGCCGTTAATTTTTTTTATCGCGAGATTAACGCTCTTTGTGACCTAGTGAACTTGTAGTTTTTTCATAAGCTGTGGCCACTGCTAGTAACGTTAGAAAAACTACAGGATCCAGCTGTAAACCGGAAGCAAAACAATAAGCGCGCCCCACGCTACCGTATTGTGTGGATGTCGAGCACGAGATGCTGAAATGGACGCTGCTAACAAAATTATGAATGGAAAAGTTCGTTAGATAAAACCAAAGTTATCTGTGTGTATTGTCGGTGTGAACTGAGTTATCATCGTAGCACATCCAGTCTGAAATACCACTTGATGGCCAAACACACCGGCAATTCAAATTCTCCGCCTCCTCCGCGTTATAACCAGGCGACAATGGATGGATTTATTTTGTATCACCCTGTTTTGAAGGTTGTTGAGGGGGCTGTTTATGTGACTAGGTATTTATTTTTTTGTCATCTGTTTATTGATAGTGTTGCTTTGTTTGAGATTTTGCTTCAGACGTGAATGGCTGTAACACTACATGTTGTTGTTGTGGTTTGCAATAAAAAAACATTTGCACAAAGCAAGCCTATCCACTTTTCCATGTTGATAAGAGTATTAAAATGATAATTCAAGGGACATTTAGAATAGATAAAAATGTGCGATTAATTTGCGATTAATCGCGAGTTAACTATGACATTCATGAGATTAATCGCGATTAAATATTTTAATCGATTGACAGCACTAGTTCATAGCAATGCTTGAAATTCTCATGTCCCAATTCTCATGAAATACTCATGTCATACAACATTACCAAACCAGGAATTACAGTTACGTTCCTGTCAAACAAATTGTGATAACTTTCTTCGTTAAATAAGCATTGCAAACCAGGTGAAACTGTAACCACTGGTGCAGTTTGCCGTAAGACATTTCGTGAGAATCTCTGCTGGTTGTTTACTTTAATGGGTGTTGACTTCTCAGCATTGCTAAAGGCAAAGGGTGAAAGAATGATGCACGAACCAGGATATACTCAAAATTCAAATTTGGTTTGTCTTTGCCTCCCCCATATCTGGGTATAAACGGGATCCACAGATTAAGGGTTAACTAATTAAAAGTGAGGCAGATCAAAGATCCCCTCATGTTGTGACATCTTACTTAGCTGGAATCAATAGATGGGTGAAAGTCTTATAGAACAGGCTAAACTCTGAACTGTGGTCCACATAGGTGATGACGACAGTGTCAAACACTGAGTTCAAAGTAGACAGAATTCAGCGTTCAGCACGCGGTCATTCTTTTGTTTCGTCATTGCTGAACTGATAAAGATTCAAGCTGCCCTGCAGAGATAATAAGAGCTGTGTAAGAACTGAAAGCAGTTTATTCAAAGCGGAAACTCAGGACAGGAGGTACTTGGAAAATCAAAACGGCCTGTCTGAATTCACCTCAGCTACACTTCTCAGAAAATGACGTCACACAAGCAAACAGAAAACCAGTTCTTGACTATTAACAAAGTATTTCATGAAAAAACATATAAAGAACTGAATTCATTTCAAAGCAGAAAAGCCTTTTTTTGATCACTGTAATAAACATATCTGCGCACATTGTGGAACTTAATGTAAAAGTGTCGACGCTTTAACGGGTTAGATTCAGTGCGAACTGACTGAACTGGTCAAAAAAGAGACAAGAAGCAACTCTCAGCGATGTCACGTTTACCACATCTATTTCCTGTGTTAGTGAAGCGACTGAGTCACGTGTAACATCTAATGTTAAAATTCAGCATTATCTGCCCGGTCTTTGTCTTAAAGCAACATTGCTATACTTTTCTGACATTAAATAACAGATTTTAAATCATGTTGATGCCACACTGACATATAATCAGGTAAACAGTTCCTGTCAAACAGATTGTGATAACTTTCTTCGTTAAATAAGCATTGCAAACCAGGTGAAACTGTAACCACTGGTGCATTTCGCCGTAAGACATTTCGTGAGAATCTCTGCTGGTTGTTTACTTTAATGGGTGTTGACTTCTCAGCATTGCTAAAGGCAAAGGGTGAAAGAATGATGCACGAACCAGGATATACTCAAAATTAAAATTTGGTTTGTCTTTGCCTCCCCCATATCTGGGTATAACGGGGATCCACAGATTAAGGGTTAACTAATTAAAAGTGAGGCAGATCAAAGATCCCCTCATGTTGTGACATCTTACTTAGCTGGAATCAATAGATGGGTGAAAGTCTTATAGAACAGGCTAAACTCTGAACTGTGGTCCACATAGGTGAATGTGACCCGTGTACCAAGCCACCAATGCAAATGCCTCTGAACTCACCGGGATGTAGAACGTGTTCATCTTGGGATCTTCGTTGGCGGTGAAGAGCATACCTGTCAATAAGACACAACGTGCAGGCAAAACAATGAGGTCGGAAGCAGAGCTCATGCGTGGTGTAAACACTTTATTTAGTTCCACTTGTGTATATCTGAAGGTCCTAAAATTAAACTGGTGTGTGAAACAGTGAATGTGGCTGATTTGAATTCGCATCTTATGAGCAGAATTGATATAGGTGCAAATAATGAGTTTTAGTTGATTGCATTAATGAAAAAAAAAGAAGGACTTTTGAGCTGAATATTGTGTGAAAGTGTCTTTAACAACTTTAATGATGGAACTTTGTTTAAAAAACTTTAGAACTAAAAACAAAACTTCAGAAAATCTGATTCATTCAGAAACAAATAAAGATTAATTCAATTATGACTTCACTGTGTCAGTTCACCTTCATGCAATGACAGTCAAATGGCGTGTGAACTCGACTGTAAGATGGCGCCACCCGGTGGTGAAAGACAGCTGCATGAATGCTGGAGGTTGTGGCAAGAGTTCACTTTTGAAAAGACCAAGTTTTGACCATCGTCTCTCTGAAGGCGGATTTAGCAACGCTTGCAAGAATTTAGCTTTATTATTATTACTTAGACTGAGTGAGAGCAGAAAGGTTGTGTTTTGTGGGACAACTGATGTGGATTTTTTTATGATTAGTTCGCAGAATTAATTGCGTAATGAATGTCCAATATCAGGAAACACTTTTTAGGTACTTACTATTATGTACACAAGACCCTAAATAACAAAGTTAGAAGGCTGTGGTGGATTTGGGTTTCCAGTGACTTTAAAGTTTTTCCATGCTTCTTTTGTAAATAGTAGAAGTTCATTATGCATATTTATTTCTGTTGGAGCTGCAATAATTAGTTGAGCAATCGATTAGATTAATAGTTGGCAACAACTTTTGATAATATGAATATTTTCTGCTTTCCTTCTGGTTGCTTTAGGCTCTGGAAAACATTTTTCACCATTTTCTGACTATTTACAGACCACAACTCATCAATTAATCAAGAAAATGATGTACAGATTCATTGATAATAAAAATAACTGTTAGTTGCAGTCCAACATTCTAGTTCTTTAAAGCTGCCTGTCTTTACATCTCCTCTTGTACTTTGGCTGCTGTGACATTTCCCTGCATGAGACCAAAACATTTTATCTCATCTCATGATGTTGCTGGAGAAGTTGTTCTCACCTGAGTTAGGGTAGATGCAAACATCATTGATGTTGGTCTGAGGCTGTATGGAGGAGAACACCTTGCCCTGTGGTGAACAGATAGAATACATAAAAGATAAATGGCATCAGAAAGAATCCAAACAGATGTGGACAGTCTAGTCCCGTCTTTGTTGTAAACCCACACACAGAACATGTAGAGATGTCTGTGTCAGAAGTAATCAGTTTGCATATACGATATGAAATATCTCTATATAAATATGAAAACTGCCCTTCCACATGTTTGTGAATGATAAGAGGTAAGTCAGATCTTTTAATAACTATTACTGAGTCTTACATTGTCTTTGTTCCAGATTTTTATAATTTTGGAGTCGGCAGACACGACCAGGTCCAGTTGATCGTGGAAGTTGAGTGACTTGATTGGCAGGTTGTAGAAGTGGTCTTTAACTAGCAGCGGCTGGTTGGAGCGCAGGTCATAGATCAGCACCTTCAAGACAAAGCAAAGGGTGTTTAACATCAATAAACAGAAATCTGTTTAATTCTGCAAGAAAGACGCATCCAAATGCTAAAACAATACTAAAAAAAGTTAAGGATGTGTTTAAGACCTTTATATTCATCCCAACTGGGACCTTCACTTTTACATCAAAACCAGCTACAATAAACCCAAAGAGGCAGTGTCACAGAGGTGACGGATGCACTGGAACTTGTGAGTCACCTAAACTCAGAAAGAAGAGGCAGAATTTCACAGTGTGTGGGCAGCTGAGAGTTTACAACAACAACAAACAGAGTGGGAGTGGAGAACTAGGCTGAGACATGCAAACAGGACTGATGTCCAGCTGCTGCAGACGGCCATCATGGGAAAAAAACGTGTCACGCTTCTTTGAATTTCTAGCCCAGAACATAACTTAATGTTTCTGATTCACCTGTCCTGTGCTGGTGCCTACTGCCATGGTGAGGGAGCCGTTAAACTTCAGCGCACTTATTGAGGGCAAAGCTTGAACCCTGTCAACAAAACATGAATAAAAATAACATTATATCAACAGAATATTAATGGATCAAAGAGAGACACAAAGACAAACATCTTTAAAAAAATGTAGACATTACTTTGTGACAGGATAATACACTGTGCATCAGATGAAAGCTGGATATTTCTAACATGTACCGTAATGATGCACAGCTTGCTGCTTGTTTTTCATGCACCAGAGTTACAGGCAGTGGAGAAAAGTGCCATGTGGCTGCATATGCAATCGTCAGGCTGACATCTCAGCGTGACAGCTTGGTACGTACTCTGTTCCTTCAGCGAGGCTGCTCAGGGCGCAGTCCAGCATGCCCACTCTGTTCCGGACACGTGGATCCCAGCATTCGACCCTTCCCTGAAGAGATGTCAAACCATGGAAGATTTGAGGAAGCTTACAACTCATGACCTTTAGAACTAACTGGGGGTTTTTAAGACCCAAGAAAAAGCTGCAATGGGCAACTTCTCATGTTGGCAGCTCCTACTGTGAGTGAGAGTGGTAACGGTTTGAAAAACTTGAACTTTAACATTCAGAAATCATGCAACAGACGTATTTTCACCAGCCCAGCTGGTGTGTGATACTTACACCAAACAAAAATCAAACAAATTAGAGAAGAGAAAGATCTACCATTTGGAAATCCAAAAAAGAATAAAATATCTTATGAAATATATTAAAACATAAAAATTCCTCTTTATAGACAGGTTAAATCTTCTTTAACACAGCCAACAGTGAGACTGTGTTTTACTGCACTATACTATACTAGTATAAGTCTTAGTAGATGCTAAAATGCACTTAGCAGGGACTAGCCACGCACACACAGTCATGGTTTGTGTCTGCTGTCTCATTTCACACACAGCCTGCTATAGCACTTACCTCAGAGGTCCCTGTGGCAAACAAATGATGGACAGGATTGATGTCACACACATTGTTCTCTCTGGAAGTGAAGAAAAAGAAGCATCATGAACAAGTGGCCAAGTGCTTTATCGGCTGATGTCAGCTTGCACCACAGACTCTAGTGGCCGAATCTAGCGTTAACCACTTACTATTACTGAAGCATACCGGTGTCACCGCACATGAAAACTACAATCAAATCAACAGTTATGGAAAACACGTTGTTGTACTTACACAGCATCAGTCTGAAGTGAGTTGAGGAAGCGTCCTTGTTCCAGATTCAGCCTGAACACCTCTGAACTGAAATGAAAAGAAAAAGATGAACAGTGAACATCTGTCATTCAGTCTTAAGCCCAGTTCAGACCAAAGACCTGGATATAATTTGTAGGGTCTTAAAATATGAATGAGGATAGTGATTTACTTGCTACAGTTGCATTTCTAAAAAAAAAAAAACAAGAGGAACCAATTCGAGTCAAGAATTTGGAGCTGTTCATGGAGGCTTCAACAGGAGAGTGGGGGGGAATTTTAAGGCTTGGGATTGATTGATGATTGATGAGGTGATCCTCTTTCCTCCATCCAAAAGTGCCATTTTGACCAGCTGACAGTTTGTAACTGACTTGACCAGTTGACTTTGCTACGAGCAGATTGGCTGCTGAAACAAGTGACGTGCCGAACGTTCTAAAACCAATCACTGATGACTTGACAAGCTGAGTCTGATCAGCCCGGACGAGTCAAGCCGAGACGGGTCAGCTCAAACTGCTGCAACTTTTCCCTGCAACGTCCTAAAACAGTTCTGTTTTGTTGTGAATATTCACTCTAAGCTTTAATCTCACCTTGTCCCCACAAAATAGAGGTCACAGGAGGGGTAGTGGTAAGAAAAGTCCCGTCCAAACTTTGGAATACGTGTCTTGTAGTAGTGTCCGTGCTGTGAGTGGAACTCTACGTAGCGGTCACAGTGCAAAAACACCAACTGCAGAGACACACAGAAAAACAAACAGTGAATTTAATTTTTTTTTTTTACTTTTACCACCTCTAAAGCTATATAATATTTTTAAAGGATATGTGGAAAAATCAGGCAGTGTTTTGTGGCTCAGTAGCAATACACAGGGGAGGGTACCGAAACCTGGGCTTTTCAGTTTTTGTTGACACTGTCAGAAAGGTAATGATTCTACTTCATGCTTCATTACTGAGGTGTTAGAGGGTCTGGATGTTCTACTAGAGTGTAGAGAATGGTATTTTTTAATATTATGGCCATCTCATGCATGTAAATAATAAAATATCAGAAACACCACTCAATATAATGTAGTCCAGTTCAACACTACTGCAAACTAAAACCTCAGTAAACATCGCCAAATTAATTTCTCTCTGACAGTGTCGATGAAAACTAAACATTCTTATCTTTGTAAAGACAGAAGTTAATATGGTTACTTCCTGGTGTACAGATATATATAAGTAGTTAATTCATAGCATGAGTATTGTATCATAAAAAAGTCTGTCCTCCTAATAATTACTCTTACACCCAAGGACCCCTGTGAAACCTGGGATGATTTTTATGTGTTCATTTTACAGGTAAGTCGACCAAAATGTCATTACTAGTTTCTGGTAACCTCACAGATCCTTTAAGTAAAGGCATGACAATAATCTGCATTGGTAAAAAGTTTAAGTCAATGTCTTACCTTCGAGTAGTCATCAGACAGGATGTCAAAAGCCACAACTTTGAGAGGGAGAGAAGGAGAAAAGAAATTAGTCGCATTGACATGACATGGGTGCCATACAACACGTGGTTGTGTCTGCTGACTTACCATCTGAATCCAAACAGCGCTCAAACTTCAGCGACAACTGGTAAGTGTCATAGCAGCGAATCCTGGGTTTGTACGTGCCTGAAATGAATTGGAAAAAATTAAAAGTGACGGCCTGGAGTGGCAACTGACGTCTCTTAAGGACAGTCTGATGAAACACTATCCACAGGTTGTCTTACCTGCTGCCAGGATGAACTGACCATCCCTCGACACTTTAATGGAGGAGCACACTGTGGGCATCTCAAAGTCCTGGATGAGCTCAATCCTGCGCTGGATGTCTGTGCAAAAAAAATCAAATAGTCAGAATGATGATATACATTTTCAAAGACAATCAACCAGTCTGTCACGTCGAATGTGAACTCACCAACATCTTTCTTTTGTAACTGTCTCTTCTTTCGATCTGACAGCCACTGCATTAAAGAGATGGAGGTGATCGTTAAAGATAACCAATAAAGCAGCTTTCAGTTACATCAGTACATTCATATCGTGTAGCTACGACCTACAGACCTCTGCGTGGTTCATCTGAAGTGAAATCACATTACTGGTTAAAGCATGCACTGACATGAGAGGCGCATAATGAACGTATGAAGTCTCTAATGATGTTTACTGTACAGCCGGGTGTGTGCCTTTTTACATGTAAGGTTACACTGAGGTGGTCCGTTATTGACTGAACAGTCAGGACTAACTTATCCTGTCGGCATGCTGTGTTAGCTGGGCTCAGAGTATGAAGTGACTGCATGGCTCATACAAAGTAACTGAACACTGTTAGCAGGTCGAGCTTCTTACCTCCGGAAGAGACTTTCCATGGCTTAAATTGTAAATCTTCACATCGTTCACGCTTGATATCTGCATTGTAGAAGGTTCTGCTCACACATTACACTATTCCTACACACACACACACACACAACCACACACTCGCCGGTGAGCTCAATCCACGTTGTTGCCTCGGAGCAAAAACAGGAAGTGGAGATGTGAGTTTTCCGAAATAGGTCCGAGTAGAAACAACACTGACTGAACACAGTCCGACTCCCCTCCGATAAAAAAATATATTATTCATAAAATTGATTAAACACAATAATCTTCATGTCACACACTTTAGATAAATAGCAGAACTGTTTTATCCGTAACGTTGTTATGTCAGTATGCTGTAATGTTAGGTCAAAAGCCAACCGAGATAGCCCATATAGTTAGCTACTGCTAAGTTTACGTTAGACTGTAACTTAAAGGTACAGTGTGTAAGATTTAGCGGCCTCTAGTGGTGAGATTGCGGACTCAGCTGTCCCCCACTTATCCCCATTCAAAGTGCTACAGTGGCCTTTATTTGTGAAAATCCCTGACCTTTCTGGACTACTGTAACAAACATGGTTGTGCAAGATGACCTACTCGATCACCCTAAAAGTTACACACTGAACCTTTAAGATAGTAAAAAAAAAATAAAAAAATACTGAGAATGATATTAGGACACTCTTCAAGGCAACATCAGCCATACAAACTAGACAGAAATACAGATAAAGTTCATTTAACGACGCTAATGGCCTCACTTTTGCTTGTATATATATGTATGAAGGAATATTCTTTATAATCCATCAGATGTCTGTAGAGAGACTGCAGACTCTCCACACCAAACTCTACAACTACAGACAAACCATATTCCAAAACAATACCACAATATACTTTTAAAAAATTATTATTACAGCACACAAATTCAGTTAATTGCACATAGATCCAACACCCTACACAACATACTACGAAGTATTTCAGTATTTTGACGTGTCTCTGTTTATTGTTTTGTTTATTCTTTAATAATCAATTTGGATTTATCTAATGCCAAGTCCCAACGCAGAAATATTCAGTTTACCGTCATAAAGGACTAAAGACACTATAAAATATAATAGAAATGTTGTTGCATAGAACTATTTATTTTTTCTTCAGGTCTGATCTCACTACAAATGCGACAGCCAGCACTGAGGCAGCTACTCAGAGTTCACTGACCTCAACTCTAATGGCACGAGAAACCTGCAGGGACAATGAAGGACTTCACTTACCTATCCGTCTTTTAGCATTTAGTTTCTAACTGCCTTCTGAACTATTTAAATTTTCTAAAGAGTTGTTTTATTTATCTTTTTTGGCATGAAAACAAGGCTATACCTGGAGGGATGTGTGTCATGTTAAAACATATTTGCTCAGGTGTGTCTTCCCTCTCTGAGCAACAAGTTTAATGTTTCAAATAAATAGTTACACCCAGGAGAGTACTTTAAAATGGCATTTAGATTATCAATTTATTTAACTCATATATTCAACTCTAAGCCTTATTTTTAACTCCAAGTTTAAATTTCTGTGTTAATAGCTCGTGGTAGAGAATTGAAGATGACGTTTGGAAATTGTCATTGGTCGAAAGCAATGTCAATATGTATTGTGGTTGTTGATTGTTTAGGAAGGACTTAGAGGACTTTTGTGTGTTTTGGCCAATAACAAATAAGTACGTTACATTGATATGCCACAGGCGGCCCTGTTCCCTCTTTCTGTGTTGTTATTGAAGAATTTTAATCAAAAATTTTCCAAAGAAAATGGAAAAAAACATTTTATAAATGATACAGAGATTTAGTAATGGTTTATTTCAACCAATTCCTCTTTTTACATTTTGATCTCTCTCTCTTGCCTCTTCCAAAACAGAGGAGGAGCAACCTCCTCTTCCTCTACAGACCAGCCTCCTCTAGTGCAGAGTGACATAAAAGATGCAAATTGAAAGTCAACCATTTCTGGTAACCACCTGGAGTGATGTAACAGCTACCTGTGATCCTGGAGACAGTGGGCTGTCAGTCAGTCACTCAGTCAGTCTCAGGTAGAGCAGCTACTCAGACTTTCCCAACACTCACAGTTGGACTAACAGGGGACGACATGAAGATAACCTGACGGTAAGGTTTGAAAGTTATTTCTTTTCATTTCTTATTTTCTGTTATTGGACTTTATGCACTTTTAACCAAGGAAAAATGTTAATATGGACATAGGACACTCAATGACTTAGTGGAAACTGAACTAGAATGATGTAAACAGTTGTAAATTCATTCATGTAATTTTACAATGTCATGAAAGCAGGAAAACCTATATATGCTAGTGATGATATAACTCATCTTACTGTATGTTTACTTGCTCTGGGTGACAGACTTATTTGATGCCAAACGCCTGTTCTTTTGGGAAGGATTTTAACTGGAGGTCTCCATGTGAAGCACTGGGAGTCATGACAGACTTATGGTTGATTTCTGTCCCTCTGGACAAGACCAGTTTAACCAGTGTAGAAAAACTCAAGCGCACCATTGCCAAAACCAGCCTGGCCTCCTGCTGCAAGTTCTACATTCCAGAGCTCAAGGTGAGGACCCGAGAGTAAATATACACAGAAGGATCAGATATGGAAGAGTGCCTCTTCTTGACATGTGAGAAAAGCATTGTAAAAAACAAAGAATCCGATGTGTATGTTAGCTCTCTGCTCATAGCAGTACAGTAGAGTGTAGTTGAGGAGGGTGATGGTGTTTGGTGTCCTTCTCTGGTGAAGGGATAAAGGCTCAGGTTGCTCTCTACAGTTTGAGGCAAAATTTCCATCTGACCCATTTCACTCAGCGTGATCAGTGTTCACCTTGGCTGCCAGCAATCGCATTTTAATAGCGGTTTGTCAATTTCATCAAACATGAAAACCCTTAAAATGGGGGTATTGAATGTAAGATGTGAACATGTAAGGGGTGAATCCTAAAAGCCAGTGAGCTCACAGTTCATAATACAAACAGAACTGTTTGATGATACAATGATTTCAGCTCATTGCGATGTCAAATGGATGATACATCAGCCACAGTAACACTAACTGTGCTGTCTATGCTGTGACCTCAGGTGGGAATACTGGACAGTCTGCTCAGCGTGTCAGATGATCTCTCCAAGCTCGACACACTAACTGAAAGGTGAATAGTACGATGAATATGCTCTGTCGGTGCACGCAAAAAACCTGTTTGTCTCACTGGTCATTGGACGTGTATACCTTAATGTGCAGCTTTGTCCTTAATTAGGACTTGTAACTCTGAGCTTGTGTGCGGTCGGCGCCATGATTAATTGATGGTCAGGGGCAGCTGACGGTTAGTTTTCCCTCCTGACTTTAGATTCATTATTGGTATATCGGAGCTGACGCTGGGACGTAGGTGGGAGTGTTGCGTCATCAAAATGTGGCTGAGGGAGATCAAACGAGACAGACACATAGTCTTGTGATTTCATCTAGACTTTTATTTTATTGTATTCAGTTTAAGCCTCTATTTTCTGAATCTCTCTTCAGTCTTTGCTTGGATAAAGAAACTCCATGAGAACAGTTCATCGTGTCAAATTGTCAATAACAATTTGCAGAAAACAGAATTTCAGCAAATGAGTCAATAAATTATTGGTATTGTTAGTGAATAAGCAAATATAAGTCAAGGCACCTCTGTGATAATTTTATTTTTCCTGTCGCCTGATCAGTGTGATAAAAAAAACATGCCAGTGTATGAAGGAGGTGATGGAGCAGTCCAATGACAAAGTGCTGGAAAACGCCTTAGCCAATGGGGGTGAGTCACACACAAGCACACACACACACACACATACATGCAGAGGGTGTTAATTACGTTGTATAGAAACTCATTAAGTAAGTGCATAGAAGCCCCTGAGCTACATGCACATTGCAAATGAAACTAACAGCTACTTAAACCGAGCTCCATATGCATTTACACACACAAACATCCACTCCCACACACACATATTCAGAGATAACACGCTTATACCTTGTGTTAGTCTTCTGCATAGACGCAATCGGACAGGATCAGCAACCACTCAACACAAACTTACTGTTTCTCATCACTTTCTATCATCAGACCACGGCCCGAATCAGAGAGCCGTCCTGTCACCCCTGAAAGCTTACCTCAAGTCTCTGAGGGGTATTTTGCTCTTTGTGTGTCGTGTGCAGGTTCTGTGTGACTCCCTGTATAAAGTGTGCGCTTTTACAGTGCTTTTGCCCTCGTGTTTTCTGAGTGACACTCCTGTTGCACTGTGTGGTGGTGTGCGTTTACAGCTTGTGCTTTTGTTTTAGTTGGGTTTTGACTTCTTGTGTGTGTTTCTCAGTCGATCTGATGAGCTACGTGACCAAGTTTCAGTGGGACAAAGCCAAGTATCCTACAGCTCTGCCTCTCTCCAGCCTGGCAGACATCATCAACAAGGTACAAAGCAATGAAAGTGAGGATAAATATAAGCCATGTATGTATAGCTATTTAATTTACCATAAAGGTCCAGTGTGTAAGATTTAGGGAGCTCTATTTACAGAACATAATGTCCATATTTTCATTTTTGTATAATCATCTGAAAATACAAACTGATATGTTTTTGTTATTTTAGAATGAGCATTTTATATCTACAGAAGCCATTGGGTCCTCTCCATATTTCTACATGAACGTAGTATACATAGTTTCTCCTTTACACTAGGAAGGAGAGGGTTGAAATCAGCAACCATCGCTAGATGCCACCAAATTCTACACACTGGTCGGTCCTTTAAAGGAGTTTTTCAGCAATTATTATTATTGTTTTTTCGCGAAGTGGGGGGACACAAGAAACAGTGAAAGTAACAGTGAAATGAATAATACACCACGAGCAGAGACATCTGTAAAACTGTTGACAGAACAAGCCAAGCTGCAAACAAAGTTGGATTTTATACCTATAAAACTTACCTAAAAAAATGTGTCATCATCACAATGCTAAGTTTGTGGGCCAAGTGGGAACTCACGGGCAGGGCCAGCAGGAGAAAGTGGGCCGCATAACCAGGAAGTAAACATTTTATGTGCCAGGCGAGCATTCTCATTGGCTAGATGAGGCGCCATCTTTGATCCTGGTATCCAATTCTGTAAAACATCCATGATACAGATCTGTGGAGACATATGAAGCCGTAGGGCTGTTCAACTCTAACCACACCTCCTTCACCTGCTTTGTTAGTTTTTTCCGAGCTGAAATAAAAATATTAACTTTCCAAATAGTGTGTATTGCTCTGCTTACTAGATTACTAGGTGCTAGATCTTAAGCATAACAAGAAATAAATGAACAATTAGAAGAAAAAAAAACTTTGTATATGCATGCAAGTAACAGAGATACCGCATTATTTAATGGCATTAAAGGTATTTAATATATGAGTTCATCATATGAGGATAGTCTTGATGTTATCACATGTATCCTGATGCTTACATGTGATGTTAACACCTGCATGTGTGTCAGGAAGTTTCACAGGTGGAAACGGAGTTAAAAACCAGAGCTGCCGTGTACAACAGCGTGAAAATAAGCTTGCAAAGCCTTGAGCACAAACAAGAGTGAGTGACCTCTATTTCATATGAAGAAAAAAATGCTGTACATCATTATATTATATTATTATAATAATCTCTGTCTTATCAGTGGGCCTTTGCAAACTCGCAATCTGAATGACATCTTAAGGAAGGAAGACCTGGTGGACTCAGAGTACCTCACCACTCTGCTGGTATTAGTGAGCAGGTCGGTGATACGTGTACACAAACAATTCAAGTTATTGTACCTTCATTTTATGGTTTTCTGTCTGTGTATTCATGTGTTGTTCTTTATGTTTAAATGTGTTTCTGCACATGTTTTTGGTCACAGAGGGAGCTACTTGCAGTGGGAAAGGACCTATGAATCTTTGTCCGGGTTTGTGGTTCCACGATCCAGCAGGTGAGCTGCCTTTATATGCTCTTGGCTGTAAGACAAGCCATTCTACTTGATCCAAGTGCAAGTGCATGGGCAAAGCTCCGAGTACCTGTTCTCAGCAACCAAAAGGTCAGGCTAAGTGACCACAGGTGTTCCATTACTAGCAGAAAGTAAGAGTCCGTGTCGATTGGATCAGTAGGAAATGTTTGTGGAAAAAGCAAACGTTCAATTGAGGTTTCTCATGAACGAATGCTTGATGACACACCAGAACTTGAAGCATGAGTCCTTAAAAGACCTTAGAAGAACAAAACAAAGTGCTTTGTAGACTAAAGCACTGTAAACTAAATCAGACCTAAAAGTGCTGTCAAAACCACATTGGTGAAGACACACTTGAAACAAAACAGTTGAATGAATCCTGTAAGTCAGCCCACCAGCTTTTAGCAGCAGGTCAAGTCCTGGCTGTCCATATGCATAACACCATTTTAGAGTCTGAAATATAAGTTAGTATCAGTAAATATACGAATAAACCTCAATATCAATATCAAAATCAGTATCAATGCCATTTACCATGGTGTGTGGACTGATCTGTGCTAAGTCTGAATCATCAAGTTGTGTGAAATCTAATAGATCAGCCAGTCATCAATAAACCATTAGTAACAAACTGTTGAGGTTTCATCTATCTTGTTCCTCAGAAATGTATGTAAGTTAAATTTGAAAGAAAAAACACATTTCAACAGAAATTGACAGGTAAACATGTGTGCATGTGTGTTAATTTCATCATAGGTTCTCTAACACAGCCACTAACCACAGCCAAAAATTAGGTAGTAAAAACCTTTTTCACGGCAGCCATTTTGACCTGAAATAGGATAAACGCAGGTGTTACCAATGAGATTTATTAAGGGTTTTAATAGAGTTGGGGTGCTGCTATTGTACGCGTTGGCTCACTGGAAAGGCTCTGATACACGAAATGTCAATTTTACCTCTTTTACCAGTTTGAGTCCAGTGACGTCATGTAACTTACATAGCTCAACTTCAACCTTACAGCCTGGGTAATTGAAACACCAGTGTAGGTGTACAGGGCATTATTAAACTCAGATTTTATATAGTATATAGTTTCTAATATATAAATGTTTTAAAAAATGAATACATAGTTAACAACAAGACTACAGCCACATTAGCGGTTCTGTGAGGCTGTACACACTGCTGTGCTTTGAAATGCTAAAGTCGGAATCAAGAAATGAATGCTGGGAAATGAAGCCAATGCGGAAGCGCTAAAAACTGTAATTCCTCGAGCGGCCGCTTGAGACAGGCTGCAGAAGTGAGTCAACCTCTATAAGCACCCGTTTTAAAATGCTCAATTTCACAGCAGAATTAAACATGTTTACAGCCTGGTTGACGGTTCACAACCTTGCAGTGTTGGTCATCTTACTTTAAAAAAGTAATTAGTTACAGTTACAAATTACTTCTGCCAAAAAGTAATTGAGTTAGTAACTCAGTTACCACACTGTAAAAGTAATTAGTTACTCAGCAAAGTAACTGTGACGTTATTTTTTATGTTCTATAACGCTATTACGTTCTATAACATCTTTAACGTCAAAGATGTTTATATTAACTAATTGAAGAATAAAAACACTATATACAGTATTTTAGAACATTTGGTATTTATTTGAACTTAGATTGCAGCCTGCCATATCGTGCTTCATAAGGTTAGAGTTGCTTGCGGCTTTTCCTGGGCATAGCGTGCATGATACATATACATTCTTGCCTTTAATTTCAACAAGGGAGTAGTAGTAGTGCCGGTACTTCCAGTTGGAGAACGCTACCTTTGAATTTCCCTGGCTCGTCGCCATTGTCGCTGTCCTGTGTGTTCAGAGGTATTCATAGGTGGAAGTCAGAGCGTGCAGTGAGACAGCGTGAGCAGGGCATCCGCCCACCCAGCCAATCATCATCGCATTTGCAACGGTGTCATCATCATCCCCACTCCTGCTCTCTCCAGGCAGCTGATGTAGCCAAAGCTTGACACCTCGCGCTTCATTCAACCAAATTGTAGTAACGCGGCACTTTACATTCTCAGTAACGATAACGGCGTTGCAACGACGGGAAAAGTAATTAATTAGATTACTCCGTTACTGAAAAAATACACTCCGTGAGTGTAAAAAACACAAAAGGCCCTATGTGGCGCCAGTATTTGGTTTGTCTGTTCTGGGCTACCATAAACATGGTGGTCCAACATGGCACTCTCTGTGGAAGAGGACTGTCGTCTTTTCTCTTTGTTGTCTTTAAGCTTGACCTGTTGCTGCATGCATGCCACGTGTCGCTCTAATTTTCTGTTGTCATTTTATGTGACCATCAGGAAGCTGTACGAAGACAAAGAGGCAGGCGTTTTCTCAGTTACACTTTTCAAGAGAGCCGTGTGTGAATTCAAAGCCAAAGCCCAGGAGAGCAAGTAAGCAGGATGGATTGCCAGAAAATACCCCATCAAGTCAAAGCTGTGTTATCTGTGTCAATTACCATAGTGTAGCCTATGATCCACACAGGTTCACCGTGCGCGAGTACAACTTTGAATTGGAGGAAGAGAAGCAACAGGAGATGAAGAAGCTTAGTGTTCACAAGAAGGAACAATATGTGAGTCAAACATCATGTATCCTCTCTCTATGGATTTGTGTGTGTTGTAGTGTATTATAACTCCCAATGTCTCCTCCACAGGGAATTTTTGTGCGCTGGCTGAAGATGAATTTCAGTGAGGTGTTTGTTACCTGGATTCACTTGAAAGCATTGAGGGTGTTTGTGGAATCAGTTCTCAGGTCAGTCCTGTAATAAGTTCAGTCATTTTCCTGTGATCTCTATGTGTCCGTTGACTCATAATGATGTCTCCTGCTAGGTATGGATTACCGGTGAACTATCAGGCTCTTCTGCTGCAGATGGACAGGAAGCGTTCAAAGAAACTGAGAGAAGAACTCTCATCACTGTTCAAGCATCTGGACCCCACTGCCACTACTACCAGCAAGACAGATGTAAGAGGCCAAATCCACTTCAAATGTTGCTTGTAATTTTGCCATATTCATCTAAAGCACAGGAGAAAAGGCACTAAGGCAGAAACATACAAATTCTTCAGTAACCAGAGCAACTGGATGGATGGAATTACTACAAGTGATGTGAAAAGGGTTGCCTGTAGTGATGGCCCACAAAGAAATATCATGCACCTGCATTGCCCCTCACCTACACATCGCATTCAGCTCACTGATTTTATAGTCCACTATACTTTATCGCTTTGCGTCACTCTCAACGCGCTCATCAAACTTGTCTCAGCACTCAGAAGGCAGCTAAAGAGAAACCAGTTTGCCAGAAACAGGACTCGAATAAATGATGCTAATGTTGTTCGTTTGTTGCCTGCTGGATGTGTAAATACCTTGTATAAACTGTGAGCTAACACTGGTACACAGCGTTTACCCTTGAGGCATTTCCAAAGCCGTTTTTTTAACATTGACAAACCTGTATTGTTTACATCCATGTTTACTTGCTAACAGTCTCCTTCTTTCCTGACTTTGACGACACATGCTGCTGTAGATCATCTGAATCATTTCAATCCTTTGGCAGGATATTGTACTCATGAAAACTTCTCTATCGTACTACTAAAGGTCAAAAACTCTAAAACAGTTATCAGCAAAAGTATCATTTTGCGGCAGACTAGCTCCTGTCAGTATTACTATGAATCATATTATTGAATGTGTTATGAATGTGAGCATCAATGTAGGTTGTTTTTTTCCTATGTGTCAGCCCTGTGATGAGCTGGTGACTTGTCCAGGGTGTACCCTGCCTCTCTCCCAATGTCAGCTGGGATCGGCTCTAGCCCCCTGCTACCCTGATAAGGATAAGTGGTCATGAAAAATGGATGGATGTGTTATATTGAGATATAGAAATTGAAATTAGGAACATAAACAGAATTGAATAAATTGGGATTTTGGTTATGTACTACTATGACAATTACTTTGCATGCAAATTCATGCATGGCCTTATCAGAACGTGGTGAGAAATGTGATATCCTGGGCTACTGTGGCCAAGTTAACTATGGTGTATAACACCATAACACAGAACTACAAAAGAACAAACGTTCCTGTAGTACAAGGATTGGTTTTAACTGCTTCAATGTGTGTGACATACTGTTTTCGGTTTTTCTGTCTCCATCTGCCAAGCAGGTAAGCAGTGACATCCCAGGAATCTGTCCGCAAGAGTATTACTCCTACATCTGCTTCCATATCAACACCAATGTGCTGGAGATCAGCTAGCGGTCACCAAAGAGGAGCCACATAGTGACCAAGTAATGAGGGCCCTGGCGCTCATGTGGTGGATGGTTCGAAACCAGTCAGAGTCAGGAATATAAAGACCCTGAACTCTAAATTAAACACATCTAGTGAAGAATATATCCTTGAATATCTTGGTTTTCAACATTTCCCTTGAGCCAGAAATAAGTGTAAATAATCTTGTCAGTGTACAGTGGATGGATCTGGCTCCTCTGCACATGGACTTCACTTTGTGATGTGCTGCACACGGAGCTGTGGGACCATTTAAACATGTTTAATAGCTCAAATGATTGTTCTTTAGTGTTTTCATTCAAAAGAACATGTACTGTAAATGTTATTGTCTGTGTACAGCTTCAAGCATTTTAAGCGAGCATATTCTTCCTAGAAATCTTAAAGCCATCGCAGTGCAATAAAGTGTCTTTCTTCATGCATGGTTGCACATTGTTCAACAGTGCAGTACATTTTCAGATGGCATCATGCAGTATATTCTGTACGACTCTATTTATCACTTCAACTCATATTTGATCAGAATATTTTCAAATGTAATGGGTGGTGTTATCACCTCGCTGATGCTGGTGGTGATAACCTCGCTGTTATCACCAGTAACTAAAGATGTCACAAAATCAACCAGTATTGAGATCTTTAAGATTATAACATTATGTAAAAGTACAAAAGTGTTATCAGCTAAATGTACAAAAGTTCTGCTGGTTCTGCAAAAAAAATGCCCACATGTAACTAATATGATATATTACATTATTAAATTGTTAATATTGATTAATCAATGTATAAGCAGTATGTTACTGGTAGCATGTAAGTTTACACTTGAAAGTACTCCTTAAGGAGTTACTGTCACTGCATAATGTCAAAATAAGTTGTGTAAAGCCTGCTTTAGTGCAATACTGCTGTCGTAAATATGGAGAGTTGTAGACGTGTATTTGTTATGATTAAATTACTTATGATCAAAAACTATCAAGTTGACAACTTTGTTAACAGCCAAACATCAAGCAAGGTCAACAACACAATACATAGCAGCCAGCTAATATTACTCATAGTCCAGCAGCAGTCAGCCCAGCTCGGCGTCTGTCTTTCAGCCTTTTATTTCACCAAGCTCTCACCAACCACTAAAAGTCAGTCCCAGATTTACTCTTGTCCGGCAGCTTCTTGCTCACTCACTCTCTCCTTTTCTCTTCTTAGCTTCCTCCATCAACGTCCTCTTTGGTTTCTTCTCCTCTGTCATTATGTCCATAGTGATTGCTGAGCCAGACTGCATTGCTCACTTGCCCAGCTCTGGTTCTGGCACACACCGTCAGCTTTCTTCCACATCCCAGGCCTGAATGAGACACCATTCACCTAAATACATGTCAGTGTAGCATCAACATGATTTAAAATCTGTTATTTTATGGAAGTAAATGCATAGTGTTGCTTTAAATTGCCTCAAGTGATGTCAGTTAAGTCGGTGTCAGCTGGGCTACTACAAGACTACAGTCTACAAGTTTGAAAATGAGAAGATACTAAATGTGGAGATAGAAAGAAGCTTACTGGACCTCTGCAGACCACTCCTAATCTCTGTTTGATACTAGAGGCTCCGGGTTACATACTCGCATAACAAACCTGTCAGTGTCAGTGGTTGGTCTGCATTGTAGGTAATGTAGGCACCAGGTTTTGACGACAAATGTATGGAATAAAAAAGACAATTTCTCTGGTTCTGCTGCAACGATTAAGGTGTGATTGTTTTTTTTGTTGTTGTTTTTTTTTGGTGCCAAAATAATGTTATGCAACGTTAAATCAGTGAAGTACTCTGTTAGTTTAGTCACGTGGGTCTGACTTGGGCATCAGGCTCTCTCTAAAAACTCTGAGGGGTTCTGAGATGATTAATTAGATAGTAAAACACACACATTTATTTTAATTTTGAACCGTTTTCTTTGTGAAATATTTTAGAGTTTTAGAATGTAGGCCCCAAAACAAATCTATTCTTGCTAAGAGCTCAAAAACATGTGAAATGTGACAACAGGCCCCAACCAGGGTCACAAGTCAAAAAGAGGAAAGATTAACGTGAAAACTGACCTTCAGCTCTCAAAGTAAGTTATTTTCCTGTGAAATGTAATGGACTCTCAGTATTAAGTAGCATAAAACAGAAGTACTCAAAGTATCCAACCCGTGCTGCAAAATAGTAAGCAGTAATTGAGTAAATGTACTTGTTACTTTCCTCTTACCAATGCTATACAGTACATCATCACCAGAGAGTGCACTATCTCTGTTCTGTGCAGCAACACTTTCCACAGCATTAACCTCTGCCAACATAAATGATATCTGATCAATCAATTAACGTTAGATTTCCCTCGGGTGTAAGCTACACTGTAAATGTCAGCAATTAACTGCTCTCCTTAAAGCAAAATATGGCGTAAAATGACATGAGAAAAAGGACCTGTGTGTGTGTGTGTGTGTGTGTGTGTGAGAGAGAGAGAGAGAGAGAGAGAGAGAGAGAGGTGGGAAGTGCTAGGAAAAGCTGGCCGCTCAAGCTGTGCCTTTCAGTGCATCAACAGTCTTGAAAGGAAACATTTACGCGTCGAAATAATGGACACTTATTCTGGTTAGTACGCTTTACTTTTACATTATATGATAAATATTTATTCACTCGAATATTTAGTAAAATGTGGACAATCCCGAAGCCAAAATATAGAACTGATTTGTGCGCCGAGGGGGAGATTGCTGTGAACATTGGCGGAGTCCGAGTGGTGCTTTTCGGGGATGTTTTGAACCGCTACCCGGAGAGCAGACTGGCGGAGTTGTTGAATTGCTCAACTCAGAATTCTGAAGTTATCTCGTCTCTTTGTGATGACTTCGATCCGAGCAGAAAAGAGTTTTACTTTGACCGTGATCCCGATGCCTTCAAGTGCATCATCGACGTTTACTACTTTGATGAAATCCACATCAAACGTGGCATTTGCCCCATCTGTTTCATAAAGGAGATGGAGTTCTGGAAAATAGACCAAAGTGTGTTAGATGAATGCTGCAAAAGTTACCTAAGTGAAAAGGAGGAGGAGTTGAAAGAGATTGCAAACAAAGTGAAAATTATTCTGGAGGATCTGGAAGTGGATCGGTGCATTACGCGCACCCAGCGGTGCCAGAGGTTCATGTGGAAACTGATGGAAAAGCCGGGTTCCTCCCTGCCTGCGCGCATAATTGCCATCGCATCCTTTCTCTCTGTCCTGGTCTCGGCGGTGGTGATGTGCGTGGGGACCATCCCGGAGCTTCAGGTGACCGACGCCGAGGGGAAACTGGTGGAACACCCGATCCTGGAGGCGATCGAGACCGCCTGTATGTCATGGTTCACCGCGGAGTACTTGCTGCGTCTCGCCTCCTCTCCGAACAAGCTGCACTTCGCGCTCTCCTTCATGAACGTCATAGACTTTATGGCCATCATGCCTTTTTACGTGGTCCTGTCCCTTACCTACCTCGGTACCACATCCATGATGGAGCTTGCTAACGTCCAACAGGCTGTCCAGGCGCTCCGCATCATGCGTATCGCGCGTATTTTCAAGCTGGCGCGCCACTCTTCCGGGCTCCAGACTCTGACCTACGCGCTCAAGAGGAGCCTCAAGGAGCTGGGGCTGCTCCTCATGTACATGGGCGTGGGGATCTTTGTGTTCTCAGCGCTTGCCTACACTATGGAGCAAAGCCACCCAGAGACGCTTTTCAGGAGCATCCCGCAGTCTTTCTGGTGGGCCATCATCACCATGACCACGGTGGGCTACGGAGACATCTACCCCAAAACCACGCTCGGCAAATGCAACGCAGCAGTGAGCTTTCTGTGCGGTGTGATAGCCATCGCCTTGCCCATCCACCCTATCATAAATAACTTTGTGGTCTTCTACAATAAACAGAAAGTATTGGAGACTGCGGCGAAGCACGAAGTGGAGCTGATGGAGCTGAAGTCTGGCAGGGAAGCGCGCAGAAAAAGCAGAACTTAAGCCGAGACGCACCAACAGTTTGAGCAAGTACAAGACATTTTACTGCCACCAGACTGAAGCATCGGGGCAGCTTCATCCCTGAAGGAAATGTGAAAATAAAAAAGTCACAAATTGAATGCACCCAAACAAAATTTAAAATATAAAGCTGAAGTTGATGTGCAAACGTGGGCGTGTCAAGACATTGACATTGAGACAGTGAGGTTTTTTATAGGACAGCTCCGCGCTCATGCATGACATCTGTACATAACACAGATCTCTACAGCTGTGTTGTTTCTGTTGCTGCTTATTCCATGGCGCAATTACTTCGTTCTTGTTATTGTGAAAGCTGTTGTTATTATAGAATTAAAAGTTGTGCATGAAAGAAAAAACGTGAACACTTGTGCATAGAGTTATTAAAGCATCACCTGTAACGTGTTAAGTAATGAACAGCTTGAGTCCAAATTTCCAGATGAGTAAACAGATTTATTTCAGAGGACAGTAAAATAATCAGGTATTTTTGTGGTGAACTTATCAGATAGACAAGCCGGTGCATATTCTCATTTGCCCAGGTCGAAATAAATCTGGTTGAAATACTTTGAAATATCAGATAGGACCAATCAGTCCTACTAAAATGTGAACAAAACGGAGCTATCATCATGATATGCCCTGTGTGTCTGTCTGACCACACAGACCAGTAGGTAGATATGACTATTAATAACCATGGGACAGATGGCAGACAGACAGTGAAAGGTGGTGTGAACTAAAAAAATATAATCAAGCTCTGAAACAATCCAAAACAACTCAAAAACAAGTAGACTTGTTTTGACATATAACCAGACCAGCCTGTAACCACGGGTGACTGCTGACATGCCACCGAGAATACATTTTGTTTCAACATTTTTGTGTACACGTGTGTCTCTTTAATTTTCCATTCATGCATGCTCACGTCCACCCCAAAAATTGTCTTTGAATTTTCCATTTGTGGATCAGTAAAGGCTAAAGCATGTGACCACATTACATTAGTTACAAAACTTTAATTTTCAAATAATTTTATGCAAAGAACCTTATTTTGTGCACTGGGCTCATTGAAAACAGAACACAGAAGAGGGTGACTTCTTTTTGATTGCAGATCCTTTAAATAAATCAATTAAAAGTGAGTCAAGTCATTTTCACTACATTGAAAGTGTTAGTGTAAGCAAATTAACAAAATGTATTAAAGTATCATTAGTACTCATAAATGGCCCCTGTCAGTATACATTACTTGATTATTCTACATTATTCTATTAGTCTACAACAACTCTAATCTGTTGTTTAATCCACCAGTGCACCATAACTTCATCATATGTTTTGTGTATAAAATTATCATTTGTAAAGCGACTACATACATACTACACACTACATACATGTAGTGGAGTAAGAAGTACAGGATTTTCTTCTGAAATGTGGTGACGTAGAAATATAAAGTATAAATATAACATGGAAAACACTCAACAAGTACCTCAAATTTGCACTTAAAGGACCAGTGTGTAGGATTTAGAGACATCTAGCCGTGTAGTTGTTCATTGCAACCACGTCACTTCACCCCTTCCTACCTGCGGTCACCGCATAATGTACAAAAAACGCTTGTGTTTGGTTTGTCCGTTCTGGGCTACTGTGGAAACATGTTGGACTCTGCTGAAGAGGACTCGCGGCATCTGCAGAAATAAGAGTGTCATTCAAAGCTAACAAAAACATAATTTTTATGGAAAATAAAATTTTTACAATTGTTTTCTGTTTTTTAAAAATTGTATAGAGATCTCTTCAAAATTACAGACATTATCTGTAAATTAACAGCGAAATGGTTCATTTACGTATTATACCATTAATGAGTTATTTTTCTTTTTTGTACAGATAAGTTACCATAATATTTATTTAGTATCTTTTCTGCTTTTTAAAGTTACATACAGTTTGTAAAATGTAAAACAATAATGATGTGTAATAAAAAATATAGATTATTATATAAATCTACTTAAATCCATTTATATTCATACTAACAATTCAACATTTGTCTTTGTCATTTTGAGCTAAATCTTATTAGTTTCACATTTATTTGTACTTTTACATTGAAATTCTAATTCTGGATACAAATTTAGCAAATTTTTTTCATTATGTCAAACATAATGAATAGTCTTTTCTCTCTCTCTCTCTCTCTCTCTCTCTCTCTCTCTCTCTGTTCAAAGCTGCACTGCTTTCTTGAGGTTGAAACTTCCTGGTATTTTGCACTCCTGCCCACATCCAGTGCAAGTAAAAACACATACACGTCAATGAATCAGACAAAAATAAAATGAGTAAGGGAAAAGTCAGGAAATTTTCCTGGACCAGTTGAAGTGTCCTTGAGCAACATATTGAACCCCAGTGGCTGGGATGTCAGTGTATGAGTGTGCATCTCATATAATGATTTAGGACACATCTGTGAATTAACAGTGTTTCTCCGTAGAACTATAAGTATAGTCATTTCATTGAAGATATTAGATCATAATAATACAGGGAAAGTCTGTAGAATTATTCGTAACTTCACTTCATTAAAGATGTTTAATCGTAATATTTTAGGAAAAGTCTGTAAAATAACTGTGTTTCTCTGTAAAACCTTCACTGAAAAATTCAGTAAATTTACAGTATTTGACATTTATTTGAACTTTTTTTTTATATACTTTAATTTTATGGGCTTATCTTTTTTGGCAGCCGTTCAGTCATTTGGCAGTTATTATTATTTACAATGAAATGTAATGAAAACATACAGTAGTTATGAATATCTATCTACCATATATTATTCTATTTCTGCCATATTTCAAATACACTAACAAGAGTTAAGTTTAACAGAGTAAAACTATATTTGCAAGACAGAAAGCCACAACTTTTAGAGTTTATCGAAGTGAGTCTACCTGTGTTTAGCCATGCACAGAACGCTGCCTCTCCAAAGTCAGAGTTTTTCTTCCTGCAGCCATCATGTATAGAAACAACACAGGGGTGATGACAGAAAATGTTATTCCACTGAGACAGGCATGGGAGTGTTTGCTGTCTACTGTAGGTGAAAGGCACTGCTGATCCTGTGAGATGTTTCTGTGTGTATATGGATGCACATTTATCAGTCTGTGTGTGTCTTCATCTGCTTGTTACTGTGTACGTTTCTGTGTTTTGTGCATTGCGTGTGACACAATCCAAGGCAAGACAAGAAACCACCATCCCCAGCGGGAAAACACTTCAAAGTAAAGCTACACACACCCACACTCTGCTACCCCACCCGCTGTTTCTCTCTGCCTCCTTCTAACTCCTTCGTCCTGCCTCCACCTTCTCACCCTCCGTCTCAGATGATGATCTGTCAACTTCTGCGGCTCGGAGAGCAGCGATCAGACACAGTGATATGCAGCTTTAGTGCTGTCATATTTTGAGGGTGTGTAGTGGTGCAAAACTTTATTCTTATAGCATCAATTTTTAAAGTGCATTGCACTTGAATGTAGAAATAGAAGGCATGATTGTTCATCAACATTAAAGGATAAAAGATTTATGTGAGGATGAAGGGAAATTGAGAGACATTAACTGACTTTAACCAAATATAGCACTTCATATGTCATGCATCAGCAACCATTACAGATGACTCAGTCTCTCTCAGACACGGAAACACAGGATGAAAAATTATGTTGCTGACCACAGTCTGTAATGACCTTTAAAAGCGGAAGACTCAAACTGATCTATTATACTAACATCCGTGTTACTAATGTACAATGCTTGATCCATGGCAACCTGTAAACAAAAGCATCAAAGACGTAAGAACCTCCTTGTCAATACCTGGCTTCTCACAGAGTGCTTTGAAGCTTCACAGGAGAGGTCTCCCACGATCCTTATAGTCTCAAAGCATGCATGTGTCTGCAGGAGGATTTAGTGGTAAATAGATTTTGACTGAGGAATGGTTTAATACTGATAATTAGTTATTTTTAATTAGCTCCCACTGGTCAGTAGTAATGTGGCAGCGTAGGCGGGTGCATAGGTAGGTTAGTGTTTTGGTTGCTGTTTCACAGTCTTTTATCTGCAGCGTTTCTTGAGATGTAAGTGGCAGCAACAACAACATGTGATCACAGTGGAAAGCAAATCCATGAACATTCTCCAGTCCATATGTAACAAATTCCAATATTTTATTTCATTAAACTGTCTAAAATTAAATGGAAAGTTAATATTTCAAATCTGATGATGAAAAAAGAGATTACAGAGCACAAGGATCCAAAAAAAGCTGCTCCAACAATCTATCTGAGATTAATGACTTCTATATCATGCAGCAACCTCTGTGGCTGTGAACTGAAACTAATGCAGAAGTGCCAAAAACTGCAGTTCCTCAAACGTCCACTTGAGGCTGGTTACAGAATGAGTCAATCTCTAAAAGCCCCCATATTAAAATGTCCAACTTCACAGCAGAAATAAACATGTTTACAGCCTGGTACAAAAAACAGTTTTGGTCTCTATAGCTAATTTCCCCGTTCATGACAACTGTACTGAATCTGAATTTTTATAGAACTCACCTGTTTAAATTATATTAAGGCTTAAAGTTATACAGAATTAAGAGCGTAGCAGCTTTGATTGGCTACATTACATTGAGCAACCAGGCTTCATTCATCCACTGACGATTCATCTTGGCCCATTTTTAGAGTAGCCGGGAGGCAGCAACAGGAGCCACCACACTTTGAGCTTAACAGCTCTTCAGAAATGGGTGATTCATATTATCTATGTGAAATGACATGTAACAAAGAAAATATTACAAACATATATTACAGCACAAGCAGGAAAGAATTGAATTAATAATGTACATTGGGACATCATTACTCTCACTGATAATTAATGAATCCACAATCTTGGCATTTAGCAACTATTCAGGCCTTACTAAACATATGATTAAATATAAATAAAGCATAAACAAATCAATGAAAATTTGCAAAATTGAAAATTATATGAGAGATTAAACAGGCATATTTTAACTCACATATTGTGTCGTTGTTCAGTTCTTAGTCAGTGTTGGGAAGGAATTGACTGACAGATGCTTAAAGGGAAGATATTTTCGTAGCCAGTAGTAACAGTCTATGCAAACATTTGGGTGAGTAATTAAAGTCAAGCTGTTAAACAAATTATGTTTAACACACGATTTTTTAATTTCGGAAGTTTGAGTGTTTGGTTCATGGAAACCTGAAGACACCAGAAGTTGTGTACTTACAGTGATCTATATAAATACACTATAAACAACTGTTAACTGTATTAAAATACAGTTAAAAGTCAGTCTAATGGGTAGGAAGCCAGTGTAAGGATGCTAGAATTGGGATGATGTGGTCTCGTTTCTTGGACCTTGTTAGTAACTGGGCTGCAGTGTTTTGAATTAAAATGGGAAAAATGGGGTTATCACAGTAGCTCACCTGTTAGAGCATGCGCCCCCATGTATAAATGCAGCGATTGATTTCAACCACCTGTGCTGCATGTTGCTCTATATGTGCTATATGCATAACTAGGCAATTGTTTGCTAACGCATTCGCCAAGTGGCGAAAAAAAAAAAAATCAGTCAATCAATCAATCAATTTTAGACCCAGAGCAACTTCTGCTTATGGGCTAGGTTGAACTTGAAAAGTCTTTTGTGTGTATTCTGATGTGTAAAAGCACATGAACACAACACCTGGCAGCAGATTCTCAGACTTTCTCACCAAAATGTGAATATGCAATATTTCTCCAGCAGTTTCTTCATCGTTGGGTGAATAAAACTCCAAACTGTCAGATCAAAGCCATATGTGATGTGAACATGTAGCCCTGTATATTTTGTGTATTTACAACAGGTAGCAGTGCAGTCAGTATATCCCTCTATGTAAAACACCTGTCAGTCGAACCCATTGCACTCAACACAGAACTAAACCCCTTATTTGATGTCATATAGCATCATATCCCCTGCCACTTTTCTTTCTCTCTCAAAAAAGCACAAATTTCCCTCACCAGCAGTGGTCTTCTGTTGTCATGGTTCCAGTCTTTAAATAACAGTCTCGCTCTCATTATTCTGCCTCAGCGAAGCCTTTTGCTTTTAGTCTGGACTCCTACACTCTGTGGTTCATTGTAATAGATTTGTTTTTTTTGTTTTTTTTTAAATCTTATACATGTCAGTAGAATGAATCATTATTTTATTTTGAGGTGTTGCTGAGTCGTACATGAAAATAGTGAAGGAGTTGTATTACTTGAAATCTGATCAAGGGCTATGGAATAAGATTCTATCCCCTTGGCAATATATCAGCTTTGCACTGGGGATGGATTACAACATGAAGTGCAGCACCTATTTCACCCTTTTATTCAAATTCCCATCTGTACTTTTTATTACTGATTCAGTGCAGTGTTTACTTGGTTAATGGTGGGTGGTTCTAAATATGTAACTGCTATATTTTAAGCCCTTTTCAGACATGTAATACAGACATTTACTGGGTTTATCTATATGTTAAAGCGATGGGTTCATGTCATTCAGATGTTTTTATATTAATGTTAATGTTAATAAGGAGCCAGCTGCACTGTTACTGTTACAATATGTGGTTGTATATGGCTGTCAGTTGGGGCAGCAACTCACTCCTAATCTGGAGGGAACAATCCACTTTTTTTGGCAGATACGTGGAGACTTGGAGGTGCTGACAGTTATCCCAGCTGCTTCACAATCAGCTTTTAACCAACCTAGTGCATGCTGACGATCACGGTGTGATGAAGTGAAAAGAACAACATCATCTGCAAAAAGCTGAGACTGATCCCAAACTGGACACTCTCCTCCACCCAACTGTGCTTTCAGATCCTGTCCATGAATATCACAAACAGGATTGGAGAAAGAGAGCAACCTTTACAAGGGTATACAAGGATCAGATTGCTTGTAGCAACGGCTCTGGTACCCCATACTCCCTCAGTGCCACCCACAGATTTCCTTGAGGTCCCCACATGTCTCCACATGTAGACTGTATGGTCAAACTGGCTCCCTGGTAATTCTTAGATTGCCACCTCATCAAGCACTGATAATCTTCTGACCACAGCTCCTACCTAATGCTTCCCAACCTTGCACAGGATGCATGCAAATCCTTCCAGAGGTGGGGGTTGAAGAGCTCACTGATAAGGGCTTCAGCCACACGTCCCCTGTTCACCCTCACTACACGAGTCCCTCTACAGAACCAGTGCTATGCGTAGAGGTGAGCCCGATTAAAGTTGGTACTATTTCACCTCAGGCACTAGCTCCAGTTCCTTTGCCGCCAGAGGGGTGACATTCCACCTCCCTAGGACAAGTCTGTGCTGCCAGGAGTGTGGTGGCCTGGTTTGCAGATCACCCGACCCCAATGTCCACATCCACCAGATGCTTGGCAGCGAGCTCCCCTCGAGGAGGGCACCCCGGTTTCCCTTTTCCGGGCGAGGTGCCACAGCTCCCACTCGGCAGTGGAACTGAAATTCTCTCGGCTCCCTTGTGATTACAGCATTCAACTCACCTGCTCCTATCTGCACACCTGCCAACCATCAGCTCGTCTACACAGCAGTAAATCTGCTCGGATTTTCAAACACAGGAAGTCCAAGTATGTTATTTTTCTTTTCTTTTTTTGTCCTGAAATGTTAAAGCTAATTTTCATAGAACTGTCTCACTTGTATGGATACTGGTGCAGTGGACTTTTACTGTGAGCTCTCTTTCTGACTTTGACCCATACACAGCGCTCTATAAGGGTCAACTACACTTCGCTGTTGTCAAGAAATGCTTCAGTTTAGGTCTCAACTCAACTGGGAAGAATAGAAACACTTCATGAATGGAGTGCAAAACACTTTAGTATCCTTACTTTAGATTCAACAGTCCTTCTAACAGCTAAATTATTGATCTTGAGAATTAATCTGTGAAAGCAGCAGGATGACCTTTCAGACATCTCTTTTTTTCAGGCTGCTGTTCTGATGTGGAGCGAGCACTCAGCCATGCCAGCTCAATGATTGCTTTGCACTCCTTCTCGGCCCCTACTCGCTCACAGCTGGTCATTCTGTCTAGTTTTTAGGGCAGCTCGCCTCTTTCACAGAATGTGTTTTCAAGTCTCGACGCTGGAGACTCTTTATGTCTCTCTTTTTTAGTTTTGCAAAGCGCTCCTTGGTCAATAATGCATATTCTTCCTGCAAAGGGCACTGCCAGCAGGGGGTGAAGAGGTTTTCCTGTTAGATGTGTGTATGAACACACACTGATGTGTAGGTTCTAACTTATGGCATACAGAACAAAAGGTGAGACAGACTTCGAAGATATGAGCTATGTGGTAGTACTCCCACTAACCCTAACCCTAACCCTAACCCTAATTGAGTAATTTCTTGTGGGGGTGAAAAAACAGAGGAAATGCAGTGATTCAAAGCTTGAGGAACCAATAAATACATCTAAATCAATTAAGATCAAATTAGTGGTGTGTATTAATAAAGCACTACTGGCCCCCTGTATAAAATATCACACATTTTTCACAGTCAGTCTGAACTGCTGGTGCTTATGGCAGGTTAACAATGAAATCAATTGAATGAATATTCATAAACATATTTTCATTAGTCTATAATCACCTGAATCACCTGAATTGTTGTCTTTTCATTACATTAGAATGAGCCATGTTCAGTAGTCCAGAATGGATAAACAAAACACTGGCTGTAGATTGGGCCTGTTGTGTTTTTTTGCAGGTTTCACAGCCACCACAGTTTCTCCTACATGCATGGGGGTGATGAGGTGAGGGGTATTTAGTTGGTTGCAAAACGACCTCACTGCTAAAAAATACTAAATCCGACACACTAGACTTTTTAAATGATAGATAAAGGATGAACAGGACTATTTTAATTTAGCACCCCGGCAGGTCAAAGTCTACACTTATACTTAAAATAATTTAGCATATAACAGATGGATGGGCATAAAAAATCAGTACAGACATTCATGGCATCTCAAATGATGCATACTAATGATTTTCAGTCAGATGGCCCAACGCTTTGGTCCAAACTGAAATATCTTAACACTTAATATATGGACTGTCATGAAATTTTGTACTCCCAGACATTAGCAGTCGCTGTAGGGTGAATCATACTTTCACACTCACACATATGACATTGACACGTGCCATGAGATTTGGTATGTGTTATGGAAATTTCTATCCTTAGGTCACACAAGGTCACGTGTGGGCCTTGAGGTCCTCAGCAGTATTAATTGTTTGGCTTTGATTGGGAACAGTAGGTGCCAGTCTATGTCAACACTGTGGTGGCCAGGGTCGAAGAGACTATTGCTGCCTTCCTAGACATAATAGATAGCTGGCCGTTGATGTTCCAATCTGCGTAAAGAGACATCTGTGTCTCCAGACTATAATGTGCTGACGATAACACCGTTCCTGGTAAAAACATTCTCTTTGGCTAATTCTGGGCATATAGTATTTGTGGTGTTATCTTGGGGTTTAAAGTCTATCCACCAGCATGAGTGGGGCAGAATGTGAGACCGACTCAGGCACTTCTGATGCACTTTGAGAGTGTCTCTAATTCTCCTTGGCCAAGCGTCAATAAATATTACAGCATAAGACATCAGAGGCTCCTGAACACTTTCTGAACTCCTGACCTCACCATTGACCATTGACTTCAGCAATTTCTCCACAACAATATGGACATTTATATTCCCCTTGGGATGAATTGTATTAACTTTGGTGATCCCCTGACTTTTCCTGTAGTGGCACCAGTCAGAGTTTTCACTTATTCAAATGAAATATCTTAACATTTTCTAGGTTGGCACAAAACATAACACCTACTAAACATCAACACAGTCACTTGTTTGGCACGTTTTTGGCCTTTTTGGCTCTTTTATTAGATAGTACTCAGCTTGGAAACAGGCAGAAAATTGGGAAGACCTGCAATCAACACTGGCTGGACTGAAACTGGAACACCATGATGCCCCCTCAGTAACATGTTTCAGGAAAATGCTGTTGGTGTTCAATTATTAAAATTATCACAAGAAGTAAGTAAAACAAAAAGAACATTAAAAAGATGTATGTTAATTCCACAGTCTTTTCTTGATCATTTGATGTAACATAATAAATGTTTTCTCTCTCTGTCTGTTTAAATGGTGTGATCATTGCTTTGGTGATAATCCTCAGATAGATGCATGGCACAGCAGTTTAGAGGCTCGGGAGCTATCATGATCTTTTGCAGTTTGTCGAACATAGTTCAACCAATCAAATAAGACTGTTTAATATCCATCAGCCATAACAAACACATAACTTTGCGATTCAAGAGAACACCCAACTGAGGATAATTTGTTCATAGCTCAACTGTTCGGGGCTGTACGCCTTTCTAAATATCGTTGAGGACATGAAACTCAATCACATGGTTGAGCTAGCTTCCTTTTCACATCCATTTCTTGCAAATTGCTCTTTAAAATGTCACCGGCTGCAGAGCTGCTGCGAGCATGCAAATCTTACCTTGAGGGAACGATGGGAATATTTTATGGTCCACGGTGTACTTTTGGCCATATGTACATAACTGCAATTCCAGCAGCACTCTGAATGCCTGGGGACAAACATCTAAAAACAAAATTGATCAGGAAGGAAGGAAGCTTGTTTTTTTTTTTCTTTCTTGGAGGTAGATGAAGCGTTTCGGTTTGCCTGAGACACACATATTCATATTTCATATTATTCCAACATTACAGTGCATATTCTGAAATAGGATGAAGAAAGAGAGAAAGCATGTGAAGGTGAAAGTCACACCATCTTTCATTCAGTCAGGTTCTTTAATTTATTATGTTCCTTTTGTTATGATTTAGGCTTTTTGCCTCCTCCTTTCCCAGTGTTTCCTGTCGTTCCCCTCCCTTTTTGTATCATGTCTGTCTGCCTCCAATTTCCCTCTCACCTACTTCCTATCATCCTATCATCATCCTTCCCCGACACTGCAAAGTTATTCAGGCTTCCACGTGGTAACAAACAGGCCTCCTCAGTATTTTTGTGTATACTCTGACCTCCCTGTGCTCAAGAATCCTGAGCCAGTCCAGTCTGCATAATGAGTACTTTTACTTTTTGGCATTATAAGTACATGTTGATGTCAATACTTTGCACTTTTACTGATATAAGATTTTGAATACATGACTTAAACTTCTGACAGAGTGTTTCTAGACTGTGGTTTTGCTACTTTTATATATATCATCATCATATATATCATCTGAGTACTTCTTCTACTGCTGTATGTTTCAGATACTGTAGATGTCCATCCTGTCTGTCCTCAGTGAGTACTTGTCAGTGCTTTCTTGCATCTTCTTTCTCATAGAGGGTTAGCTGCTTGATGTTAGTTTGTCACAGTCAAGTGGGCCTTGGACATGTTAAAGATCGGACAGTCATCATCTTTTCTCTGCTTTTCATCCTGTTTTTACTAAAATGCTTAAAAAGCAGGGATGCCCTGGACGCTCACCTGGCAGATCATGTACCACCACGTATCCGTACCCAAGTACGAGACTGTCCTAAATCTTTTGCTGCTTGTGATGCCCTCTCTCCCCCCTACCTTTCCTGTCTCTCTCTGTCCCTGTCAAATGCCAAAAGTGACTTGCCAGAAAAACTGACTGGCCGACCTCATACTGGTAGCTAACACACAGTATGTTTTTAGAGGTTATTTTCTGGAAACATCTACCTGCTTCATCTAGAAATGGCTCTGATGAGAGCCTGGAGGTTGAGCCAGACAAGTAAAGGTGCAGACTGTAAAACCAAAATAATGCCATTAACCATTACAATCACTTAATCGTTCTGTAGAGCTTAGGAGATCTGCAGAGTTGATCATGCTTGGTTATGTAGTCATTTGATCCACTGTTAATTAAGAATATTGATTATGGCTGCTTTAAAGATCTACTTTTCATTCAAAAACAAAATGTAGGGGAAAATATCTGCCTATCGTCCAGCTGGACTGTCATGAAGACCATCATGCAGGTTACCTGTTAAATATTTATAATTTTAATGAAAATATTGAGGCTACCACAAATTGAAGAGCATATATTATATCTCTGGAGAGAGACAAAACTCGCTTCTGTTATAAGTTTGTACTTGATGTAATCATAGAGACTGAAAAATTAGAAGGTAGAGGATTAAAATGCTACTAAGACACAGATCTCAGTGTTTTTGGGCTTTATGTAATTTTAACACATTTCTCGCAAAATAACACAAGCTGCAGTTCTGCCGTGGTTGGAGTTAATACCAGTGTCAGTGCCACTTGTGAGGATGCATGCAGACTTGCTGTAAGAGGTCACAGTGGGAAAACTCTGTGGGAACTGATGACTGTACTGTAAACTTTCTGACAAGATATGCTAAAGATAACTTCCAATGCACTGCAGCATTTAAATGAACCGCACCTTGAAATATGTATTCGAAGCAGAAGAAATAGCTGATATTACTTACTAATATTTCCATAATTGCACTCTGAGTAGTTCTATCTATATCTTTATTTATGGTTTGATGAAGGAATTTGGCAGGCGAATGTAAAATGATGTTTCCTCAACGTTCCTAAACTGCTGAGGTTTGGGTAGCGAAATCTTTCACTGCATTTTCATTCCCCTCATTAACATAAATATAGATAATAAATTTAAATTTTTTACCCATAAGTTATTCATATCTTGATAATTTTGCAATAAACACACTGATCCTACAAACTAGACAATTGTGTACTTAAAAGTACTCGCCATTAAAATTCCTGCAGAGATTTTCATCTGATGGGAGGAAATACTGTAGGGTTAAGTAGCTATCTGTCCAAATTGAGTTCAGCAATGAATGAAGAGGACAAACCTAAATTATTCACATGCTGACTACCTTTTCATTAATCTCTGAGAACTAAAAAGTGCTTCACCTCTGCAGGAGTTAATAATAGCTCCTTTAAAGAAGTAAAAGGATGGAGGAGAGTCTAAACTGCTGAGGCTCAGAGTAATATGAGTCAGTGAGTGCACCCTTAACCTTACTGAACATGCCAATGTCTCCACATGACAAAAACAATCTCTGTGCATGTGGTCACCAAATTAAATATAATGCTAAGAATAGTCATGGTTAATTAAAAGTAACTGCACTGAAGGTAAAGTTCAAATTCAACATTCTCAAAATGACATTTCATTAACTTTCACATTTTTTTCTGCTCTTTAAATCGTCTGAAGATAAAATAAAAAATGTCACATAATTAAATTTTATGGTCTTTTTTCCTGTGCCTCTCATCTAGATCTAATCTTTGATGTTTAAAGATTCAATATGTCCAATATGAGAATTGTTTTTTGTTGCCTCAAGATGAGCCTTTTATATCTACAGATGCAGGTCCTCATCCACAGAGCCTACCATGTTGACCCGCCATGTTTCTACTAAGCAGCAAGCTCCATGGCTGTGAAATGAAGCCAACGCATAAGTGCCCAAAACTGCAGTTCCTCGAACGGCCACTTGAGGATGGCTACAGAATAATATTAAAATATTAAAATGTCCATCTTCACAGCAGAAATAAACATGTTTACACCCCACAATTTTTTTTTAGAGCTCACCTGTTCAAATTCTATAAAGGTTCACCATCTTTTGGATAAGCCAGGAGGCAGCAGAGGCAGGAATACCAAGATGGTGGCGGCCACTATATTTTCCTGGTCTTTAGCACAAGTGTAAAAGTCTTGAAAAGCTGAAGTAACAACCTAAAGGTTCAATGGCCGTAATGCTTAGTTGGCATGATCACATTAACCTCTCAACTGCTGGGAAACCGTATACTGTGATTATAGAATCAATGGTTATAATCAATGTGCATTTGCAGCTCTGCATCATTAGAAAAAATCCTTTGTCCCAAACCACTGAGGTTCCTCTTAATCATTTGATGTTCAAAGTTATTTTGCAGCTGTCCTCCTCTCTTTTCTGAACATCTTTTTGTCCTTACATTTTCTGAGCTGTCTCTTGTGGCTAACACCCACTCTGGCAGAGAATTGATAACGGCTTGAGGATTAACTTCAGAGACGCGCCGCATGTGCTGGGAGTCCCCATGTCCCCTTAGCTAGAAGCATAAAGTCAACAAAGGACATTGCCTTGTCCTCACGTAACACTGGATGTCAAAGAACACAGAGCTGGAGGATATAGATTATTGTTAGTGAATCTTATTGCATGGTGGATTGATAGCAATGACAATCCTGCCAGGAGTCATGAAGCTATTAATCCTAAAGAGAGATTCATTTTGATTCATTTTGAGAGATTCACTTGATGTTGTCTGGTATAAAGGTTAAGAGCATCAGCTGCAAAGACACGCTATCAGTAGACAAAATGGCTACACATCAAGCTGCATTCTGCAGCTGGAAAGGGCAATAGTTAAGTTCTACAAACATTTGCATTTGAGCACTGAGCTTCTCTGTGTTTGCCATCCTTTTTGTCCGAATTCTCTAAATTAAGAGACAGTGTGTATTTGAATAATCTGTTCCCACTTTTTTGGCCAGTTTCCACTTCCACACTTAACATTTAGGGTCAATCAATAGTTAGAAGTCAATATTCAGACACTGTTGTAGCTTCACTTTGCCCAGTATAGAGCTTCAAGGTGTGGAAATGTAACTTTTAAAAGAAGAAAGAAATACAAGTTTCCTTTTTTTATCAAGAAAATGTAATAATTTGGTGCTTATGTAATAAACCACCAAAATGGATGTCTTAATGAAAAAAAACATTATACCTTGAAAAAAAATTATTTTAAGAAAACCCACCAGAATAAAAAAAAAAAAAAAATATAAAAAAAAAAATTAAAAAAAAAGAAAAAAAAAAAAAAAAAAAAAAAAACACAACCACCCAAAAAAAAAAAAAAAAAAAATTTATTAACAAAATTTAAAATTATTGCAAATGTGCGATTATTGCATTTGACTGAGTTTTACATAATGAAGTGAAAATTTTTAATTATTACATAATGGGTTTTATAATGTTGCTAACTCTTTACAGATGAAAACTTGAATTTGTTAACAAAATTTAATATGCATGGATTTTGCATTTGACTGAGTTAAGTTGGCTAATGTTAGCAACCAGTAACTTGGTACTGCTAAGACATTAATGAGTCAGTTTGCTGCAGTTTGTAGAACAGGAAAATTTGCCATCATTCTGCCTTGTAGTCACATAAATAGCCTAAAGTAGCTTGTGTTAAATAGTGGTTTGTCGGCAAGTGACACCAAGTACTGAATCTACTAAATTATAGTTAATATCATAGACAGTATAAAACATGGACATAGTTTCTGTAACGTCACAATGTAATTCTGAAGAGCTGTTGAGAAGTGTGGTCGCTCTCAAGTCTCAAGTCTAATCCAAAAATGGGCAAAGACATGGAGTGGCGTGTGGGTGGAGCTCAGATGGGTTAATTGAAGCCTGGTTGCTCAAACAGGTCAGGTGGGTGCTGTAACAGCACAGGTGAGTTCTATAAAAATTCATATTCAGTACAGTTGTCATGAACGAGGAAATTAGCTATAGAGAAACAGTTTTTTGTACCAGGTTGTAAACGTGTTTTTCGAGTTTTTGGCACTTTCATATTCACTTCACAGCCACAGAGGTTGCCGCTTAGTTAATATTCAATTCTATTTTAATGTAATTGCCAGTACTGGCAGCTGTAGCCATTTGGCCACCAGTTGTTACCTCCTCTGCTCTTTTCATGCTTATCATAGGCTAATTTGAACATGTTAATGTGGCAGTATAGCTAACTGAAAAACAGAGGAGTCATAGTGTGGCTGGTATCCAATCTGTAGCAGTGCAGAAACTATCCTATTAATGTGTTATCTCATAGCAGCCATTGTCCCTGACACTGGTGAAGTGGCTTAGAGGCATCAATGTGAAAGTCACCTTCTAACCATTCTGTGGAAATAAACAGGCATTCATATCATGTAATTAGACTCATGATTATAGCTGTTATATCTCTCCTTACATATTTCATGTGCCCCCACATCAATGAAGTTCCAAGTGACCTTAGCATGTACAGAACAGGAGCTGTATTTTACAAGACAAGCAGGTGAAATAAAATGAGGACATATAACTCCTTTTAGCTGGTGTTACTGGCAAATGGTGAATGGTGAATGTCCACTGTCTTCCAATGCTAAAAAAGACACCAATTCTCTCTCTCCTTTCATCATCCATTATCACAATCTCAGTCACTGCCACCCAGGCATTTTATTTTTTCTGTACTTAAGGGACAGGAAAGTAGAGATTGCAATGATGAATTCAACCTCCACATTTTTTTTTTGTTCTATGAGGAAGCTGGCAGGTGCTGTTTGCAGATGTCAGTCAAAGAAATATGTTGTTTCTCAGATGTGGCTACAGAAAACCAGAGATTTGACTTGAGGTCTACTTTGGACACATGAATAATTGAAATGCTCAGTTTCCCACAATCTTCCTGAAAATTAATTTCTCATTAAAGTAATTGAGATTATTTCAGTAAGTGAATTTGAAATGTGAAAGGCCTCTAGTAGTTCCTTGGATAAAGTTCATTAAAGTTGAATGCAAAAAATCTGAGGAGGAATATGAAAGTATGAGCTTGCTTTGAGGATTTAAAGGACCTATAATTGCTGCATGGTTTGACCTGACTAAGTTATCATTTATTATTTGCTGATTTCACCGTTAAATAACTCATTCTCCACGTTTTCAGTGTGATGAATGCATCAGAACTACAAAACTGCCAAATTTCTATCTGTTGGGAACAGGAGGATGCCCAACTTCCACCACCATATAAGCAAAACACGTGGAGACTCAATGCATCTCAAATAGCATGACAAATGCTGATGCCTAATGACTAAATAGCCTCATAGACCTGTACCACCTGCTTACCAAGCGAGTCTCATTGATGCCAACACCACAATGAGTTCCTGCTTGAGGGCAGAATAATTTTAAGTGGCACCCTGTAGTTAGTCAACGGAAATCATCCTGATCTGCAGAAGATGAATGTCATGGATAATTTTCAGCGTGGCCCTCTCAGAGAACAAATCCACAAAAATAAGTTTCATGTGTAATAAAAAACAATGTGACTCAGTTATTCAATTCACTTTCCTGCTGACTAGATGGCTCCTGCTGATCTGTCTGTGAAACATACTACACAGATGATGACAGATACACATTTTAGTGTCATTTAACATGTTGTTTTGGTTTTAGGGTCTGCAACTTTGATCAAAGGTGTATGTGTAATGTGAAAGGTGTTGCTTGTAGTAAAAAAACATGTGGATGCTCTAAAATCCCACTGCACACTGCTTTCCCAGCGATAAATGTCAGTTAAACAAAGTTAGTGACTAGCTGGTGAAAATAGTGGAGAATTTAGCACCTAAAGATCCTGATATTTTCCTTAGGAGTTGATTCAGCGCAAATCAGAGCTACAGTAAAACCATATTGAATATTGGACTTTAATTATTTAAAATGGACACAGATTGCCACCAGTTTGATGAAGACATGGCCAGAATCATGGCAGTCAAGATCATTAACTGTGGCGAGAGCTGAGACCAAATCCAGGGCCATTGTGTTGAAGACGGGGAAAGTGGTGGACAAGTTTAGCTTCTTTCTAGATAGCACTTCGATCCTATCCATCACAGAGAAACAAATCAACAGCCTCGGGAAGGTCTTTGACTGGAGTCTCAGGTATGCAGTGGCAATCTAAGCAACTATCAAGGAGGCAAAGACTTGGGTCACCCCAGTAGAAAAGTCTGGTCTACCCTATATGTTCAAGGTCTGGATATACTGACATGGCATCTTACCCCAAGTCCTCTGGCCTCTGCTGGTGTACGAGGTAACCCGGTTGCCATTGGAGACCCTGGAAAGGAAGATCAGTAGCTACCTAGGCAGAGGGCTGCCACACAGCTTGAGCAATGCAGCATTGTATGGGAAGAGCAACAAACTCCAGCTCCCTATCAGCAGCCTTGACAAAGGGAAGCACCGCTGTACTGGGACTTCAGGGACTAGAATGGCATCAGCAGGCATCATGCGGCACACAGCATGAACACGCATGAAGTAGAGAGCCCAGGAGGGCCTGGAGGTAGCAGGGTCTTGGCTGAGAGACCATCCCATAACCTTGTTGTGATAAGGCCCAGGGCAAGGGCAGACACCATCATGTCCTAGAGGAGGTGCAGGCAGGCATAAAGGAAGAACAGGCTAGCAGGATGGATGGTGTGCTTGAGAGGAAAATGCCCTGGGCTGACAGCTGGCAGGCAGAACCTCAACAGATCAAGTTTGTGGTTCAATCTGTGTAGAATGTCCTACCTAGCCCAGCAAATCTTCACATCTGCAAGAGTAAAGCATGTCCTCTCTGCCCCAAGAAGGGTTCACTCGAGCACATCCAAAGCAGCTGCCCTTAAGCCCTGGGGGAGGGCTGTTACTGCTGGCAACACATCCATGTGCTGGCAGTGGCAGAACCATCTCCAAAGCTGTGACCAGAAGAACATCTCCTTTGTCAGAAGTCTGAGTCACAGCTCAGCCAATCTGCTCAACTTGAAGAGGCATCTCAAGTTCCCAGACCACATCATAGCATAATTGATCATCACCCATGATACACACTGCACATGCATTTTATTTCTGCAAGCTGTACCTCTACTGTAGAAGATGACTTGGTTGGTTTGTTCAGTAAAAGTTTAGTTTAGAGGGACTCAAATATGTCTATTTGTATCAAATCTAAGATGTTCTACACTGTTAGTTGAATCTTATTTCACAGTAACTTGGCTGGGTTTGACCTCTCCTATAATTATCATTACTCTATATAATAATAGTAATAATAATAATCTATATATTCTCGTATATGATATCTGTCTAACTCAACAAATAGACATGCTGATAAATGAGGATAATGATGTATGATACATTTCAAGAGTAAATTCAGTTAAAGGTTTTTTTTCTCATTCAGTTCACCATTAAATTAAAGGATGAGATGAACATATTTAATCCTTCCATTACGCCGTGCTCAGAAAAACCACCCTGGAGATTAGCTGTTACAGTGTGACACTACTTGGTGTTAGCCATGCAAATTCATGTTCCCTCTATTTCAATAGTAAATCACTCCCACACAGAATAGGAGAGAATACTGCTGGCCAAGGGTGGGAAGTGAGCCTATCATTTGAGGAATCTTTCACAATTGGCGCTGGCTTTAAATACCTCTGTTTAATTGCTGTGTCATGACAGGATAATTACCACCATCATTCCAGCCATTCAAGGGGACTAACAGGCCTGCAGACTACCTAACACTTTTTGCCTGTTGGCATGGTTTCGCAGCAAAACGGTGGTAAAATAATATGAAGAGAGTCGGGGTGGCATTTAAAGATATGAAAGGGTGTGAACATTATAAGAGGGAGCAACGTGTGGCTTCAAAGCTCTTTGATTCCAGCTTTGTTTGACACTTGTTCATTTGTGCTAATGTACTCCTCGCACCTTACAAGACCACAGCAACACCATCCATGTGTCAGACGTGTCATTTTAATTTTAATAGGGTTCAAATTCACAAGTATGATTGCATTTACATCACAACACTACTGTGCATTTCACAGCATTTGTGTGATACTTGCCATATTGTAAAATTATCACAATAACTGCTTGTAAAAAGTAATTCTCACTCAGTTGTATCTTTTCAGCATTGAATAAATACACCAATGTAGCTGGGGCTTTGTTGCAAACCTCTGCACACATTTAAAATGCAGGTTTTACAAACTGCATTTATTCAGCACAGTGACATTTTAACATGTTTTGGTTTTAGGGCTTGCAACTTATTTTGATTCACTCTCACCGCTCTCTTCTGCTCTGTCTTCAGCTGTAGTATGTGGTCATTTTAGGCAAAAAAAAGAACACAGTTGCCATATTGTAAAATTCTGTCAAATATCCTAAAGAAAGTCATTCTAACTCAACTGTATCCTTTCAAGTTATGTTGTCTCAAATAAATACACTGATGTAGCTGTCATGGGTCTTTGTGGAAAACCTCCGCACACATTATAAATGCAGTGTGCAAAACCTGCATTTTAAATGTGATTGCTAAGGCATGGTGGCATTCTGCATGAGCTCATATCAACATCAGCTGTCCTGAGCACTGCTTTCAGATGGCACTCTTGAAATGCAGAGACAAAGGGATATTAATTCAAGCTTGCAAGGTTTGATGGAGAAAGAACTAAAAACTAAAAGCCAAAGCAAGGTAAAATTTTTGTTTCACATGGACTGAAGAAATTAGCATGTTTCACAGAATTCTTGGCTGGCTGAGGTGGTTTGTGGAGCTGGATATATTTCAGGTGCTAAAAGGAGAACGGTGAAAGGCAATAGAAACTTTCATAAGCTTTCATTTGTAGAGAGGTGCTTTGGGAATGTGCTTCACAGCGTAGTGTGGAAACTAAAGCTGATCGATAACTATGTAGTCAATAACTCTATGATCAATAAACTGTCCACCTACACAAAGGACATAAAATGTTACACAGTATTGCATCTTTCCTCCTTTGACACAAAGCAGTGTTGAGGAGGAAACATGTTTGTCAAGGAGTCCTTTTCTCTTGGAATGAAAGACCGTATTTTAGTTTTACGTGTAATTTTTATTGTTAGCTATTTAAATCTTGGGTGACCCTTGGTTTATTTGCTTATAATGTAATGATATAATAATGTTGAAGTCCACAGAAAATGTTTTTAATGATGTGTTATTTTATAGACCCGTTATTGAATTAGCCCTGACCTTCTCACTGATTAATTCTTGTGGGAATTTAAACGTTCAAAACCAAAAATCAATTGTGCATTCACTGCAGTACGCACCTTGGGCAAATTAACAATTAGTTAATTAATTGATTTTTTTTGTCAGCTGTCAATTAAAGGTCCCATATTGTAGAAAGTGAATTTTCCAGTTTTCTTTTGTGCTATATAAATACTGTGAAAGTATCAAAATACTGTGTAATACTGTGTCACTCAGAAAACAGTCAGGTAATCAAAAGAGAGACTCATTAATATTAATGAGACAAAACGCAACACAAAACATCCTGTTCTTGTCAGAGAGAAGCATGAAAGAGGAGAACTGTACTGAGATACTTGCTACTTCAAACCACAAATATATCTTCTTACAGATATCAAGCCTCCATACTTGATGCCCTCTATGACAGTAAACTGAATATCTTTGGGTTGTAGACAAAACAAGACATTTGGGGGTGGACCTTGGTCTTTGGGAGACAGTAATCAATATTTTTCACTGTTTTATGACTTTTTATGGAACAAACAACTAATCGATTAATTGGGGAAAATATAATAATAATAGTAAGTCACAAGCCTAAAAAATGTAAATAATATTTAGTGAAAGCTCAAGAATTTCAGATTTTCATTGAGCTCATGAAAGGTGAGTTATGGTTCTTAGTAAATAGATTTTGTTTGAATTTGTTTGAAGGGTCTTCACCTGCAGGCTTGTGGAAGGCCTATATGTCTGAGTTGGTGCATCAGCTTAAAGAATTAACTTAATTTCACTTATGATTGGTATAAAAGTGATTAGCTTCTTACAAAGAGCAGTGTGAGTGCTCATATATATGCTCATATGATATACTCAGCATGTTAATCCATGCATCCTCAAATCAGTTAGTTAAGTTAAGTTAAGTTACATTTTTTTGGCAGTGCAAACATATCCTATATATATATATATACTTTTTATTTTATTTATTATATAGATATATACATACATGATATGTTTGCACTGCCAAAAAAGTCTATTTAACTTTAAATTGATTTGTGAATGCATGGATTAACATGCTGAGTCACTGTTCAGCACTGGTGGAGCCTTGTGGCCTGTGAGGGCCTTCTGCCACCCACTGCTGGACCGTATTGGCCTGTGTGCTGATCCAAGACATTAACTTCTGTATAATCCCTCAACAAAAACACCTCTATGTGTTCATTGCCATGTGCACTCAGTCAGTTAGAATATGGTTCACCTCACTGTTGAGAGAGAAAAGAAAATCACTGGTACGACAATGTGAACACCATAAAAAGGTTTTGTTTTTGCTCATGAGCACATCTCATGTCTACTGCACATGATTTAAATAAAACGTGACTCTGCAGATCATCTGTTTGTGTGTTGATGTGTCAGATTATCCTTGCTGCAATGTTCAGAAAACAAAACTGTATTTTATTGGGTTTTATAAGCCCAAAGCACACGCACACATTTGTGCACTTAACTGTGGTTCAGATGTAAATAAGACTGATTTGCACAAGGTACATATTATAAAAATGGAGATATTTACTGGCAGGGCTGAACTCAGCAGGGCTACTGCAAAAACATATACTACAAAACACTAGGTATTTTGTCCTAATGAGGTGTGTTGATTATGATACAATACCCCTCATCAGGAAACAGAAACAGTCTGCAGATCCCACACTTGGTTCTGCTATTTATAGCTTTGGGAGCGAGCTGTTACTTTCCGCAAATATGGACTGAAGGAGCAAATAAGTATCCAAAATGAAATGACTGTAGCTGTATTTGCCAAACAGGGATTTTACAGCCAGAACATTCACCCTGTTACCCTCCTCCATTTAATATTTATTTTACACAGACTTCATTTTCTATGATCAAGTATATGAGATATGTTGATTGGTATGCTGAGAGTCCTGCCAAAAACAAAATGTTCTGTGTTATTCTCTTTATCTCATGAGTCAGTCAGTGTATGTTTCCATGCTTCTATTTAAATGCCATGTATCCTCCAAAAAGACAAATTCAAAATTGTACTGCCATCTAGTGGACACAACACACATTGCAAACAGTGTCCTCCCAGTGTCAAGCGCAGTACAGTGAAGTATATACATGTAGGCCTATTCACTATAAAAAGCTATAGCTATCAGTGGCGGCTGGTGAAAAATAATCTAGGTGGGGCTGTGCCATATTCAGTCAGTTTCAGAAACCATCCCATCCCGATACAATTTAACACAAACTGCAGGATACCAGTGCTCTGTGAAATAATAACAGGGTTTATGCAGGAATCCTGAGGTTAAATTTAATACCATTTAATACCTTCTAAATATTTTTTAAAACCTCAACGTAACTTGCCTCTAGTCATATAGCAAAAACAGGATCGATAAATGGGAGGGCACACGCACTGTTACTGTCAATGCCTTAGTTATTTACATTTAGTCATTTAGCTGACTTTCAGAGAAGATGCGATGGCTGCAGTGGAAGTTTGACTGGTGGTAGGACTCGGTTGGAGCAGTGTACTGGGTATACTAGCAGCACAGAAATTTGATATTAATGGCTGCTCTCCCATCAAGTTGTCAGTCAACTGAACACTGTAGATAGATCCATCTACATCAGGGGTGTCCAAACTTTTTTTAAAGAGGGCCAGATTTGACAATGTGAAGATGCCTGGGGGCCAATACTAACATTTTAAAAATGAAAAAAATACCAATAAAAGTACATACAAATGCTTTGTAACAATTTCATTTTAATTGTCGCAATTATCTTTTTTTTTTTTTTTTAAATGACAATGTAACCAAATCTAAGCCAATCAGAAATCTAAAAACCAGTTCTTCCTTTCTTTCACATCTGGAGTCAAATAACAAAGAATAAATTGTATGGAATACGTTAAACTTGCATGAAGTTGATACAAATCTGAACCTTACTTATTATGAGTAATGCAAAGTCTGTTAACATTTAAGTTTAAAATGTATCACTCTTGCTCTTGTTTTTCACAAGATCCTTCAAAGTAATATTTTGTGTCACATCTACAGGTACATAACACCAGCAGTTATGTCCTTAGAGGTTCAAATGCTTCATTATGTCAAATTATGTCAAATTGGCCCCCGAGCCGTACTTTGGACATCCCTGATCTACATAATTTGAGTTACGCTACTTGATATCTGCTAAAGAAATGACACAATGCCTAAGAGTTCAGTACCACTCCACACATAACCATGTTCTCTAATGAAGACATCAAGTATACTTGACCAACAGTGTTTTACAACAGGATGCTTGTGAACAGCTGTTCTACTCACACTTTTCTTTTTTGTCTTTTCAATGTCATTTTCAGTCAATGAAATCAAACTTTTTGTTTCAAGCTTGTTTCAAGTTTTACTCCAGCAATCAACCATGTACAGAACTTTTCAGTATTCAGTGATGCTGTACCGTCATACTAACCACAGACTTCTTGAGAATCATTAAAACGTATCAGGGCGTTGTAACCATGGTAACTCACAGTGCCGGAGGAGAGGAAGCGACGCTGAATGCCGTTTTTACACGATAATGTTTGGATAAAGTCCAGAGAAGAGTCGTTGTTTCACACATGAAGCAACAACAGGACACTCTCTGTGTCAGACGAGTTCTCACATGTTGACTAAACTTTAGAAGTAATTATTTAATGCAGATATAAACAAATTGAGGCATTCTTCTACAAAAACAAACACTGCACAATCACAAGCTTTACATGTAAAACAGAACTTATAAACAATTGACGTATCAATTTCTAACAAAGCAGAACATGTTGGAAAGGCTGTTGACTTTTACACTTGTGCCCCCTGTGACAGAGCTGATCAGCTGTGACAGAGGTGATCAGCTATGATAGAGGTGATCAGCTGTTGAGCTCATGAAACGGTGCCGTTAGTAGTTAATAGGCAACACAAGAGGTATACCGTCAGAACAATATACAATAACATCAAATTATATAGATTAATAAATGTTTATATGAACTCTTACACTGTATAAATTATGTATAATATAGAAATGTATATCAAGTGGTTGAACTCAAACCTTACAGTAATATTAGCTTCCCTTTTTCTCTAGCTTGCTGTCTGATATCATGGTCAGGTTGATCTGGGTCCAGCTCTTTCACATGTAGTTTGTCCGGCAAAGTTCTCCTCTCAAACGGTGCTGAAGGAGTGATTTTACCGTAGAGAGGGTTGGTCTTAGAAGAGTAGCGTTACGTACGCAATTGTCATGTAGAATAGCTTGTACGTAGCGGCCCTGACTTTAGCCGAAGCGGGCTTGGAGATGGATGAGTTACGGCATTCAAGATTCAAGAGATTTATTGTCATTTGCAAGTAAAAACACATGGTTTATATAGCAATGAAATTCTTATTTTGCCGTCTCCCTTTGCACACAACAACAATAAGAAAACATTTTAAAATATACATTAAATATAGTTTAAAGTGCAGAGCAGTTGAAACTGAAAACCTGAGTTAAAAGCTGAAAAATAAGGTGCTCTGTGCCTCACAGTAGCAGTTAAAATGAAAGTTAAAATGTTAAAATGTAATTGCATTACAGTGTGATGGGGGGGTCACATGATATCAAGATCACATCATCACGTTTACCATCACTTTGCTCTCACAAGAGAGAGATCTTTTTAAAATATCTTAATTGCTACAATTGTATTAACTGTATCTTATTGTATACGTTTATTTAATTTAGTGCTGCCCAGTTGTTTGTTGCATGTCTTTTCGCCTCGGTCATCATGTCCATAGAGGCTTCTGAGCTCGATTACATTGCTCTGTTGCCCAGCTCTGGTTCTGGCATGACATTTGCCCTGACCTCAGTGGTGAACTTCCTCTTCTGGATGGTTCAAAACAAGCACTAACACTGCAAGCTCATAGTCTGGGCAGCCCACTGTCATTGGTTCAAAACAGTGCTGGTTCAGAAACCTACAAGTGACGTCACTCAGGCTCTGTCCATTCTTTATACTGTCATTGGTGCAGCCTAGCTAAGAAACTGGGCTAAAATTAGCTAACATTAGCTACAGTTCACAGCAGTTTACCATCAGGAAACTTTGTAAATCACAGAGAGCTGACATCAGAGGGAAAGCAGAAAACATTTTCCCCATTAAATGATAATCCACTTTCACCAAAATAAGTGAAATAGTTGGTGGTGTGTGACATAACTTCTCCTGGGTGATCAAAGGTGGACAAAGTTACATGTGAGAACAGGCATACGTTAGTGAGAAATTATTTAAAATTTGTTATGAAATAGTAGAAAAGTTACACAATGTTGCTTTAAGCAGAACTGAAGTAAAAGAAATAAGGATTACCAGATTAATAGTCTTGTAAAAGGTTTCTGAATCAAAATGTGATAATCCCCTCCCAGACTACACTACCCAGCATGCACCAGCGCTCGCGTACGTCGCCACGATTGGCTGACGTAACCCCGCCCCTGATTACTCCCCTCCTAGCCTTCGAGTTAACTGTCATGTTTTACTGCAGTGTGGAAGTCGCACACATAGACGACTCTCACACACAAACACAGAGGCTGTCAGAAAACACAACCATGGCTGCTCATGTTAGCATGTGCTGCCGCGTGTTTGATAGACATCACACTTTAACACGCCTCAGAAAAGTAGTGCAGTGCGTCAGCGGCAACGCTCAGCGGCTGTGTTCAAGTGCTACGCAAAAGGAAAATGAGCTTGAACTTGGAGACTCGACTTTATCTGCTCCCAACTTCACCGCATCCCTGAAAACCAGGTCAAGAGAGGTAATACACACTCCAAAACACTGCTCACAAGTCATACCTGCAGCTGAGGTTGTGTCTAATACCAGGCTGGAGGTGTTAGCTAACGTTAGTTAGTGACTGTTAGGTGACAAGTTGTTTCAGTTTTTAACGTGAGTTAGCCACAACCTCTGTCCAGATAAGGGCCTGACAGGGGCTACAGCAGATAACAGTAAACATTAACCCAGCAAGTTCATGACTACGACAGTGTGGCTAAATGTATTTGTAGAAGGGCACCAGCAAACTGCAGTAAACAGTTTACTAGTTAGTTGCTTTGTCTGTCTAGTACTTGTAATATCACTGCCAGGGTGAATGAACTAAGTAAACATTTATCTAAAGTGTTTTTAAGGCTCTTTCTGAGAAGTTGTTGTTGAAGGGATTTCATCCAGAGGACTAATGAGTTTAAACTTTTAGCCTCAGATTATTGTTATTGTGAATTAAACGGATTAATAGATACATTCTGTATTTATCTGGGTCCTGTGATTAATTTTAATGTGATTTAATCTATCACTGAGTGCTGGCCACTTCTGACATAACAGCTACTACTGTTGACAGTCAAAGGTCTTTTACAAAGCCACGTGCAACACCCTCAGTGTGATTGACTTAGAGTGGAGCCTTTTGATGACTTGATACTTTTATTTAAATTTATAGGTTAAACACATACCCCTGTGTTTTTTCCTGAGTTTGCCCCCGGTGTTTGGTATCTTGCAAAAACTGCAAATCATTGAACTGTTTTCCAGTTTAGGGACGCAAATTCAGCCTCAGACTAAGGCACTGGACGTACAGAGACCAGAAAACATCTTGTGTTTGATGCAAAGATAGCATAGCAGTACCCTCATTATCATCTGTGCATCACATCATTTCCACAGTGTCATTGTCCTGTTGTCTTTATCCCTTAGGAGAGGCTGAGAGACGACAGCATACTGCCCTTTTCGGCATTCTTGACCGACAACTTTGGCCGGAGGCACAGCTACCTTCGCATCTCCCTGACTGAGAAATGCAACCTGCGCTGTGAGTGTCTGGTGCTTTATCCAGCTACACATTCAGTAATAATGATGATGTAATATACTGCTGCCACTATTACCACATCTTCTTTTTATGATTTTACTGACCCTCAGGGGAGCACAGTTTTGCTTCCCTTTAGAGGTCAGGGCTTGAGCTGCTGTCAAAAATGCTTCAGCAGTAGTGATTGAAGTTATTCTAACATCATGACCTTGTGATGACACACCAAGTGAGGGCATTTTTCTAAATGGAATGGCTTTTACCTTTTTTTTTTTCAAGGGCACTGTTGTTTTTTGTCTGTTTTATTCTTAAAGTTTGTTGTTATATGGATACATTTTTATGAACTAAATGAAATTATATTTTGCAAACAAAATTAGTAGTAGTGCTGACAAAGTCAGTTTATCTAAAATCATCCATTTTCCATTTGTTTACCCACTTATCCTCATCAGAGTCAGAGCGGCGGGGTACACCCTGGACAAGTCGCCAGCACATAGAGACAAACAACCATTCACACTCACATTCATGGGCAATTTAGAGTCACCAATTAACCTATTAAATGCACGTCTTTGGACTGTGGGAGGAAGCCGAAGCACCCAAAGAGAACCCACGCAAAACACAGACTCCACACAGAAAGGCCCCAGCCGCTCGTATGTAGCCGCTCATGGTGGCAGGTCAGATAAACTGCACAACTTAGATATTTAGAAACCAACTTTTTAACATATCTGAAAAGTTAAATAACTCAATGATGCGAATTGATCAGCGCAGTCATCTTCATTAAATATATTGTTGTAATAAAAGAGTTATACTTTTTGTATTAATTGTGTTCTTTAAAAAAATAATCAGGTAAATGGTGACTACAGGACTCATGTTGCTAAGTAGATCCACCTCTGTGCCACGTTCACCTTGAAGGTTTCAATTCCCAACAGAACCCTAATGTTGAAAAAAATGTGAACTCGTGATAACGTAGAAGCATCTGCTGAGTGGCTGATTACATCTTTGGTATCTTCTTCACATTTTCAGGTCAGTACTGCATGCCAGAGGAAGGGGTGAAGCTCACACCACGGGGCCAGCTGCTGTCCACCTCCGAGGTACTGACCCTGGCTCGCCTTTTCGTCCAGGAAGGGGTGGAGAAAATCCGGCTCACTGGAGGAGAGCCCCTCATCAGACCTGATGTGCTGGATATCATCTGTAAGAAACCAGTGAGGAAAAAACTGAGTCTGTAGGGTTATCAGTTGGTATTAAGGTGTGTTTGGTGTCCTGCCTGAAATCAAGTTAGAGCAAACAAACAGGATTGTGCGGGTCACCATATGACTAAGTGGATGTAGTGACAGTGTTTTCAGAGGAATGAGTCAGCGTTTGGTATGCCAGGCTATCAGTGATTCATGTGTTAACCACAACTTCTCTAAATCACATGAACAAAGAGGAGAGAAGCAAGACTAATTTAAATGTTCCATGCATGCCTCCAGATTGTCATACGTGTGGAAGAGAAAATGATTTGTTATGCCACAGCTATGTGCTTCATCTAATGACATATTATCACACCACTTCGATTTTACAGCCTAATTTGTAGATGAGGCGACGCAGCCTCAGTCACTGAGGATCATGCTCTGAGAACAGGGTTTCTGGGAACAACATCAAAGCATGACATGAACGAACAAAGCAATGTGGTGTGATCGACTGGTAATGTCTTTGTAGAAAGACGACTTCAGGCTGCCAACAGCCCCATAAAGATCAGATCAGTAATTATCACAGTGTCATGTGACAGGCCACTACTGTGACCTCACATGACCCTTGTTAAGGTTTACTGGAGTGGATCATTTGAATTAAGTTGGAACAGTAACCAGACTTTTGATGTACTGTATTTGTTCTCTGTTCTCTGAGAGGTTTTCTAAAATGTGATTATGTGTTTCAGGGATGAGGTGGGTGGTTGGTGTTTGGGGATTCATTTTTAATGTTGTGGCTCTTGGTTATGTACAGCTTTTTCACATCAGTAATCTGTATTAACTACTGACTCTTTTGAAACTAGTGCTTCAGTAAAACATAAGAAATGTCTTAGCTAGTAAAGATTCATGTGTAAATCAAATTCAAATTGACCGTATTGAAACAGTGTTGCAAAGAACACTGAATCATTTGTAAATCAGTTTCAAGGAAACTGCTGTATCGGCAACCATTCACAAACAATCGACTATGTAAACTCAAAGTCACTGTAGCATCACAGGCTGTAACATGAATGCCAAAACCAGTTTCAGGAGTCCTAGTTATCCATATACAGTTTATAGTTATGTACTTTGTACTTATGCATACATAAAGAAATGTCTTTCTAACGTAACCATCGCTATGAGGTCATTTAGTCTGACATTATTAGATGGAGGTAACCCTATTAGGGTACAGGTACAGTCAGGTGATGTGAAATGTTTTTTTCCATCAGCTCCTGCAATTTTTATTTAAGTAAATGTAAAATAAAAATGTAACCTAGAATAATGATAAAAAATAAAAAGATGTCATAATAATAATAATGGTTATCATGGAATTAATGTAACTAAATAATAAACTAACTAACTGTAACTAAATCATCTAAAATAATAAGTAATATTAGTTGTAATTCATAATGAGTTCAAGTAAAAAAGGGGTCTTGTCTCATACAGTAGTTACACAGTTTTCTCTTTGTGTCTCACTCTCTCTCTCTTTGTTGCTTCTCTTCTTCTCACATGTGTTTTGTTTCTCCCTCCACAGCAGAACTGAGGAAGCTGGAGGGCCTGAAAACCATTGCAGTGACAACCAACGGCATGAACTTGGCCAGACTTCTGCCTAGGTTGAAAGATGCTGGCCTCGACCTGATAAACATAAGCCTGGATTCACTGGTCCCTGCCAAATTTGAGTTCATTGTCAGGCGGAAAGGTACGGATAAGTATTTGACCCATAAATTCAGCTGCAAGATTATTACAAGGAAGTGTCATGCCCTGCTGAAATGAATCCTTAAATAATAATACTTAAGCGTCAGTATGCTTAAAGGGGTAGTTCAAATTATTTGAAGTGGGGTTGTATGAGGTACATAGTTGGGAGTCCCCAGTTTGGAGAAGCAGACAAGAGGACCAGCACAGAAGCTAAGCAATGTACTGCTGTGGACAGGGGCAGCAACAAAATGTATTTTAGCTGCCTAAAAAAGGCCCAGCTGATTTTCACTGCTTTACCTTGCTGTCTGACAGCCCTTAACCTGAAGCAGTTACATTGCTCTCTCCAGAATTTTACCCTGCAGAACATGGGTTGATGAGTTCATCTACCACTGTCTGATCCACAGCTAATGTGGTGCGGTGGACCAGTAACTCTGGTGTTTATCTATGAAGTGTGGTGGCTTTGAGCATTGAGCATAGATCAACATAAACACTGCAGTTTCTCATCAAAAGGGGTTTTTCTGATGGCAAGGTAAAACAGTGAAACATTCCTGAATATTGCTATTGATTTCTTTTTCATAGCTAAAATATGTTTTGTTTCTGCATCGTCCACATCAGTACATCTCATAGCATCTGTGCTGGTTCACCTGTCTGCTTTTTTTTAAACTGGGGGTGTGCCAACCACCATCTACTGGAGGTAGCTCAATGACTATGGATAAGTACCTCATTCAACCACACTTCAAATAACCTGAACTATGCTTTTAACTGCAGGTGTGGCTTGTGTTGAATAAAGAGCACAGATGAATGTTGTTTTGATGTTTTGATGACGCTCCAAGCAACTGGTATTGTTAAGTCTTCAGTTTCTTTGAAACTTTTATCCCTAGAAAAAAAAAAGTAGTTTGGTTCTGCTGTTGCAGTTCTCAGTGGTTGATTGTCTGAGTTAATACTGTGTTATGCTTATGTAACTGTTGTTTTGGGTCTGTACCCTTTGGTTATTGAAGGAGCCTGCAAGCTCTAAACACAGAGTGCAGTGGAGGTGACAGCAGGGCAGAGCTCTGGGTGGTTGGCTTATAGAAGGTGGGCACAGATGGACTAACTGAGATCAGGAAATGGAAGAGAGGAAAGAGAGGAAAAAGTGTTCTTTGAGCCAGTCCACTTCCACAACACCTGACTGTTTTTTTGCTCAGTAAAGTGGTGAGGAGATACTAGATCTGTAAGGTATAGCCTGAAGGAAATCTTTTCACCTAGCCCTCAGTAAGCTTATACACACCACGTGTGGCATTTAAACATGGCGACTAAACATGAGCCTCAGTTCCTACAGAGAAGCTGACAAGCAGTCTAAGACTACCTGGATTTGTGGGTTTTGTGCAGATTAAAACAAATAATGAGTCTGACCACGGCAGTTTGCTGTTAAAAAGCTCTGGCTGCTGCCCAGGGATTAGCTGGAGATGTGGTTTGTGGCAAATCGTGGGCTTTGTCAGATATTAAAATGCAGTGTATGTGTATGTTGTGAAAGTTTGTAAAGCTGAAGCAGACACACAATGTGACATACGTGATGTGTGAGACATTTGTATCACTGAGCTCTAATCTCAAGATTGTCTTAAGTGTATCTCATATACATTTTTATCTAAAACCTCCCATCAATCTCCACCTTAGATTTCAATTGGTAGCACAAAATCCATAGATCTCAAGGTATGATGATTTGTTTATTAAAATGTTTATCTCATCCACATTTAAGCATTTCATCAATAAATTTCTGTCTTTGATTTTCCCAGGGTTCCACAAGGTCATGGAGGGCATTGATAAGGCAATCGAAATGGGCTACAACCCTGTCAAGGTATTTTGTTCATCTTTTATAAATGTTTCCTACTTTTTAGTTCATTTATTCATTTTTATACCTCTTTTATTTCTGTTTTTTTCTTTGCGTATTTTTTGTTTGTATCCCATCAGAGACTGTTGACAGAGTGAACATGAGCAGAGTCTTTCACCTCAAAGTAACTGATTGGACCTATTTTTCACAAATCACGCATCTTCTGACAAAAAGTTTTCAGACAGACAAATCTGATCTCAAAAAGATCTGTCTCAGTCTCAGCAGCAACACAGTCTCTGTCAACACAGATACTCTTCTCTCTGGTGCTGAACCATCAGTTTGGTTTCACCAAAGATGATCTTTAACAACTAAACTAAAACTGAAACAACTCTCTGAACCATCTCTGCACCTTGCCCACTTAGGAAACAGGAAGTGTATAGCGTTTCATATCACTGGCACAGCTTGTAATAGATAAATTTTTCGCCACACTGCCATCATGTCATGATCATCTTCTGACTGCGTCAGTCACGCATGACGCCCTATTTTACTGTCTTGTCTTGTACGACAGAAGATTAACATTTAATGTGATCATCTTAAAATATTTTATTAGAAAATGGTGTGTTGTATTTCTGACTTTGAACATCATCTTGCCTCAGGAAAACCTGGATGGTTCATTTCCACATTGAGAACATGAGTGAGATCTGTCAGGTGTATTTCAGCAAAATCTTGTAACAACTATAGACTGTGTTGGGCAATTAAATATTGATGTGTACATCTTTAGAAAGTCTTTTTTATTAGTGCATTTGGGTGCCGTTACTAAAATGTCTCGCTGCTCGGTTTTTGTCTTGAACTTGGCATCCTTACAGTTGAGATAGAACAGGCTGCTCATGGGACAAATGCACGGCGTAGTAATCAGTGTTGTTTTGTGCTGCCCTCTGCAGGTTAACTGTGTGATCATGCGAGGCCTTAATGAGGATGAGCTGCTCGATTTTGTGGCGCTGACAGAGAAGAAGCCTCTGGAGGTGCGCTTCATCGAATACATGCCCTTCGATGGTGAGTGCTCACTGCCCACGCTGTCTTATTTGGCCACTCAGCACAGCTTGTTTTTATGTAAATTGTAACATTTTAACATCTACTCTTTCCCTACGAAGAAAATGTGGTCTGTCCAGTTTTGTTTGCAGAAACGTTACTGATGTACCAAATCGCAAATTCTCGCCTACAAAGTCTCCGGTACTGCACCCACCTACTTGAACGCCCTTATACAGGCATATGTTACCATTGCGCTCCTCCAATGAACGACGCCTGGCTCTCCCACCTGTTCGTTCAAGGCAATCCAGACTTTTCTCGTCCGTTGCTTCCCGTTGGTGGAACGCACTACCAGCTCCTACCAGAGCAGGGGCGTCCCTCTCTACCTTTAAAAAAAAAAAAAAAAAACTCCTGAAGACCCAGCTCTTCGGAGAGTACCTCCTCTCCTCTCGCACTACCAACAACTAGACATGCTAAATCTACCCCTTTAAGAATTGTCATAGCACTTATTACTGCACTAACGCTTCTTATCGCACTATACCTTGATTGTTCCCTTCTCTGAAAGTCGCTTTGGGTAAAAGTGTCAGCTAAATGTAAATGAACCACTGCATAAATACGTCACAGGTTGTTATAGCTGGAGATATGCTCCACCCACCACTGACCCTCCACTGCATTGTTTCTTGTCTGCAGGCAACAAGTGGAACTTTAAGAAGATGGTGAGTTACCAGGAGATGCTGGACCGCATTAGGCAGCGGTGGCCCAACCTGGAGATGCTTCAGACTGGACACACAGACACCGCCAAGGTCAGTGGCTCCAACTCTACTATATTTCCCAAGTATTGATTTGCTCCTGTCAGGAGCTGGAACACTGACAAAGATGATTTATTTAACATCATGTCAGGTTTGATTCTTGTTTAGGTGTATTATTGCAGCACAGAATTGAATCCACCTGATCACCTGTAAGTCATTCAGACTTGAAGCTTTCAGAACTCACTTCTTACCAGCAGACAAACTTTTAGTTGCTTCTCTGATTCAACGCCACGTCTGAGAAAAACATGAAGTGCAAGCCAAATCATCAATCACTTTGAAACAATTTTTAAAGAAATCGTTCACAGGAATCATTGTTTGACACTCTTCTCTGTCTTGTCGCAGACATTTAAGGTGCCCGGCTTCAGTGGTCAGGTGGGCTTCATCACTTCCATGTCTGAACATTTTTGTGGCTCCTGCAACCGCTTGCGCATCACTGCAGATGGCAGCCTGAAGGTAAAGCTAAGGTCGACCTTTGGTAGATGTTTCTGTGTTAATGTGGTGCACACTCTGCGTGTGCGTTTATGGATATAACATATTAACTATAAATAATTTCATCCTTTCTTAGCCGTGATTTTTAACGTCTTGTCCGTCTTCTCTCAGGTGTGTTTGTTCGGGAACTCGGAGGTGTCCCTGAGAGATGTGTTGCGCTCGGGTGCATCACACGAAGAGCTGCTGCAAATCATCGGAGCTGCTGTAGGCAGGAAGAAGAAACAACACGCAGGTAAACTTGATGTGTACACTTTGTATACAACACATAATTTGTGGGATATACTCACAGATTATTAAGGAACTTCTACTGGAATATAATATCTTCCCTCTTTGCGTCTTCAGGCATGTTCAGTATCTCCCAGATGAAGAACAGGCCCATGATCCTCATTGGTGGGTGACATGGCTGTACGTACAAATCTCAGACACTCTGTTTGTTCTGTCACTGCTCAGTCACGATTTATTTGTGATGTTGTGGTCATCATTCTATATTCTCAACCTACTCATAGTAAATCATGCGGGTTTAAGATGAATTTACAATTGAGTTAATTCAATTTTTATCTGAAGTGTGAATAATGCATCTGAATATGTGGTTTCCTTGACTAACATTCTCTTGTTACCCTCAGCAGGCACCACATCCCAAAGGCCGTTGTCTCTACCAAAGTCAGAAGACAGCCAGAGAGCTTTCCTCATTGTTTGCCAGCTTACGAACGACACATTTCTCTGTCCAACAGCAGCTCGTGGCATGGGCCTTTCAGGCAGCAGGAGAGTCCTGAACGGAGACGGTCTTTTGTGCCTTCCAGACTGCACTGCTAGAACCTTAATGAGTGGGGGCACCCATGTTAGGTCGCATATCAACACAGAAAAACCTACTGCGACAGACAACATCTCCAGTGTAGCACCCCTTCACTCCTCTGATTTTGGTGATGGTCTCACTTTCACCAGTTTTCACACTAAGACTGCAAGTTTTACAAATGTCACAAGCTACACTAACAAAGACTGTCTCAGGTACGCACAAGCCAGGGGTCCCAATGCTTTGAGGAGCCACTTACTCAGGACCCCAGGAACACCTCATTTTTGCACACTACTAATGAATGACAAACTAAATCTTAAACACCACAGTGTTCGACTGTGTCACAATCAAAGTTCCAGCGAAGACCCCAGCGTCACACACCAACCGTTTGTGAGCGATCAGGCCAAGTCAGACATCAACGGTGAAGCCCAGCTAACACACACAGATGCCCAGGGTCGAGCCACAATGGTGGACGTTGGAGGGAAAGTTCCCACACGTCGCACAGCCACAGCCTGCGCCACAGTCATCTTGGGCCCCACTGCCTTCCGGCTGCTTCGGGATAACCAGCTGGCTAAGGGTGACGCCTTAGCAGTGGCACAGTTGGCTGGTATCATGGCTTCCAAGCAGACCTCAGCCCTCATCCCGCTCTGCCACCCGCTGCCCTTAGACCACGCCTCTGTCACCTTTGAACTCAATGAGCTGCAGAACGCCGCGGTCATCACAGCAACGTGCCGCACTACGGGCAGGACAGGAGTTGAGATGGAGGCTTTGACAGCTGTCTCTGTCGCAGCGCTGACTGTCTATGACATGTGCAAGGCAGTGAGCCATGACATCATCATCACGGATGTTAAACTGATCAGTAAGACGGGCGGAAAGAGAGACTTTCATCGTCATCTTTGACCTCCTCCCACACCAATGAATCCATCGCTGGAAAACAGTGACTGCACAAAATCTCACCAGAGTTGTCATATTTTTGAATATGAATTATAATATATAAAGTATATTGTAATTACTTAAAGTGTCACTTATCCCACACAATATGAATCACGTTATCAGTCTTAAAGGTCCAGTGTGTAGGATTTAGTGGCAGTAGTGAAGTTGCAGATTGCAACTAAATGAATATTCTCCCACACCTTATCTTCTTCTTCTAAGCATGTAAGAGAAACTCTGGCTGCAAAATTCACATAAAAAGCAAAAGGTCAGATCAGTCTTTGGTTTGTCTGTTCTGAGCTACTGTACAAAAATGGCACTTCAACATGGTGGACTAATTAGTGGTCAATCCTGTCAATAGATACTCCTAAATCTGACACACTGGACCTTTAATGTTAGGCCCCACTTTGCAAATAATGTCAGTGTCATACTTTTCCTGTCATACGTATCTGAAAAAATAGTGCAACAAGTGAAGAGCTTGTATGATGATGTGTAGAGCTGCAGTGTTCCTTTTAGTCCCTAGAGGGCGCTCTATTACTGTCTCAAGTCTCGACAACAACAAATCGAATGTCTTAATAGCTTTCATGCACTTTGAAGATAAATCCATTTAGAATAAAGTCCAGGTCGAACTCCATGCTCCTCTACTTACTTGCTCTGAATAGCTATAATTAACAGCACAAGTGTTTTTACCATCATGTTTTGGGGTTAACTCAGTTGTATGAAATAAAACTCTTCTCAGAGATTCTTTCATCATTTTGTCAGTGGTTATAATTGGTTAGGAAGTCACTCTCAAGCCAGGCATTTCATTTTACTTTTTATTCTTTTGCTTTACCTCTGCTGTATCATCACACAGGTACCCCAAATGCCCACTAGGGTTTGCCAAAGCTTCACAGAGACACACAAGGGCTTCTTGATTTTAAGGGGTGTAGAAAAACTTAAATGTATATAAAGTAGACCTGTATTTTAGCATTTTATTCATTTCTGTTAAAAAAAGCAATATTAAACTGTTTTTAAAGTTTAGATTATCATTTCAATATGTGAACATAAATCTCACAGTATAAGGTCATCATATGAGGGAGTATAAAACAATGAATTTGCCAAAAATAATAAATGTGTCTAATATTCACAAGAAATAATCCGCTCAAAATTCATCCACTCGTCAGACACAAACTTCCTGTAGTTATTGCATTCACTGTTTAATTTAATTGTACAGTTTGTTCTCTTCTGTTATTGATGTGCATTGAATATAATCTGAAATATCCATATTTCTGTCAGTATTACTGTAGGTATGATCCTCTGTAGTCTGCAGGACACTGTGTCATTTATTTAGGAACCCGCATCTTACCAGCAGACAAACATGTTGTAAATGATGTTAGTCAGCTGAACCAACCGGTCCTTTGCCAATGAAAATATCCTGTTAGACAGGACAGGATATTTTCATTGGTGCCATAGGGCTGGACTCTGATGAGCTCATAAAACATAAAACAAACTCTTGCAGCTGAACAGCTCACAGTAACAAATCAAAGGGTGGTCTGCTCTTGTCTCATCTGTTTCATCATTAAAACTTCAGGGTGAGTAGTCTCTAATATTCAGCAAAGGGCTTCTTTTTATTTCATTGAAACTCTAGAGAAAGCTGCTTATCGCTGTCTAAAACAGGCACCTTAAGGGTCCACAAACATTTAATCATTCTAAAGGTGTAGGGTACATGACTTTTTTGTGGTATTGGTGTCAGATTATCTATGTAATTTACCTACGATGAATTACATCCGACTGATTTGATGCATTCTTTCTGATAATAACTAGATGTTCCACTGTATTACCACATAGTATGTTTGCATTTTTTTATATTTAGTTATAGACAACAATGACTGTTTAACTTCTCCTTTATTCCAGTTTTCAAGGATCACCATGGAGAATCCATCAGATTGTGAATTAACTAAAGAAATTAAAGAAGCTCTACAAAACAATGATCAGGCCTTAGCTGTTGCAAAGATCCAGGAGCTTTTAGAGAGAGAGAGAGAGGAGAACAACACTCCACTAAATATTGCCATCACAGGAGAGGCTGGCTCTGGTAAATCCACCTTTGTTAATGCCTTTAGAGGCATAGATAACGAGGATGAGAGAGCTGCACCTACTAGTTGTGTAGAAACCACCTCACAGGTTACAGAATACCCCCATCCTAACTATCCTAATGTTACACTATGGGATCTTCCTGGTATCGGCACCACCAAGTTTCCAGCTGACAAGTACCTGAATCATGTTGGATTTGAAAAGTTTGACTTCTTCATCATAGTCTCAGACACTTGCTTTGGAGAAAATGATGTGAAACACGCTCTGGAAATTCAGAAGATGGAAAAGAAGTTCTACTTTGTTCGATCAAAGATTGACAATGACTTGAGAAATGAGGAAAGAAGTCAGAGGGAGTTCAATAAAAGAAATACTCTGGCACGAATCAGGGGAAAGTGCATTTGTTACGACTGCGGTCATAATTTTCAGTCTGCTGTGTGTGTGTGAGTGTGTGTGTGTGCCTTGTGTTTTCTATCTTAATTGCATATGCAAATAGAACTGTGCCATTACAGAGCCGTGATTGGTGGAGAGACCTCAGGACCTGGCCCGTGGTTGGCTGCAGCCGAAATATACCCAAGTATATAAGGAGCCAAGATGGCGGCAGGCAGCCGGCATTCCCTCATCCTCCTCCTCTCCCAACGGCCACACGTCCTACTTTGCCTCGTTGTTCGTAAAAACTCTTTAGTCTGAGTAGTAAGGGTGGACCGCCATTTTTGTTGATTATGTTTTCTCATGTTTTCTTAAGATAGGAAGGTAAGTCTGTTGTCATTTGTTTTCATAGGGTAGTTTTGTTTCTTTCTAAGTCAGGAGTTTTTGTTTGTTGTTTTGGCCTGGGTCCTCCCTGAAGCATTCCTCAGTTTATTTACTTTGTCTATATTTATTGGTTCGTTGATATGTCTTTGTGAATAAATCATTTTTTGACATATCTGAACAAAAACTTAGTTGTGGTACCTGGGACTTGGGGAAGATGGGGCCTGTTCATGCCATGCCCTAGACACCCCTAGACTGGGGCATAACATGAATTGGGGGCTCGTCCGTCTTCTTGTCGCGCTTGGTTTTTCTGTGTGAGTTCGGTGAGTACATTTTTCTGGTTGGCGGTTAATTTTTGGTGTGGGGGAAAATTATGGAGTTTTCATTGGATGATTTTGTGGTCAGTCCATCTCTGGATAAAATTGAAAAATGTAGAAAAACAGACCTATTGATTTTGGCCAATTGCTATAATGTGCAGGTGCCTTACAGTGCCAGGAAGGCAGAAATTAAGCAGTTGCTGTGTGTGAAGTTGGTGGAGCAGGGCATCCTTCCAAACCCAGCTGCTGAGGTTGTTGCGGCTGACAAGGCGAGTGATGCACCGGTAGCTGAGGTGAAAGCAGCGGAGGCTGCTGGCACGCCGCTGCTGGTGTGGAACTTGGGCCGGTCACAGATCCAGTCATGGGAAACATGACTACGGAGGATCTCCGCCTAGCCCTCAAGATAAAGGAGGTCGAAACCCAAAATAAGCAGCTGGAGGTGCAGGCTATGCATCTGCGGATAAGAGCTCTTGAGCTTGAACGGGAAGCCCCTGTAGCCTCCACCCCGGTGTCTTCTTTTGGCCACAGCTCTGTTTCTGCTCCTGCTCCTGCGTTTGATATCAGTAAGCACATTGCACTAGTCCCTCCGTTTCGTGAGTCCGAGGTTGACTCTTATTTCAGCGCTTTCGAGCGGATAGCTGCCGCCCTGAGTTGGCCCAAAGAGTTCTGGTCCCTCCTCCTCCAATGCAAACTAGTAGGGAAAGCTCAGGAAGTCTGTGCCAGTCTTTCTATTGAGGATAGCCTTGATTATCACGTCTTGAAGAAGACCGTGTTGCAGGCCTACGAGCTGGTTCCCGAAGCCTATAGGCAAAAATTTAGAAACAGTGAGAAAACTGCCAACCAGACATATGTGGAATTTGTGCGTGACAAGAGCGTTTTGTTTGATAAATGGTGCCAAGCGTGTAATGTTAAAACTGTGGCGGAAATGAGAGAGCTCATACTACTGGAAGAGTTCAAAAAGTGTTTGCCAGAGCGAATTGTTGTTTATTTGAACGAACAGGAAGGAGTCGTCTGTAACAAAAGCGGCTGTGCTGGCTGACGAATTCATTTTGACGCACAAAAGTGTTTTTTCTATGCCGACACCTCGTGTTTCACCTGTAATGTCTGAGCGCAGAAACAGATCGCCAAGACTGACGCGTAAAAACACCTCAACAACTGCGAGTGAGAGCCGCGAGTGTTTTTATTGTCATGAGCCAGGCCATTTGATCGCTGTCTGTCCAGCTCTTAAGAAAAAAGGAAAATACACAAATACTAAACATCCCGCAGGTGTGGGTTTTATAAACACCGCATCCCCGCCTGTCAAAAACACTGCGCCTTTACCTAAAACAGAAGCAGACGTGGAGGTTGATCCTCGTTTCAAGCCCTTCGTTTCTCACGGGTTTGTTTCTGTAACTGGTGAGGAATCTGATAAAGTGCCGGTAACTATTCTTCGAGATACAGCCGCCTATCATTCATTCATGCTGGCTAGTGTCCTGCCACTCTCAAGCAAAACGTCGTGCTGTGCTGACTTGATAGTGTGGGGAATTAAAATGAGTGAACTTAACGCCCCACTTCACATGATCCATTTGCATTCACCTCTCGTGTCGGGACACGTGAAAGTTGCCGTACTCCCACAGTTTCCGATTGGTGGCATTTCGTTTATTCTGGGTAATGATCTGGCCGGAGGAAATGTGTTTCCTCTGCCCGAAGTAGTTAATGATCCCATTTCGGTAGCGCCTGCTTGCTGTCCCACCTCTGTCTCTTCTGCTCTGTCGGTGCCAAAATTGTTCCCTGTGTGTGCAGTTACGCGCGCACAGGCTCGTAAACTGGGTGAAGTTGTGGATTTGTCTGAGTCGTTTTTGGCTACACTAGATGAGGGTGAGCCCTCCTTTTCCGTGTCTCCTGCTACTGAGTGTGAAAAGGTATCAAAATGTATCAATGAGTCTGATCCCTTTCCTGCTGACGCAGATCTGAATTTAAATGTGACCAGAACAATGTTGATTGATGCTCAGAGAAATGATCCGTCTCTAACTTTGTGTCTGTCCTCTGTTGTAGCCGCCGGGAAGACAGCAAGCTTTGCGTATTTTTTCTGGACAACGGTGTCTTGATGAGACGGTGGAGTCCCGACTCCAGTGAGACACGCGTTGTAAATCAGGTGGTTGTGCCAACAGCATATAGACCGCAAATCTTGATTCTTGCACATGACGCCACTTTAGCTGGCCACCTTGGTATAAAAAAACCTATCACCGTGTGTTGCGCAATTTCTTTTGGCCCGGGTTAAAAACCGACGTGACAAAGTATTGCCGCACTTGTCATACGTGTCAAGTTGTGGGGAAGCCCAATCAACCTGTTCCTCCGGCCCCCTGCATCCGATCCCGGTGCTTGGGGAGCCTTTTGAACGAAGTTTTGGTAGATTGTGTGGGTCCGTTACCAAAAACTAAATCCGGACATCAATATATTTTGACTGTGATGTGCGCTGCTACGCGGTACCCTGAGGCCATCCCACTGCGCACTCTCAGAGCAAAACCAGTTGTGAAAGCTCTCACCAAATTCTTTTCAACTTTTGGCTTACCTAAGACTATACAGAGTGACCAAGGCACAAATTTCATGTCCAAACTGTTCACACAGGTAATGAGAGAATTAAAAGTTAAACAGGTAACATCAAGTCCTTACCATCCGGAGTCCCAAGGCGCGCTTGAGAGGTTCCACCAAACATTAAAATCCATGCTGCGAAAATACTGCCTTGAGTCTAACCGTGAGTGGGATGAGGGCCTCCCTCTTCTCTTGTTTGCCGTGCGTGAAACTCCTCAGGAATCGTTAGGTTTCAGTCCTTGTGACTTAGTTTTTGGCCATACTGTGCGCGGTCCCCTTCGGCTCCTTAAAGAAAAGTGGCTGTCAGAATCGCCAAAGCCTGAACATAATGTGCTGGATTATGTCAGTTCTTTTCGTGAGCGTCTCCACTATGCATGTCAGTTAGCCCGTGATAATTTGGCACAGAGTCAAATTAAAATGAAGCGTCGGTATGATAAAAAGTCTGTCCTCCGTGTGTTCCAGCCAGGAGAAAAGTTTTGGTGCTGCTTCCGTTACCTGGATCCAGCTTGCAGTCTCGGTTTTCGGGTCCATACACGGTGGAGAGAAAAATAAGTGATACAGACTACGTTGTTCAAACTCCAGACCGGAAAAGAAAATCCAGAGTGTGCCATATAAACATGCTGAAGCGCTACTTTTCTAAAACGAGTGACCTCCCTCAGTCTCCTGCTGCGCCCGTGATGTCTGTGTCCGCTACTCCTCCTCAGTACAACCTTGGTGATGATGGTTTGGCCGAGAAAAGTGGTTTGATGCCGGCCGCTCGTTTGAGAAATTCAGAGGTACTGAGTGATTTGGAGAGTTTTTTGTCCCATCTGTCTGCCTCGGCCCGTGCAGATATTATAGGGTTGATTGAGAATAACTTGTTGCTCTTTTCTGATCATCCCAGTCAAACTTCTGTCCTGTACCACGACATTGACGTGGAGAGCCACAAACCAATAAAACAACATGCATACAGAGTAAATCCGACAAAAAGGGCCATGATGCAGCAGGAGGTGAGTTATCTGGTTGAGCATGGACTAGCTATTCCCAGTACGAGTGCGTGGAGCTCACCTTGTGTTTTGGTTCCAAAACCTGACAACACCCCTCGTTTCTGTAACGATTACAGAAAGGTCAATGCAGTCACAAAACCTGATTCTTTTCCGCTCCCCAGGATGGAGGATTGCATAGATCGTGTAGGCTCCGCTAAATACGTGACAAAGCTGGACCTGTTAAAAGGTTATTGGCAAGTTCCTTTAACAACACGAGCGTCCGAAATATCAGCTTTGTCACACCCGACACTTTCCTCCAGTACACGGTTATGCCATTCGGGCTGCGTAATGCCCCAGCTACTTTCCAACGATTAATGCATATCGTGTTGTCTGGAATTGAAAACTGTGAAGCGTATTTAGATGATGTAGTTGCCTACTCGTCCACCTGGTCCGACCATCTCCACACACTGTCCCTCATTTTCAACTGTCTCCGTGAGGCCTCCTCACACTGAACCTCGCAAAATGTGAATTTGGCAAGGCCACTGTTACCTATCTGGGTAAACAGGTAGGTCAGGGGCAGGTGCGTCCGTTGGCGGAAAAAGTGCAGACGATTATTGATTTTCCGGTCCCGCAGTCCAAGAAAGCGCTGCGCCGTTTTCTGGGGATTGTGGGTATTATCGTGGGTTCTGTCGAAACTTTTCTGATGTTGTGGCTCCTCTAACAGGTCTCGTAAGTCCCTTGAAACCCTTCGTTTGGTCCCCCGCTTGCCAGGCTGCCTTCGAGTCTGCCAAGGCGTTATTGTGTAGCGCACCTGTTCTCGCAGCACCCTGCTTTACGCGACCCTTCAAATTAGAGGTTGACGCCAGCGCGTGCGGCGCAGGTGCTGTACTTTTGCAGGAGGACGATCAGGCTATTGACCACCCTGTATGTTACTTTTCTAGAAAATTTTGTAGTGCCCTGCTACAAATGATAATATTTTGCTTCTGTAAACGTGTGTTGTTAACAAGTATGCAGTATATTTTGGAATATTGTTTGTCCAGTTACTGCTGTTGTGAAATAAGGTTCCTAAATATAGAGAAATTCATAATGTTACTTTATTTGGGAAGGTACTGAAATGTCCCATGTTCCTAACGGTCTGTGAATGCCTCATGACGTTTCTTCTGTTTTATTTGAGTAGCCAGGTGTTAATCTGTTATTAGCAAATCCATGCCTGTCAAAGATGAGGGTCACCTACCTATCGGATTCTGAGAAGGGGGTGGGACTAAAAGAAATGAGAGGGACGAAGCTCAGGCTAGTAACAGGAGACACGGGGAGAAGAATAGCAGCGCAACGAAACAGCTAGTCGTAAAGCATTCAACCGTGTCAAAATTTACTGATGTTATGGAAACTTAAAACCGGAGGTATAAAATGTAAATGTGAGCCATGTTTGGAGCTGTTTCAGCCGTAAATTATACTAAATGTCGGTGACGCCATTTTCTGTTGTGTATTAAACTAGTTAGCTTTGTCTACGCTAGCTGAGAGGAGAAGGACACTGTGTGTGTGTGTGGGAGAATATTTTGCGCCGAGTTTTCTGAGTGAGTATGGACATTATGTGAACTAGTCACAATATAAATAGTGTTGGGAATGAATAGTGAGTTTATTAGTGTTGTGAATTTCTGCATAGTGTGCCTCAAGCCTACATGCCGCCTGCCTGCCGCCACACATGCTGATGCTGCTGTAGAGGGTGCTCAGGACTACGCTGTCGCTAGGAGAACCTGCGGGTGTCGGACGTGTCGTCAGGACTAGTTTCTCCATCTCACATCACTTTTCTTCACTGAACAGAGGTTTGAAGACAACTGATTAGCTGTGTTTCTGAATGTCCAAGGATCAGTGAGTATTGAGGATTCAGGAGGATTCAAATGAGCTCCAACATGCGCGCCAACACATGGTACCATAACTGAGTTTTACAAAATCCCGGGTATTATTATTTTATTTTATTTGACTTAAAGGGTGATTTCATATTTTCTGTTAATAAACACCCATGTTGTTGCAATGTATATTTGCAGTCGAAATGTTTATTTATGCTTGATGGATGTGGTATGGGTAGGGCTATGGTGGGTTAAAGGTATGCATGGGGGGTTGTAAGCTCACATAAACAATATAGCTACAAAGCAAAAACTAGCTAACCAGGCCTCTCCGCACTCTAGGCAGGGTCATACGCTCTAGTTAAAGTAGATATATCCCGATTTCATTATTCTAGTAGACTCCCTCCAATCCGCCTCCCATGCATGAGGTGTTAACAGGTGTAAAGGGGTTCGCCATGATTATTTTGTAGCAAAATTGGAGTTGAGCGGGAGGGCTACAATTTAATAAGCATCAGCTTCATTATAGCACCATCGAGAAGGAAGCTCTCGCCCTCCTGTTTGCCTTGCAGCATTTTGAGGTTTACCTCGGGTCTAGTTCGCAGCCTATTCAAGTGTACACGGATCACAACCCCTTAGTATTCATAACACACATGCGCAATTCTAACCAGCGGCTCATGCGCTGGTCTCTCCTTCTGCAGGACTATAATCTGCAGATTAGTCACAAAAAAGGTACAGAAAACGTGATAGCAGACGCTCTGTCTAGATGTTCCTCAGATCCATTGGAATTAAACATTTAGGGGTATGTTTAAATTCTTGGGTGTGGGGGTGTTACGACTGCGGTCATAATTTTCAGTCTGCTGTGTGTGTGTGTGTGTGTGTGTGTGTGTGTGTGTGTGTGCCTTGTGTTTTCTATCTTAATTGCATATGCAAATAGAACTGTGCCATTACAGAGCCGTGATTGGTGGAGAGACCTCAGGACCTGGCCCGTGGTTGGCTGCAGCCGAAATATACCCAAGTATATAAGGAGCCAAGATGGCGGCAGGCAGCCGGCATTCCCTCATCCTCCTCCTCTCCCAACGGCCACACGTCCTACTTTGCCTCGTTGTTCGTAAAAACTCTTTAGTCTGAGTAGTAAGGGTGGACCGCCATTTTTGTTGATTATGTTTTCTCATGTTTTCTTAAGATAGGAAGGTAAGTCTGTTGTCATTTGTTTTCATAGGGTAGTTTTGTTTCTTTCTAAGTCAGGAGTTTTTGTTTGTTGTTTTGGCCTGGGTCCTCCCTGAAGCATTCCTCAGTTTATTTACTTTGTCTATATTTATTGGTTCGTTGATATGTCTTTGTGAATAAATCATTTTTTGACATATCTGAACAAAAACTTAGTTGTGGTACCTGGGACTTGGGGAAGATGGGGCCTGTTCATGCCATGCCCTAGACACCCCTAGACTGGGGCATAACAGCATTCAAGGTAAGTAACGTGTCATCTATTATAATAATAAAGAGATTAATTAAAAGATAAATAAAACAAGATACATCTCTCTGTCTGTTTATACTTCAGTAAACTCATAGTTATTATGTTTGTCTGACCCAATGCACTCTGTTCTCTTTTACTTGGAGTATTGATTTCTCAGATAACTTTCACTGTGATGTTCAGTCACAGTGAAGTGATCTGGTAGAAACATAGTTTAGATTTTGTTAAACTGATATTTGATCTTCTGTCTCTTCTGACAAATGAAGTTACTGATGAGTTCCTTTGTTTAATTTCATTGTTTGCAAAAAACAAAACTTGCACCACTGACTATAATAGAATGTGTGAAGGGTTGTGTTTTGCTTTGTCTTTTGTCTTCTAAAATAAAGTATACGGTGCCAGAGAATCTACGAATCTACGAAATAATGCCTAAGTTACATTCTACATTATAAAAGTTGTAATATTTCACATATCTTATCATCTTAAAATATTTGTCACACAGGTCTTAAAAAACAAGGTGTTGAGTCTCCACAAGTCTTCCTGATTTCCAGCTTTGAACTCCACCTGTATGATTTCCATCAGTTAGAGGAGAGCTTCAAGACAGAACTTCCTGAACACAAGAGGAACGCTCTGCTGTTTGCCATGTCCAACATCAACCTGGAGATCATCAACAAGAAGAAAAAGGCTTTTCAGGCCCAAATAAAATACTATGCAACTCTATCTGCAGCTGGTGCAGCTGTACCTGTTCCTGGGCTTTCTGTTGCTGTTGATTTAGCCTTGCTGGTTCGTGTTGCCACACAATACAAAGTTGGGTTTGGTCTTGATATCCCGTCACTGCAGAGACTTGCAGAAACCACACAAGTGCCATATCAGGATTTGATGGCTGTCATTACTACACCACTGGCTGCACAAAACATAACTAAAGATCTTATCATGAAGCTGCTTCTTCAATGTGCAACCACAACTGGATTAATAGCAGCAGAGGAAGGGTCCAGATTCATTCCATTTTTAGGAATCCCAGCATCAATGGGCCTCTCTTTTATGACAATCTACAAAGGTCTCAACACTTTCCTTGACATGCTTGCTGAGGATGCACAGAGGGTGTTTAAAAGGGCCCTGAGTTTGAACACCTAAGTGTGACTTAATGGCACATTTAAAACTGCAGCATAAATTAATGCATACATTAACTCATAAACTTCATGTGAAGCAAATAATAAGATTTATGTAATAGTACTAATAAACTCAATGTGCTCCCACTACACAGTAGTGTAGTAGCCAGGTTTATGCATTTGATATTAATAAAGCCAATTTGTTTGCCCAAACCCAACAGTGAAAATGAATGCAGTCATTTTGAGTTTATTAGTACTATTACATAAATCTTATTACTTGCTTCAAATTAAGTTTATTACTTAATTTATATTAAAACTATGAAATTCAAATGGATGGAGATTTTCTATGCAATTGAAATACATAAGTCTTTTCTGAGTGCACAAAAGAGCAAAACCACAGTTTTGTATACGAGCTGCATATTTTGGAAAACATAAATCATGTTTTGCAGCAACAAATCTAACACTTTTTATCCATTAAAAGCATCTTAAAACTGTTTTTTAAATCTTCACAATACAAGAAGGAAGCGAGCGAATGCAGAGAGCTTCTTTTGAATTATTTTTATGTATACAAACATAGCTTGGTAATGGAGCTGCACAGTTCAGTACTTTGTACAAATCAGATAATATGATGCTTGCTATATAGATATTTTTCATCATGTTTTTAGTCAAACTTTTGAGTTTTTAAACAAAATTCTTCATTAGAATGAGCTGAAAATCGCTGTTTTTCTCTTATATGAAACAAATTGTGTGTTTTGATGATTTATGTTGATGTGATATGTATTCATAGTTTCTGTATTCATAATAAACATGCAGTTAGCACACACTGTACCATGTAATGTCTATATACACAAGTGAAGGACAGAATATTAGAAACACTGCTGTCTTTTTTCATTGGTTTATTTCAAAAGATGTGTCTGTTTGTGATGAGTGTTCACTGCCCTCCAAAGGTCACAATGAGGAACGACACCACAATTTAAAAGAAATAACACAGATATTAATTGTAATGTTGATCATCATTATTCTGATCACCATTGTATCACTATTGTCATTAATAAACATTTTAGTACCAATGTTGTTTGTATTCACCACTGTATGCATTCTAATACAATATGAGCTACTTCAGTGGGAACAATACCAACATCTTCTCCACCTCTACATGTAAAAGACCGAATAGTCATTCTGGAGTTTCTTGCTATTGATAATAAAACTGAATCATTTTAACAGTCCCCACATTAGAACAGGGATGATGCCTGTATCCATATAGTCTTTCTTCTTTTTGTGCAGGTGTCTTGTAAAAATTTAGACCGTATCTACAACTGACAAATATTTTTATCAGGTAATCTATCAATGATTTTATTTATTAAACACTTCAGGGTTTGGTTTCTATAAAATATCTGAAACTAAATCTGAAATCTGAAAATAAATATTGTTTGTCACAAATATATTTTATTATTATATTTATCAATGCTCAATACCATCAGGATGATACTTTTTTTCAAACCATAAAAATACTGACTCCTCACAATTATACAAACTCTAAAACTGGGTGCAACTTCTCACAGTAAAAAGTTTCATTTCTAAGAACACAGTTAGCGTGCTAGCTTCTCATTCCCTAGTTTGCATGTAAACAAACAGAAAACCAGTTATCTATGACAATATGCCTCAATACATCTTTAGCTCACATGATGCTCCTGTCGAACTCGACATGTATCACCTGTTGTGCAAATGTTGGAGGCCAAAGGGATTCCTGTTGGTGCACAATGACAAAAAAACAGAACTTGGGGACATTCGGAAATAAAACACCTATTTTAGCTCCATCTTGGCCATATACTTATGCTTGCGTATTGTTTACAATGATAACACAGTTCTAAAACACAATTAATGTATAAACACTACATTTCACACTCAGGCCATCTATTGGACAGGTCAAGTTGCTGGTCAACAGCAAAGGGAATGATTTCAGCCTCAATATATTTTGGGAGAATTAAAAGTACCTATCTTTATTTGTAGCCAGGCAAACCCTCTCATTTGTTGTGTGAAGCACTTATATGCTAAAAAAATGCATATAAACTCTTTAATTGGTTATAAGCAAAACTGAGCTGCTATCATAGGGAAGCTGTGACTTGTGTTCCGGGCTGTTTCTAGCTGTCTGGGGGCCCTATGCAAGATGCTATTTGGGGGCCCCTATTTTGTCAAACTCTGAGGGAGAGACTCCTAACCTTTTCAGATGATCTGTGGTGATGCAACAGTTTGTTACATTTTAAGAGGAAAACAGGCTCGAGTACATTAATAAATGCAACAGATGCAGCATGTTCCTGAAAGATGATAAACTCATAGCAACTGCATAAAACTTTGAAAACAAGGTGATATAAAAACTCTCCCCACCAATCCAAAACAGTAAAAAATAAATAACTTAACTTACTTAAATGAATAAAAATACAAGGGACCAGCATCCATATTAATGTATGATAACAGTCTTATGTTTCCATTATCCTCCTCCTCAAAAAATAAATATATTCTATTTCATATTATCAATATATTTTGGGAGAATTAAAAGTACCTGTCTTTATTTGTAACCAGGCAAACTAACTTATTTGTTGTGTGAAGCACTTCTATGCTTAAAAATGCATATAAATATATTTTATATATTGAGGCTGAACTTGCAGGTTGGGGCCCGTGGTAGCTGCGGGGCCCTATGCAAATACATAGTCCGCATATAGCAAGAAACGGCTCTGCAAGTCAAAATCATCTTTGGGCATTAATTACCAATAATGGAAATATTAAGGAATCGCAATTAGATTATTTAGTAGCCTGCATCTGTTTGTTTTAAATGAGCACATTTCTTGTAAGGTGCTTTACTGAACCAACTGGTTCTGTCAGTCACAGGACATTTTCATTGGCAAGTGTCCAAAGGGCTGGACTCTGATGAGCTCCGATAAGCTCTTCTATTGCTTTATTAGTAACCAGACTAAATAAATACTTTTCTTAAAGCTGAACAACTCATAGGGTGGTCTGCTCTTGTCTCATCTGTTTCAACATTAAGACTTCAGGGTGAGTAGCCTTTAATATTCAGAAAAAAATAGATCAATAGTCACCTTCCTCTGTGGAATATGTCTGCTTTTGTAATGCTGATGAAGTTATGTACACATCTCATTGTGCCAAATTGAGCTGGTGATGTTATTCTGTATGGTGATATTTTAACAAAACAGATGATAGATGTAGGGTACACATCCTCTTTGTGTCATTGTTGTCTTATGATCTATGCAATTCACCTATGATGAAGTACATCACTGATTTTATGCATAGTATGTGACAATAGCTAAATGTGTTACTGTATTAGTATATTTGAGCTCTGTCATGTTTTGTATTAGCATGATATTAGACAACAATAACTTTTTAACTTCTATTTTATTCCAGTTTTGAAGGATCACCATGGAGAATCCATTGGGTTATATATTAACTGAAGAAATTAAAGAAGCTCTACAAAACAATGATCCAGCCTTAGCTGCTGCAAAGATCCAGGAGCTTTTAGAGAAGAAGAAAAACACCCCACTGAATATTGCCATCACAGGAGAGTGTGGCTCTGGTAATTCCACCTTTGTTAATGCCTTTAGAGGTATAGACAACAAGGATGAGAGAGCTGCACCTACTGGTTGTGTAGAAACCACCTCACAGGTTACAGAATACCCCCATCCTAACTATCCTAATGTTACACTATGGGATCTTCCTGGTGTCTGCACCACCAAGTTTCCAGCTGACAAGTACCTGAATCATGTTGGATTTGAAAAGTTTGACTTCTTCATCATCATATCAGACACTCGCTTCAGAGAAAATGATGTGAAACTCACTCTGGAGATTCAGAAGATGAAAAAGAAGTTCTACTTTGTTCGATCAAAGATTGACAATGACATAAGAGCTGAGGGAAAAAAGAGGGAGTTCAATGCAGAACAGACTCTGGCACAAATCAGGGAAGACTGCATTCAAGGTAAGTAACTTGTCATCTATTACAATAATAAAGAGATTAATTACTGGATTTCCATTATTAAAAACTAATCAGAAAAAACAAGATAAAACTTTGTGTCTGTTTATACTTTATCCTTTATCCTGATGTTACACTATGGGATCTTCCTGGTATCGGCACAAATCAAAACACCAGAAAACTAAATAAGTATGTTTTTAATATCATATGCATTAAACACTGTGATATATTCTGCATACTGGGAACTTTTACACACTTTCTACAAAACTGCACAGCCTTTTTAATTTGTTAAACATAGTGTAACTTCTTTTTCCTTTGCAGTTATATTTATTTATTTACACTGTACGATTACCTCATGCTTTTTGTGACAACCCTTCCTGTTACAGATATATAGCATGAAAGTTGCTGTGCTATTCTTACTTGAGACCTATATCACTCTCCCAAAGTCCCAACTCTGTATGCCTTCTAGAAAGCTAACTAGCTCTACGGTGATCGTATTGCGACAGGACAGAAAATCCTAGCAGAAGGCTCTGCGGTGCACAACATAGTCAAATTTCAGCCCCCTGCCTCAAAGTGTTTATGAATTATTCCAAAAAAGGTATTAATAAACTGTAGTAGGCCTCATCAGGTCCAGAACGGCTGACCTTTGACCTTTCCGAAGGGGGCACTTGTCTGAAACTCGGCACCGTGGTCACCCGTGGCGTCCTGATGCGCAGGTGCGAATTTCAGGCCCCTACCTCAAAGCATTGATGAGTTATTAGAGGTAAGGCGTCAACCTGGGGTCATTTTGGCCTTTTCATTTTGGGGCACTTTCTTTAGTCCAAAAACTACAAACGTGGCTCCTCCTCCTCTGCTCACGTGGTGGGAGCGGTCCTGCTCAGTGACGCTGTGGGAGCAGGTAGGCTACTGTAGGACAGAGGACGAGAGGAAGAAGTTGCTGAACGTGAGTACTATTCACCTATTCACTTTGAAAAGATTGTCTCAGGGACCCAAATTATGAGTGTATTATGCATTATAAGTTTTTAAATGTTTTCTCAGACTGAACTGTCGTGTCAGTGACGTTGGTTGTTCCAGAAATTGCCGTTAATTAAGTGCGTGTTCAGCAGTAGCGGCTGGCCCATAGGGGGCGCTGGGGCTCTGCCCCACCAGCTGTTGAGGGGAAAAAATATTTTTTGCATATATATTTTTTTTTAAATCAATGTCAGTTTTACTTAAGTGTGTGTGCCTACATGCAATTTAAATCATTTGAACAACATTTCCACCAACTGACACTCATTAAACAGTGAATTTCCACTGACAGACAGTGTATCATTCTCTCATGGGGCAATCGGCAAAGTGCCCCTGACCTGCAGCTAAACAGCCAATCCGGTTATGGTTGCTAGGGGGAAATTATGAATAATTGGCCTATCAGCGTCGCCAAATTTAACGCCGGTGGGGCGCTGGAAATTTAGCCCCAACTGCTACGTAAAATGCGTGAAGGTTTAGGATTGCTAAAGCTACATGAGGAGCCAGCGATAGTTTTTTTTCGTAGTGCGACTCCCAGACTCTGTCCTACGCTACGGGGGGAAAAAAATACGCGCGACGACGAAGAGCGATGGCGGTGACAAGCGGAGTTCAAGAGCAGCTTCCACCAAATTCGGTGAAATCATTATTAATGTACCCTTTTGCGAGACGGACGACGGAGGAAAAACTTCTGGTTAAGGAGCTGGGACCCGACAAGCCTGAAATCAACATTTCCCAACAAAACAAGGTGAAAGATAAATGTTACAACCGGAGTTTTTGTCGGAGCTGGTTCAACCGTAAGACGTGGCTGGCAGGTTGTGGAGCCGCCAATGCACTTTTCTGTTTCCCCTGTATCCTCTTCAGAAGTGACAAATGTGATTTGACTTGGACAAAGACTGGACTAACTGACTTAAAGCACCTCTCCGAACGGATCAAGAAGCATGATCGATCCAAAGTTCATATGGAAAACTGCGTAAAGCTAGCTGTGTTCGGAAAGATTAGCATAGCAACGCAGCTAGATGATGGGCACCGCATTGCTGTAAGAAGGCACAATGAAGAGGTAGATAAAAACTGTAATATTTTATCTAAGATCATCGATTGTGTTAAATTTTGTGGTGCTTTTGAATTAGCAATGCGGGGACATGATGAAAGGGATTCCTCAGACAATGCCGGAATATTCAGAGGTTTAGTCGACTTAATGGCATCCATTGATCGGGACTTGAGGGAGCACCTTGAAAATGCGACCGTATTTAAAGGCACCTCGAAGACAGTTCAGAACGAGCTCCTGGACTGTATGCTGGCAGTTCTAAGAGAACAGATCGTGGATGAAGTAAAGACAGCTGAGTTTTTAGCTATCCAAGCTGATGAAACTACCGACATTTCCACACACTGTCAGCTAGTCCTGGTACTAAGATACATCGATGGACGCAACAATATACAAGAGCGGTTCTATGAATTCATCAAGCTACCCGACAGCTGTGCGGATTCAATAGCTGGTGCCTTATTGGAGAGCCTGCACAGCATCCTTCCTGAGGGACAAGAAAAAAGTTGATCGCCCAGGCATATGATGGGGCAGCGGTAATGAGGGGTGCCACTGGAGGAGTGCGACGAAAGGTACAGGACATCTATGCAAACGCTCACTACATTCACTGTTATGCCCATCAGTTAAACCTGGTAATACAGCAGGCAACCTCCCACATCCCTCAGATCAGTCACTTTTTTACCGACATGGGGGGGATTTGCTTCTTTTTTCTCAAAATCGAGCAAGAGAACTGCAGTGCTAGATGAGATGGTGGCGCACCGACTTCCAAGTGCATCATCAACACGTTGGAACTTCAACAGTCGTGCAGTCAACACAGTCTATGAGCACAAGAATGATCTGGTGAAGTGTTTTCAGACCATCCGGAACAGTGAAGCATTTGATGGCCATACGAAGAGAGAGGCTGGAGGCTATGTGAGAATGCTGGAAGATGAAGCTTTCTGTTTTTTCCTAGCCTTGTTCCATAAGATCATGCCACATGTAGACATGCTGTATAATCAGCTCCAGAAGAGACACATCGATGCTGTCTACATCGCAGGAATCACCCAGGCATTCATTAACCGCATGCAGGCTATTAGGTATGTTAAATGCAACATTATGTAGCCTAGCCTAACTGTTAATTCTCTGCATAAATTATGTGTAGCCTTAAATGCTTATATGTCATTTTATTCAAATAATTAATTTATCTGTGAAGTTTAGATGAAATATAATTGCCAGTAATTATAACAACCAATATGTATTGGATCAGGGAGGCTGTTCCTAATCTGGCTGAGGATGAGGAGCACAGGGGACCTGTTCAGGAGCCACCCACAAAGAAACGGAGAACATTGGGAGAAGACACGCAGCACCATTTGGCACTGGAGGTAAGCACTTGCTTACACGCACACAGAGGAACAGACACACAGAGGAACAGACACACAGAGGAACAGACACACAGAGGAACAGACACACAGAGAGGAACAGACACACAGAGACACAGAGAGGAACAGAGACATAGAGAGGAACAGAGACATTATCAAATAAAATCTAATGAAGATGCTTGCCACTTGATACAGTAGTCCAGACTCAAATGTATATTGTCATTTGACGATATCTATGAATAATTACAGTTAACCATTTTGGTTTATTACACAATATAGGCTAGCTATTCAGAACATTAATTGTAGTGAGACATGTGAAGACCTAATTCTTTCCCTTTTTAAAAATTGTATATTATCGCATAGGTATGTGACACCATCATGAGCCATTCCAAGGAGAGGTTTTCTTTCACCAAGCACCTCATCAGCGCCACACTCTTGCAAGGAGACTTGTTCCAACAACACAGCAGAAAGTTCCCAGATTCAGCACTGGAAACCACGGTGGAAGCCTATCCCTCATTGGACAAGGCCAGACTTAAAACAGAACTGTCCCTGATCTACGAGAATGAGGAGTTCCGGAGTTGCAAAGGTGCACTGGCTCTCTATCAGGTTTTGATGGAAAACAACCTTGGAGAAACATTCACTGAAACTGTAAGTCTTCTCAACATCATCATCACAACACCAATGACAACATCAGAGTCTGAGAGGTGCTTCTCTACCTTAAAGAGGATAAAAACCTTCCTTAGGAACACTATGTCACAAGATCGGCTCAACGCTCTGGCTATGCTCTCCATCGAGAAGAAATTGACAAAAGACATTCCTGATTTCAACACCAGGGTCATTGAAAAATTTGCCTCTCAAAAACAAAGACGAGCAAAATTCTTGTATAAATAAAACCTAGAGAGAGAGAGACAAACACATGCGCACACACAGAGGAACAGACACACAGAGAGGAACAGACACACAGAGACACAGAGAGGAACAGACACACAGAGAGGAACAGACACACAGAGAGGAACAGAGACACAGAGAGGAACAGACACACAGAGAGGAACAGACACACAGAGAGGAACAGACACACAGAGGAACAGAGAGGAACAGACACACAGAGAGGAACAGACACACAGAGAGGAACAGAGAGGAACAGAGAGGAACAGACACACAGAGAGGAACAGAGAGGAACAGACACACAGAGAGGAACAGACACACAGAGAGGAACAGACACACAGAGGAACAGACACACAGAGAGGAACAGAGAGGAACAGAGAGGAACAGAGAGGAACAGACACACAGAGACACACAGAGAGGACAGACACACAGAGAGGAACAGAGACACAGAGAGGAACAGACACACAGAGGAACAGACACACAGAGAGGAACAGAGAGGAACAGAGACAGAGAGGAACAGACACACAGAGACACACAGAGAGGAACAGACACAGAGAGGAACAGAGATACAGAGACACACAGAGAGGAACAGAGAGGAACAGACACAGAGAGGAACAGAGACACAGAGAGGAACAGAGATACAGAGACACACAGAGAGGAACAGAGAGGAACAGAGAGGAACAGACACAGAGAGGAACAGAGACACAGAGAGGAACAGAGACACAGAGACACACAGAGAGGAACAGAGACACAGAGAGGAACAGAGACACAGAGACACACAGAGAGGAACAGAGACACAGAGACACACAGAGAGGAACAGAGACACAGAGAGGAACAGAGATACAGAGACACACAGAGAGGAACAGAGAGGAACACAGAGGACAGACACAGAGAGGAACAGAGAGGAACAGAGACACAGAGAGACACAGAGAGGAACAGAGACACAGAGACACACAGAGAGGAACAGAGACACACAGAGGAACAGACACACAGAGGAACAGAGAGGAACAGACACACAGAGAGGAACAGAGAGGAACAGAGACACAGTGTCTTTTAAGTTTATTTTACATTCAATGGGCAATATATAATAATATTATAGTGTTATGTAATTGTAATATAGTTGTGGAGAATGCTTTGTTGTTTCTCTCAGGCTGCAATGACAAATGTATGGCACTGATGCTGTTTTCTCCAAGTAAATGTTGCATTTTTTCTTGATTAGAGAGGGTATTAAAATCATCTGTTTATGTTTAATTTTTGAAAATAACTTGGTTCTAAATTCTTTATATGTTACATTTTAATAGGAAAAGTTCTGTTTCATTCTCTCTTCTCAACTCACACTCACCTTAGACACTCCCCCCCCCTCCACTCACTCACTCATTCACTCACTCACTGTTGATATATACCAAAGAACATAAAAGTGCCCGTAGTCTAAGAATCACCCTTGTGTAGATTCAGCTGAAATCATACCCTTGTTGTGAATTTATCTCTTGATTGTATTGTATAGTATTTGATAGCATAAAGTCTAATATAGCTGTAAATTGTTACTTTTTCTGTGAAACTGGAAACAGTGAAATTAAATTATTATTGTGGAACTGTAGTCATTTTCCGACTGTTCATTTGAATGCTTATGCTAGATTAGGCAGGGAAATCTGTTGGCACACCAGCCCCACCAAGATTTTTTTTCACCAGCCGCCACTGGTGTTCAGTGCGTGTTACATCAAAGAGCCACGCGCATTTTGCCGACAGTGTGTGTGTGTTTGGGACTGAAACTGTGAGTGTATTATGCAGTATTTGTTATTACTGAATAGTAAGTACATTAATTATTAGTAAGAGTTGTTTGAATAAAGTAAATATATTTAATTTTGAAAGGAATTTTCTCAAACGTCTGTCATGTGTGCTTCATGTCTTGCTGACAGACAGTGGCGTCGTTAGGCCTGTTTTAGGGGGGCTTCAATATTCTTAAGCCCCCCTAAATAGTTTGGTGTTGTTTTATTAAAAACATTTTTTTTTTTTTTTTACAAAAAAATGCCAACAAATTCAATATAAAGCGGCCAGCATATCAGTTTAAATAAATAATCATATAACCTGTCATTAAGGGCTTAAATGTGATCATAAATCTGTCAGTCTCCCTTCACTTCGTAGTGTACGGTAGAGAGAGCCCCTTTGGTGCGTTGTTATTCATTCCACCTGTTCAGAATGCAGAACCACATTACTGAAAGTCCAGTCCACGTTTTCACTGCGACCTTGAGCCGAACAGAACACCATTAGGACAAGAACATGAATGGATGGATGAAGAATGGATATAAGAAAGTTTTTCAGGAATGTAAGTATTCATCACTGCTGGTAGTGACAGTTAGTTAGCTCCAGCCCCCAGCTAACAGCAGAAAGTCCATGTAATTAACGAAATGCTCCATGTTTGACAAATAAAAACCTGGCTTACACACTGCAGACAATCTCTGCACGTCTTACCTTTGTTGTTTTGGGTCAAAAGTTACATTCCAGCTGTAAAAGAACACTGCTACTTAGCTAGCTAGTTAGTGTTCATACACTGTGACGGTCCTGTTTGTTCACAGAGTTCAGTGTGCTCTCTCTTTACCATATCTTTGGGCTGACTTCCTTCTGGAGCATCAGCTGTGTTTCTCACTTTACGCATGGATGCACACCGTGAAACAGGAGCTGAGCTCATTCACGTATGATTATCATCAGTGGATAATAATAATAATAATAATAATAATTACACTAATAATAATCACTCCACTACCCCTATTGGCCTGTAGGCGTCAGGGCAGAGGAGCACAGTGAGTGAGAGGGGAGAGACCTCTACTGGAGAGGTGAGTCTAAAGGATTTCACAGAATAGAGTCATTTGTGACGCAGACAGTCTTGGAATTTTATGGACCTCAGTTTGAATATGAAATATGAAACATTTCAGTCAAGGTGCACCATATAAGACTTATTTAACTTGAGCTTTTATTTGAGAGTAATGATTAGAAAGTGGAGAAAGCCAAGTTATATACACACACACATAATAAATACTAATAAATAACTACTAATAACTAATAAATAATTTCTCAGTCTTTGCTAGGTGTTTGTGAAATTTTGTGCGCTTCTTTCGCTCACATCCTGTGCATCTCCTTGGGGCTAAACCCCCCTGTCCTTAAAACCTAGTGACGCCTCTGCTGACAGAGACAGTTTCCTGGTCACTGAACCTAGTTTTTCTTTCTTTAATTTTAAAGATGACCAAACCGAAGACCATGGGGAAATGCCCAATCTGTGGCAAATGCCTCCAGCTTGTGGCAAAACATCTCAGGGCAACGCACAATGTGCAACACCCTAGAGCCGGGCTATTCAATTGGCGGCCGGCCGGGTCCGGCCCCTGAGGAATTTTGTACCGGCCCTTAGAGTGTAGAGCCCGACCGATATGGAATTTTTAAGGCCGATACCGATACAAATATTTGGTGATTTAAAAATCTGATATTCCGATATACATATTTAAAAAAGAAATTCCAGAAACACGTAACAAAACATAAACAGATTTCCCTAACATTAGTTACATGTAGATATTATTATTATAATTATTATTATTATTATCATCATCATCATCATTTGTATTATTATTAAACAAGACAAAGGTCACTCCTAATGTTTTTTTTTTTGTGTGTAATAGTCACTATTGAGCTACCTTATAATTACAATGTCAACTTGTTTATCCCTTTACCTGCACTCTTTTAATTCTATCCATCAAGCTACAACAAACAATTTTCAATCATCATTTGCTGCCTGCCTTCTAAAATCTACTACTTAGTGATGCACTAAATCCATTATGTGACTCGTTAATGCTGCGGCTGAATGACAGTCAGCAACTCACACTTGCGTAATTGGATTTCACACACGTGTAAAAGCAAAGCTAACTTTTATGCACAAGCTGTTTGATACTTTTTCTCTATGTCTAAATGTTCACTCCTCACATGCCTAACTTACGTTTTACAATGTCTGTAACTACAGATATGCTAGTTATAAATACAGTAATCATTACTTTATTTAGGCAGAATAAGTTCGTTGTGGTTTCCAAGCTCATTAATGTTAGCGTCTTCCACTGATAGTCATGGCATTAGCTAGCTTTGTGGTTAGCTAAGTCTATGATAAGCCATAATTTAGCAATGGATAACGTCATATGCTGCTGCAAATGATTGTAAAACATAGTTTTTCCAAATAACGGGCCGGGGAGAGATAACTGTCACGCTATTAAAGAAATACATCTTCAGTCACATTGTCAAGAGTTAAACCGACACTATACTGTAACAACTAACGTACTAGCTAAATGCGTTTCACTCTCGGCTTACACGTAACAGCAGCAAAACTGGACATGGTAGTCATGAATTTCGTCATGCTTATTTGAGTTTAGAGAACTGATGGGGGTGTTTTTTTAATTGTTAGTCAAGCAATGTATGTCTCGTGACAGTTGCCAGCTTACCATGAACACACTTCACCGATGATAACTCGTTTGCTCTGCCCGACTCGGCCTGGATCAGCTGGTTGTAGGGTTTGTGGTTGTAAACACGAGTGTTGCCAACAGGGACGTTGTAGAGTGTCCTCTGGTGGACCAACTATGCAACGGCAACACTCATAACATGGTTGAAGTGCGTTTCGTCCGTTTTTTAAAATCATTTATCGGCCATTATAAATGCCGATACCAATAGTTTGGAAAATGCCTAATATCGGCCGATAATATCGGCCCACCGATAAATCGGTCGGGCTCTATTAGAGTGTACTGTAATTATTACACATGGATAGTCTCATATAATGCATGACTATGACTAATTGTACATTCTTTCGTGCAGTAGGAGGCAGTATGCGCACGTTTAAGTCATGGTGGAAAAACAGGTAGAATATACCCGTTTTAGCCGGACATATATTTTGGGGCACCGCACATGACCAATTAAAAATCGCCATTCGCAGCGCGCTCTGGTGCAACGCTCTGACTTGTTACTTTCAAGCATGAAGGTTGGCTAACAAGACAAAATGTCTCTCTCTACCTTAAAAAAAGGAAAAGTTGACTCAGAGAACAGGCAGTTCAACAATGAATGGACAGAGAAATACGTGTTTATTGCTGTTGATGCGAATCCTGTGTGCTTAATCTGCAACGAGTGCCTCGCCGTGTGTAAAGAGTATAATTTGAGATGGCATTTCAACACAACGCATGCTAACTTTAGTACTACTTTCCCACCGGGCTCTGCCGCTCGGAGGCAGAAGATATCGGGGCTTACTTTCTGTTATGAGCAAAGACGTCGTATATTGTTCCGGGCTTGTACGGATCAAGAGAGAGCAAATTTGATGTTGCCTGTCATTTAAATGAGTGCAATCTTAAATATCTGTGAAATGGCTGACCGAGACTGATTGTTAAGGTGTCTGATTTAAGTTCTAAATGGACAAAAGTTAGTACAGTAGTAGTCCATGTGTGGATTTATGTGCATATGTTGTTCTGCATTTACAAAATAGAATATATTGACTCCTTCAGTATGTTGTTGTAATTTCTTTATTTGTTGCCGTGATTACTCATATTCTCTGGCCCCTTAGTTTGCCTCAGATTCATGAACTGGCCTCAATTCCAAATTATTTGAATAGGGCCATCCTAAACAAAATGGCCACAGGGAGAACCCCAGTGCCCCCAGGACCCTGCCCCATGCCCAATTGTTCACCACATCTACTCAATATAGAGAAGCATCTCATGGGCCACAGTGGTGTGTCCAGGCAGAGGCTGGCGAGGAAGAGGGATACACTTAAAAAAAGGCTGCAATTGCCCTCCTTTCAGCGCTGAGGGCCACCAATCCTGTGCCACCCATGATGAGCACACTGGACACAGAAGACCTAGGAGAGGGGTCCTCCACCCATACCCAAGCCTGCCAGAACCCGTCCTGCATCCAGCCGATGCAGAGGGTTCAGGTCTTTAGGGCGGAGAACCAGCAGCTGAAGGATGAGGTTGCTGACCTCAGGATGTATGAATGAAAAATCCATAGCAAATATACATTGTATCCATAATCAATTTCTTTTAATAATTAAATCATTACTTTGTCATTAATTTGCAGCCCTGTTTTCTCTTGCTGTTCGTTTTTCCCTCCCCCAGCCTCAGCCTTCAGATTCATCTGACTCCTCTTCGGAAGAGGAGTCGGAGGACCCCTTGGAGCCCGATCAGCCAGAGGAGCTGGAGGAGCCCGAGCAGCTGGAGGAGCCCAAGCAGCCCTCGGAGCCCGATCAGGGACCTGAACAGTCATTAACAGGATCCCCTGCGAAATTGAAAATAACCGCCTGACTGAACATAAGAGAATTGAACAGGAAAGGGCCAAACATGAAACCATTAAATATGACAACATGATAAGGCTAAAAAATGAAGAAGCTCAGATGAGAGAGCATCAGGAAGGCTGATTGCGGAAGACCAGCTTTTCTTGGAGCAGCAGAGATTGTGGGCTCAAGAAAGCAGAGAAAAGCACTTCCAAATGATCAGGGACAACAACGCGATGGGGGCTGAAAAACGTGCTCGCCTCGAGCAGCTAAGAGCCGAAGAGCGTGACGCTGCAGTGAGGAAGACCGAGGAGGAAGCACGGAGGGACGAAAGACTCGAGCAACATGTTGCTGGGGAACTTCAGAAGGCCACAGAGGTGCTTCACCAACACCGTGGCAGGGTCATCCTGAGGCCCACCCACAAACTCGCACCTGTGCACCTCCAGTCCCGTCCTCCCACACGCGTCCCCACAGTAAGCCCCATCTACGTCCCTGCTACCACCAGACGGGTCCCAGCCTTTAGCAGTGAGGGGTCCAGTTACTTCGCGGCACTTACCCTGGAGCCACTGCCCAGATTAGGCCGGCCGAGACAGCGGAGTAACCGGACCACGATCAGTTATCTGCAACCGACAGGCCAGTACCAGGTGTCCTCCTCATACACCCACTTCCCTCCGATCTGAATACATGTGGACACACACACACACACACACACACACACACACACATAGATGACAGGATTGCCAGGTTCTGATTCAGGCCAGACCTGTGTGCATCCTGTCTTCATATATGTTAGGGTTTTCTCCAGGTGCTCTGGTTTCCTCCCTTGGATATATTCACAAAAAAAAAACAAAAAAACAAACATAAATAATAATTATTATTATTATTCCCCTCCTAATCATATCACCTTCAGTAAACATTTTGATCCCATAAAAAAAAAAAACAACACACAATGAAATAAAAAAATGTAATCATAAAGTTTTATTTCTCTCTCTCTCTGTCAGTAACAAGAAATGTACATTGTAAGGTAGAGGTCTGCCATTTTCCCCCACTCTTTTTGAATAATAATAAAAAAGAAATAACTCCACCATAATCATCCCTGTCTTTTTAATCTTAAGGATGCTCTAAAATTCTGTTGTGAGAATGAATATGACCCACAGTGCATCATGGAAAATGACAAACACATTGCAGGAGTTACCATTGAGTGACAACATTGAGTTTAATTATCGAAATAATGGCATATCAAAACTAAAAACTGAGACCTACTCAGCTCTTACTACCAGAGACGGAGGCTGCTTTCCCGCGGGAAGTGTGCTGAAGATTTCGTAAGAAAGACTGACTGAGTCATGGCAATTTTTCCACTTAAGCTCTAAATCGCCCGCTCTTTTTCTGTAATAGTCTCCAGAAATGTACATCGTAACTGTATTAAATCATAAAATGAATATGCTGTGTCATCAGATATTAACCAACCCTGTCCTCCCACAGGCGTCCCCGCAGCGAGCCCTATCTACGTCTCCGCAACCCCCAGCCACTTCCAACCCCGTCCTCCCACACACATCCCCGCAGCTAGCTCCATCTACGTCCCCACTTCTACCGGACAGCTCCCACCCAAAACATATCAAGGTACCGCCTTTAGAAGTGAGGGGTCCAGTTACGTATATAAATAAATCAATTTTCCATAAACTTCACTACTTTGAAAATCATTGAAAATGCTACTAAATTTAAAATTTAGTAGCATTTTATGTGTTTTAAAAAAATGTTATGTGTCACATTATATCACACTAAAGAAAAGAAATGATTAAAATACTGATTAATAATTAAATATGTCATTATCAAAATTACTGTTTGTTAATTTTGTTAATTATATTTGCTGTTATGTATATAGATATATATGTGTATCTGTGTACAATGCTTAGTAAGATAAAATGGTAAATCAATCCATTTAAGTTTAATGTTCAATTAATTAAAAATAGTGTAAAAGTAGGATAGAAATCAGAATAAATGGTTAATATGGAAGCAATGTCAGTAAATAAATAATTGAACAAATGTACTAATAATGTATATGTTGTAATATTAGTAATATATGTAATAAGTAATAAGATATACTATAATAATAAGTAATAATAAATAGTGTGCCATTCTCAGGCACACTCAATTATTTTGTGCCTAAAAACATGAAATACAGTGGTGTCGTTTAGCTCAGTTGGTAGAGCATCTGCCCCATGTACAAAGGCTCAGTCCTTGCCGCAGTGGCCCAGGGTTCGAATCCGACCTGCGGCCCCTTGCTGCATGTCATTCCCCATCTCTCTCTCCCCACATTCCTGTCACTCTTCAGCTGTCTATGTCAAATAAAGCTTGAAAAGGCCAAAAAAATGAAACATGACAACATGATAAGGTACAGTGAGGAAGGAGAAGCCAGGTGTCCGGAGGGAGTACTACTGAAGGCCCGCTGGTTAAAAAATCACGGTGGTGGTTGTGAGGAGATCACATATAGACGACCTGATGAGGACTATATTAAAACTGCTGATATCCATCAGATGTACCAAAATAGTATCGCTAGGGACCTGAACACAGTCACTAACAGGATCCACTGCGATATAGAAAATAACCGCCTGACTGAAAATAAAAGAATTATACAGGAAAGGGCCAAACATGAAAGCATTAAATATGACAAAAAGATCAAGCAAAAAAATGAAGAAGCTCAGATGAGAGAGCATCAGGAGCTTCTGAACAAAAGACTCCAAGCCCAGTCTGTAGCTCAAGCTCAGCTTAGACAAATTTCAGAAAAGGAGCTTGAGAAGAGAAGAGAGAAACACCAGGAGCTGAAGGAGCGGGCAATGCTCAACGAGAGTATTGCGTGAGAAGCCCGGGAGCGCAGCCGTCGGGCAGAAGAACTAGCTGAGTCCAAGAAAAGGGAACTAAGAGCTCGCACGGAAGAGGTTCTTGAAAAAAGACTGGACCGAGAGAGAGAGGCCCAATTACTGCAGCTAGAGGAGCAGAGAACTGAACTTGCTCGTCTTGAATTGGAAGAGAAGAGGCGCCAAAGGAAGACTGAGCAGGCCGAGAAGTTCAGACAGCTCCAGATACCCAAACAAATAGTTTCGGACAAACTGGCAGCCTTTAAAGAAGAGCAGGCTATTAACGCGTCTCTGAGAGAGGAGCAGAGACTCGAAAGGGATGTGGCTTTAATTGAGGCTGAACGTGCAAAGCAGCCTGCAATAGACGCAGAGAGGAAGGCTGAAGTACTTGAGTCCATTGCTGCCCACAGACAGAGTGTGATGTGGGAGAAGGAGACCACGGAAAGAGAAGAGCGTCAGAGGGCTGTGGAGGAACGGAAGGCTCAAATTGCGGAACACCGGCTTTTCTTGGAGCACCAGAGATTGAGAGCTCAAGAAATTAAAGAGAAACACATTCAACTGATCAGGGACAATGAAATGATGGCGGCTGAAAAACGTGCTCGCCTCGAGCAGCAAAGAAACGAAGAGCACGATGCTGCAGTGAGGAAGGAGGAAGGAGGAGGAACAACGGAGGGACGAAAGACTCCAGCAACATGTTGCTGGGGAACTTCAGAAGGCCACAGAGGTGCTTCACCAACACCGTGGCAGGGTCATCCTGAGGCCCACCCACAAACTCCCGCCCATCCACCTCCAAACCCATCCTAACACACGCGTCCCGGCAGCTAGCGCCATCTATTGATTAATAATTAAATGTTATTGTCAAAATAGCTTTTTGTTACTTTTGTTAATTATATTTACTGTTATGTATATAGATATATATGTGTATCTTTGTACAATGTTTAGTAAATAAAATGGTTAATCAGTTCATTTCAGTTCAATGTTCAATAAATTAAAAATAGTGTAAAAGTAGGATAGAAATCAGAATAAATGGTTAATATAGAAACAATGTCAGTAAATAAATAATTAAATAAATGTGCTAATAATGTATATATGTTATAATATTAGTAATATAAGTAATACGTAATAATGTATTCTACAATAATAAGTAATAATAAATGTAATAATTGTACACTAGAAAATTTCTAAATAAATTTTGAGTGTGCCTGACTCTGGCCCCGTCACGCCCACACATTAAGTAGCTGAGGAAGAGGAAAAACTGAGGAAGAGGCTGTGCGCATTTACGCACAAGGTACACTGGATCATCAGGACCTGACAGTTATTCATTTTCTCTGTTCTGTAGCATATCTACACAGATCAGCTGTTACACATAGTCTCAGGTTCATACGGGATTGTTTCGAAGAAAGCATAACTTATAGATGAATCCCAAGCCCCATCAGAGCTGTCAGGATATTTTTATTTTTAAGTAGCTGAAATTATTTTAGTTATCCCTTTCACTCTTGCCTTTTTTACATTTCGAACAAAAAACAATAAACAGACCGTTTTTTCCGGTTTTTCGTTGTCTGAATCAAAATCGAAAAACCGAGAAAACCAAATTCAAATAACGGTCCGATATTGGTTTCTGTAAAGGCCTCTTTTCATCTTTAATCTCGTAAAGAAGGTGAAGAAAAGTAAAACAGGTGAGCTTCACGGAAGTCCAAGTAGCCTTAATGTGGGCCAAAAAAAAAGCCAAGAGAATAAAGCGAACCTGAGGCACCCTGGTAGCTCAAGCTCGTCAACACTGCTTCAATTGTGAAGTGAAGCAGCTGTTAAACTCAAAATTTGTCATCATAAAGTAAATAATTATTTGTACACTGAGACGAGCGTGCGCACAGGCGTCCACTGCGTTCACACGTGGCACGGCACGAATAACCCCTCGCTATTTGATTTCCACAAACACTACACAGTGTGTGCCTGTACGCTCACGTAGAATTGTAACAGTTAACAGTTACGCGTGGTCTTCATGTCACGTATTTGAGGCGTAGTTCACCCGTCACGTAGGCGTATGCTCAACAACGCGTGTGCAGCGTCTGCGTGACGCCTACGTGACGCCCGTCTGTCCATTGAAAGTTAATTTACACGCACACGTTAGAGGTTTGATGTCATCGCATAGGCGCTGTACACGCGTTTTTAGTATAGTGTGCTGGCATAAAATGCCCCCCATAGTGTGTGTTTGTCTGTCTGTCTGTCTGTGTGTCTGTGTGTCTGTGCGAGAGAAGGATAAAATGGCCGACATTCAACCTGTATTATTGACAGTCATTGTTATTATACAGAGAGTTCAATAAAGTTAATCACAGTCAGGCTTGTGGGGGGCAGACTTTGGTTGCCAAGCAACTAGGGCCAGGTGGAGGCCACCAATCAGAGCAGAGCAAGGAACTGCAGCTGCTCCCGTGACATGTGACACCGCTGAGAGAGAGAAAAACGTCTGAAAGTACCCCTCAAACAGGAAGGCTTTTTGGCCAAACCGTAGTTCTTATCATTGAACCGGCTTCACTATGAGCATCCTGAGCTCTTCCTCAACTAGGAAATGGGACTTTTAGAGCAATGGAAAGAAACTGTTACCTCTGCGTTCCTCCAGAAATGTTCCCTCCTTTTTAACATAGATATATACATAATATATTATATATATATATATATATATATATATATATATATATATATATATATATATGTGTGTGTGTGTGTGTGTGTATACACAATATATACATAAACATACATTAGAACTAACCTATTACAAAGTAACCATGCGTTAAAATTTACCTGTGATAAATCTAAATTTAAATATGTACAGAGAAATTAAAAATGTGCAGAGGAGTTAAACTCTAAAGGTTAAAAAATGTGCAGAGTAATTAAACATATGCATAAAAAATAAATATATAACTGTGTTAAGAAGTTAACCCGTGCTAAACATCTATACATAAACTATATAAAAGTAGAAAGTAACTGTAGAAATAAAAATGGTATATACAAATAGAAAACTATATTAAAAATATAAAGTGACTGTAGAAATAAAGATGTTTTATAAGAATATGAGAAAGAAGTACAAATGGGGATTAAAGACTGTGTGCAGTTAAGTTAGGCTGTAAACAGATGAATGAAAGTCACAGTCACAGCATGTAGCAGAGAAATGTAGAAATGGCAATGACAGAGAGTCCAGGAAGTGTTGCAAAGAGAGTTTAGATTTGTCTATTGTCTATTGTGCCTGCTGCCATCACTGAGAGCTGTTGTACAGTCTGATGGCGAGAGGGACGAAAGAGTTCTTGAGTCTGTTTGTGGAGCAGGATTGAGACAGCAGTCTGCCACTGAACACACTCCTCTGCCTGGTGATGGTGTTGTGCAGAGAGTGGTGGGCATTGTCCAGTATGGACAGCAGTTTGTCCAGGCGTGGCAGTCTATGAGGCTGTGGGTCGGTGTTGATGCCGCATCAGTGCGTTCCACACCCAAACTAAGTCTGACAGCTTTAGCAGACAAATATGAGTGAGAAGACACATTTTCCTACGTTTCTATGTATAAAGTATTTCTGCTTTGATGTTGCTATGAGACAGTATACCAACACATCACTGAGAGTCACACCGTTTCAGACAATACAGTGTGTGCAGTTTTAACATACAAGTTTTAAGATACAAATAACATACACACAAGGCACACACAAGACACAAACAACATAGATACAATACAAACAAAATACAAACAGGGTACACGCAAGATACACACCGGAGACACACGACACAAACAGGATGCACCGCTACAGTCAGGAAGAAGAAGCCAGGTGTCCGGAGGGAGTACTACTGAAGGCCCGCTGGTTAAAGAATCACGGTGGTGGTTGTGAGGAGATCACATATAGACGACCTGACGAGAACTTTGTCCAAACAGCTGATATCCATCAGATGTACCAAAATAGTATCGTTAGGGACCTGAACAGCAGAATCGTTAACAGGAAACCAGAAATGGTCCAAGAGTTTGAGTTTAGTTTCAGTCTTCTTAAACATAGCAGTCGATCCCCTCAGTGTACACCTGATTTTCTCCATATAAACAAACTAGAAAATATCTTTTATATATTTTAGACAGTCTGATCTTTAGGTAAGTGATAGAGGTGGAGAATCTTACATTGTAGCAACCCGTGCCTAGCAGACATGGAGGAAGAGTGGAACCACCACAACCACTCGTCCCATACACAACGCAGCATTTCTGTGCCTTGTATTATGCTATATGAATAGATGAATAAATAGATAAGAGATACTTCAAAAACAATAGTGATACATATTGTACTGCTGCCTGTTGTCAGTGTTGTTTGAGGTCATTATGTGGTGCACTGAGTTAGATTAACTGTTGAACGACATTATAAAATAATGAATAACTCAGTACTGAGAAGTGTGTATAATCAGTAGCACAAAAATATAAACTGTGATCTTTTTAGTGCCTTTTATTATTATTATAACACATTCACATCCCTGTACATCAAAAGTGAACTGAAACAATCTCTCATTTATTTTAATTAGCTTTCACTTTGATGCAATACTAAAGTTTTATCACTGGAGGGCGGTATTACGATGCTATATAAATATGTGAAACCTTTGCTGTCAAGATCCTGCAAGAAAAGAGTCACAAATCAAAACACCAGAAAACTAAATAAGTATGTTTTGTTTTGCGCAGCGTGTGGGCTACCTCTTAGTGCCATATCAACCGGAGAAGACATCGTCCATCATCCATCAACAACTATCCTCCGTTAACATGGTGAGTGTTTGTGTTGTCGGTTCATTTATTTCGTTGCTGTTTTGTTGCAGTGACTGTAGTTGACGTTACGTGCAACATTGTTGTCGCTGTGAGCTAAAATCAGCTTTAACTTTAATTAGCTGATCAGGGACAACGACGTGATGTCAATATTCTGCAAGAAAAGTGGTTGAGAGTCACAAATCAAAACACCAGAAAACTAAATAAGTATGTTTTGTTTTGCGCAGCATGTGGGCTACCTCTTAGTGCCATATCAACCGGAGAAGACATCGGATGTCCTATCACGCGGTACTTGGAGCTTCAACCGGTCTGGCCTCCACCAAAACTGCAGATAAGTGGTCTCGGCCTGTCGCTCTCCAGGCTTCCTCCCCCTTCTCAACCACTGTCGTGACCCCCCCCCCCCGATACAGAAAAACCTATTCCTATTCCCTGTCCTGTCCCTTCCACCTCCCCATATACACATGCATACCTACAGACATTGCATCAGACTGAACTGAACTTTTGGACATACACACACCCTCTCAAACTTGGACCTGCAACTAAGAAGAACTGAACTAAATCTGCAACCATTCACTCATGGTTTCCTTATGGTGAATGCGTTTTTTGTTATTCAGTTATATGGACTTTGGGACTGGCATTTGAAGTTGAATTAGTATTGTTTTTTTTTTAAATATATTAATTTATTGTTCGATTAACTTTTTCTTTCCTACAGTGATTTATCTGTTTGATTTTTTTGATTGGCGATGATTGATGGATAATACATTTTTCATTTTCAGACTTGGTTGACCAGTGTTTTGTTTGGGGGAATTATCTTTTGTAACCAGGGTTTGAGCTAGCGGGATTTTTTTTCGGGTTTACATATTTGTTTTTTTCCATATGTGAACAAATATACGACAGGTTGCCTTGTGCTCCTGTCTGGCGCCCAACTTTAACATTTCAAGCACCTTTTTCAGCCCCTACGCTACAACTTCTTTTTCCTTTGCAATTATATTTATTTATTTACACTGTACGATTACAACCTGCTTTTTGTGACAACACTCTGATGTGCAGTTATATATATGGGGTAACATGTCCATATACTGAACACAAGTATTTAACTTCTCCTACAATAGGTACAGACAATGGCAGAGCCTTCAAGAGCCCGTTTGTTGTTTAATGCAACTTCCCCTGAACTTATCTTTATGACTCCAATTTAACCCCTCATTAGGTCAAAGGTCAATGTCATAAAACTTCATACTCAGTTTGACGAGAAGTGTGGAGTATATCTTTCTCACAAAATCTGCACAAATGAATGAAAAGGAGCTGCAGAAAAAAGAGAGGGGGGCAGGTGGCTTTCAGAAGGCCGTTATCACGGCAGATATCCATCAGCTTTTCCAAAACAGTCTTGTTACTGACCTGAATAATGCTTAAGAAGATCAACTGTGATATGGAAATTTATAAACTGATTTAACTGAAGAAAAAGAGAACAGCAGAAGGTACGAGGTACGACCCATCTAAATGGTCAATATGGAAGTAATGTCTGAGAATGTTTTGCTGGTTTTAATACAAATATATCACAGAGTACATCAACTTCTGTGGCGACAGCATCGTACCCACCAGGAGGGTGCGATGCTTTTCAAACAACAAGCCCTGGATCACCAGTGACCTGAAGGAGCTGCTGAACAGGAAGAAGAGAGCCTTCAGGGACGGGGACCGGGAGCTACTGAGGAGCGTCCAGAGGGAGCTGAAAAGAAAGCTGAGGGAAGGCAAGGAGGCATATCTGATGACTACAGACCAGTTGCCTTGACGTCCCATGTTATGAAAGTCTTGGAGAGACTGGTTTTGGCCCATCTGAGACCTCAGGTGACCACCTCCCTAGACCCGCTGCAGTTTGCCTACCGCCCCACGGTTGGTGTTGAGGACGCCATCATCTACCTGCTTCAACGGGCCCTCTCTTACCTGGATAGAGCTGGCAACACTGTGACGATCATGTTCTTTGATTTCTCCAGTGCCTTCAACACGATTCAGCCTACACTGCTGAAGGAGCTGCTCCAGGTGCTGCAGGTGGATACCTCCACAACCTCCTGGGTAACTGACTACCTGATGGACAAACCACAGTTTGTGAGGCTGAAGGGATGTGTGTCTGATCGGGTGGTTAGCAACACAGGAGCACTGCAGGGGACTGTACACTCACCTTGCCTCTTCACGCTGTACACCTCAGACTTTCAGCACCACTCTGAGTCCTGAATGTGGCCAAAACGAGGGAGATGATTGTGGACTTCAGGGGGACTAGGTCTGACCTGAGCACAGTTTCCATCCTGGGTGAGGAGGTGGAGGTGGTGCAGGACTATAAGTACTTGGACGTGCACCTGGATAATAGACTGGACTGGAGATGCAACACTGAGGCTGTCTACAGGAAGGGACAGAGCACATTCTACTTTCTGAGGAAGCTCCAGTCTTTTAATGTGTGCAGTAAGATGTTGCAGATGTTCCACCAGTCTGTTCTTGCGAGTGCAGTCTTCTTTGCAGCCATCTTTTGGTGGAGCAGCATCAGAGCCAGCGACACAAAAAAGCTGAACAATCTGATCAAGAAGGCTGGCTCTGTGCTGGGGACTGCTCTGGAGCCCCTGCAACTGGTTGTGGAAAAAAGGATGCTCCACAAACTGCTCAGTATTATGGACAATAGCTCACATCCACTACATGACCTCCTGCTCAAACAACAGAGCAGTTTCAGTCGGAGACTGCTGCAGCTCCACTGTAAAAAGGACCGCTACAGGAAGTCATTCCTACCAACTGCTATAACTTTGTACGACGACTCCCCTCTGTTAAGAGAGAGGAGACTCATTCTGAACAGTTGAGCTGATGGACATAATAAGGGATGCACATTTGCACAAGTAATTGCACAAGAGTCCATATGTATATTTTTGTTATGTATATTTTTTAGAGGTAGAACCATATGTTCTTCCTCTTCAGAGTTTATTCGATTCTAATTATACTGTGTCATCATTTTTACCTCATGCCTGTTTATAGTGTTCTGTTGTCTTTTGCAACAAAAGAATTTCCCTTCGGGGATCAATAAAGTACTCTATCTATCTATCTATCTATCTATCTATCTATCTATCTATATATATAATTAAAATAAAAAAAACTTTTATTTTGAAAAACAAAACACCTTTAATTTGAAAAATTAACAAAACATTCAAGGTATGTGATGATGTCATCAACTTTAAAAGTAAACATCACATGACCTGGTGACATCACAATTGGAATGTGCCTTTGATGTTGCTATGAGACAGTATACCAACACATACTGAGAGTTTTAACACAAGATACAAATAACATACACACAATGCACACACGAGACACAAACAACATAGATACAATACACAAACAAAATACAAACAGGGTACACACAAGATACACACCGGAGACACACAACACAAACAGGATGCACAGGTACAGTGAGGAAGGAGAAGCCAGGTGTCCGGCGGGAGTACTACTGAAGGCCCGCTGGTTAAAAAATCACGGTGGTGGTTGTGAGGAGATCACATATAGACGACCTGATGAGGACTATATTAAAACTGCTGATATCCATCAGCTTTATCAAAATAGCATCGCTAGGGACCTGAACACAGTCACTAACAGGATCCACTGCGATATAGAAAATAACCGCCTGACTGAAAATAAAAGAATTATACAGGAAAGGGCCAAATATGAAAACATTAAATATGACAACAAGATCAGGCAAAAAAATGAAGAAGCTCAGATGAGAGAGCATCAGGAGCTTCTGAACAAAAGACTCCAAGCCCAGTCTGTAGCTCAAGCTCAGCTTAGACAAATTTCAGAAAAGGAGCTTGAGAAGAGAAGAGAGAAACACCAGGAGCTGAAGGAGCGGGCAATGCTCAACGAAAGTATTGCGAGAGAAGCCCGGGAGCGCAGCCGTCAGGCAGAAGAGCTAGCTGAGTCCAAGAAAAGGGAACTAAGAGCTCGCACGGAAGAGGTTTTTGAAAAAAGACTGGACCGAGAGAGAGAGGCCCAATTACTGCAGCTAGAGGAGCAGAGAACTGAACTTGCTCGTCTTGAATTGGAAGAGAAGAGGCGCCAAAGGAAGACTGAGCAGGCCGAGAAGTTCAGACAGCTCCAGATACCCAAACAAATAGTTTCGGACAAACTGACAGCCTTTAAAGAAGAGCAGGCTATTAACGCGTCTCTGAGAGAGGAGCAGAGACTCGAAAGGGATGTGGCTTTAATTGAGGCTGAACGTGCAAAGCAGCCTGCAATAGACGCAGAGAGGAAGGCTGAAGTACTTGAGTCCATTGCTGCCCACAGACAGAGTGTGATGTGGGAGAAGGAGACCAAGGAAAGAGAAGAGCGTCAGAGGGCTGTGGAGGAACGGAAGGCTCAAATTGCGGAACACCGGCTTTTCTTGGAGCACCAGAGATTGAGAGCTCAAGAAATCAAAGAAAAAAACATTCAACTGATCAGGGACAATGAAATGATGGCGGCTGAAAAACGTGCTCGCCTCGAGCAGCAAAGAAACGAAGAGCACGATGCTGCAGTGAGGAAGGCCGAGGAGGAACAACGGAGGGATGAAAGACTCCAGCAACATGTTGCTGGGGAACTTCAGAAGGCCACAGAGGTGCTTCACCAACACCGTGGCAGGGTCACCCTGAGGCCCACCCACAAACTCGCGCCCGTGCGCCTTCAGCCCCGTCCTCCCACCAGCGTCCCCGCAGCTAGCCCCATCTACGTCCCTGCTACCCCCAGCCACCTCCAGCCCCGTCCTCCCACACACATCCCCGCAGCGAGCCCCATCTGCGTCCCCACTACCACCAGACGGGTCCCACCCTTTAGCAGTGAGGGGTCCAGTTACGTCACGGCACTTACCCTGGAGCCACTGCCCAGATTAGGCCGGCCGAGACAGCGGAGTAACCGGACCACAGTCAGTTATCTGCAACCGACAGGCCAGTACCAGGTGTCCTCCTCATACACCCGCTTCCCCCCGATCTGAATACATGTGGACACACACACACACACACACACACACACACACACACTCTCACACACACATAGATGACAGGATTGCCAGGTTCTGGTTCAGGCCAGACCTGTGTGCATCCTGTCTTCATATATGTTAGGGTTTTCTCCAGGTGCTCTGGTTTGCCCACTTTTAAAATATCTTAAAAGAAAAAAAAACCCACTTGAACACACACACACACACACACACACACACACACACACTGATATATAAATTAATCGATTATTAGCATATATAGATGACAGGATTGCCAGGTTCTGGTGAAGGCCAGCTGAGTAGTTTGCATCCTGTCTTCATATGTTAGGGTTTTCTCCAGGTGCTCTGGTTTCCTCCCTTGGATATATTCACAAAAAAAAAACCATAAATAATGATTATTATCCTCCTAATCATGTCACCATCAGTAAACATTTGGATCACATAAAAAACAAATAAATAAAAAAAATCGTAATCATAAAGTTTTATTTCTCTCTCTATCTTTCTGTCAATAACAAGAAATGTACATTGTAAGGTAGAGGTCTGCCATTTTCCCCCACTCTTTTTGAATAAAAATAAAAAAGAAATAACTCCACCATAATCATCCCTGTCTTTTTAATCTTAAGGATGCTCTAAGATTCTGTTGTGAGAATGAATATGACCAGTGGTGTAGTCCAGGGTATACCTACTTATTTTTCAGTCAGCATTGCGTATACCCACTTCTAAATCCCCCCTGATGCGCACCATTTAGTAATATCTGTCAGCCAGATTGCCCATTTTTTCCTCAAGGATGGTGAAGCCATGACCCACCCTCCTCTGCCTCTAATTGGCCTTGTACTCGCTGCTTTCACTGATTAGATTGGTTAACTTTAGGTATGAGGACTGATGAGCCAATCAGAGGCAGAGTAGGGCGGGTCATGCCGAGGAAAATATCGCTAACACCTCAGGTGCCAGTGAAAAAAAAACAAAACAAAAAAAAACCCTCAGGTGCCAGTGCCACTTGACTACGATAACGGCAGCAGACCAAACAACAGATGAAGAAATAACACAACAAGCGGCGGTGTGCCACCCGGTAAATGAACATGTTCAAAACAAAGCATTAATTCAAAAATGATGATATTCAATATTTGTAGCGAAATTTATATATATCTAACGAAGTATGCTATAAAAATAGTGTTCAGCTATTGAAAACCAAATAATTTCAATTTTATGACAGTGCACTTTTAAGTTTATCTGATTGGTTTTGATGTTTGGAAGAGAATGATTTGTGTGTTTTATTTAAGATGAAATATGAACAAGGATGCATTGTCAACTTCAGATTTGAAGTATTTTATTTAAATAAATGTGCAAAAAATAACCGAAACACCATGTTTGCCTCATGATAAATACATTTTACATTCATCCAGGCTGCTTGTGTGACCAGTAGTAACTACAAACTGCTCCTAATCAGGTCATGATCATTTTATAGTAGTGAGCAAGTAGAAATGACGGATTTTTGGGTAAACTAAACAGAGTAGTCTTACATGTCACTGTTTCTAAAACAGTGCTTTTTTTTCCTCCAGGGACCACTACACCACTGGTTCCAGGCGACGATCAGGGTCTGTGCTCCCCTCCAGAGCCTGCTGCACCGTCTCCACCTCGGACCGCCGCGGTGTCTGCAGCCCACCACCCCGGAGACACTCCACCCACCGGGCACACAGGTCCTTTCTCATCGGCGGGCAACAGGGCAGCGGCGCCCCGGCGCCACACTGGTCCATCGTCTCCTCGGGCGCCTCCCGGGGGGGGCCATGGCCACGCCGCTGGAGCCAGGGATCGGCGGCTGCCATCCCGTGCCACGTCCTCGGCCACGCGTCTGAGGCTGCTGAGGGACGCTGTCCGCGGATATCCTGGGACCACCCACAGCAGCAGGATCTGGATACCCGCAGCGAGGCAGAGGCTGCTCCCGGCTCCCGCGACCGACACCGCCCAGGTCACGCCGGGACCCGTCTCACCGGTGTCCGTGAGGCAGACTCGGGGAATTGCCCCGTGAGGCACGGAGCCCCACGGCCCCGCTCTCCACCATCCGCGGCTCAGTCAGAGGCGGGCTCTGGTCTTGGAGGCTCCCAGGATAGGCGCACCTGCCCCTCTGTGCTGGTGGTTGGGACCTCCATGATCAGGCACGTGGCAGTGCATGGCGGCCGGATCTTCTGCCACCCTGGAGCACGGGACGCATCATTTGAGTATCATGCCTTTGTTTTTGGCAGCCCCCTCAATTCTCTGCATGACAGTTTACCGACCACCCCGGTATGCATCCTTTATCAATGAGGTTTCTTATCTAAGCTGAGATATGCACATTGTCGTATACATTTTAAAAGTTGAAATATTTTATATATCTTATCATATAATATTTATCACACAGGTCTTCAAACACAAGTTGTTGAGTCTCCACAAGTCCTAGTCCACGTGGATGATTTCCATCAGTTAGAGGAGACCCTGGAGAGGGAACTTCCTGAACACAAAAGGAACGCTCTATATACGAATAATAAAATAATAAATCTATAAACACTGCCCTTGACCACTGCAAAGTCAGATTTCCTTGAAATCAGATTATGCAAATAATCAAACTGAAGTCAAGTTGTGACTCGAACTTGTTGGCCTCCATGCAGGTCAAGTAAATGTTTGCAGGGCAACAGCAAAGAAAGGGACATTCTTAAGACAGTGCTTCTCCCTAGGTGTCATGGGGGGAGTGGGAGGGACAGGAGAAGGACCCAAATGCAGGCAGGTGTGGGTAACAACGTTAATAACAAAAAGCGGCTGGGAAAAACCAGGCAAGAATCACAAATAAAAGGCTCAAAGAAACAGGCAACAAATCCAGGGTCAAAAACAGAAAAGATGCAAATACCATGAAATACGAGGGATACGGACACTCTGAGAAACACACAGGCACAAAACACAAGAAACCAATAGCAGACAGACCAGGAAACAAAGGAAACACAGGAACTAAATAGACTGGACTAATGAGACGGGTGAAACACATCAGGGGCAGGTGCAAAATCAAAAAAGGCAGAAAACAAGACAGGAAGTAGGACAGACAGGGTGGAACTACAAAATAAAACAGGAAACACAGAAACAAACTCAAAACTATTACACTAGGCTTGTCATTTTACTGAGCTACATGTGTTTCCTGGGAGAAGGCACTGCCTCAAAGCCCACAGTCAAGTACCACATTATTGTCCATTTATTGGTTTGAAAGCAGGTGCCATTCTGATCATTACAATGATAACCAAGGTCAGAGAATAGGTCTGTCTCACTCAGTAGACACAGCAGATAGATAAATAGTGTAGAAGATCTACAGAGTCAGATAATAATGTTATACTACTAAGGGTAAACATATATCTTTGGTTGTTGACTAATGACCAACTGGCAAATACCTTATACTGTAGATACATTGAGTATGATCATTTATGGACATGGAGTAGTTGTGACACTATTCTGAGGTCATATAGACAAACTGCATCTGTTTGTTGTAAATGAGCACATTTCTTGTAAGTCAGCTGCTTTACTGAACCAACTGGTTCTGTCTAACAGGACATTTTCATTGGCAAGTGTTCAAAGGGCTGGACTGATAAACTCCATTAAGCTCTTTTATTGCTTTATTATATGAGTAACCAAACTAAATAAATACTTTTCTTATAGCTGAACAACTCACAGTAACTCACAGGGAGGTCTGCTCTTGTCTCATCTGTTTCAACATTAAGACTTAAGAGTGAGTAGCCTTTAATATTCAGCAAAAAATAGATGTCACCTTCCTCTGTGGAATATGTCTGCTTTTGTAGTGCCGATGAAGTTATGTACACATCTTATTGTGCCAAATTGAGCTGGTGATGTTATTCTGTATGGTGATATTTTAACAAAACAGATGAGAGATGTAGGGTACACATCCTCTTTGTGTTATTATTGTCTTATGTAATTCACCTATGATAAAGTACGTCACTGATTTGTTTCAGTAGTTCAGTGTGGTTTGTTTATTTATGTAACCATAGCGACCTAGGACCAGTGCATGCTGGGAAATAAAGTTAAAAAATTGCCATGCGGTGATCAGCTATTAGATTAGATTAGATTAGAAGATACTTTATTAATCCCAAACTGGGAAATTGCATTGCAGCAACAGCATTTCACCCGTAAAAACCTCAATAAGATGAGACATATAAAAAATAAAAGTAGTAATACAATATAAAATTCAAGTATACAAATAAAATAAAAATAAATAAAATATCAGATATGAACAGTATGTACAGTGTGCATTTAAATAAATGTTCAAGTGGGCAATGGTCATGTGTGAGCTCTCCCAGCCATCAGCTTCTGAGTTGATTGCTTTTCTTTCTCCCTCTTTGCTAAGGCAACGTCTGTAAGTATTTTTCATCGTGTAACATTAAGTTATCACTTATTTTTGAGTTTCTAAGAATATTGTGATGGTTAAGACGCTAATTAGTTTTATGCTAGGCTAAGTTAGCTTTATGTTTACTGCTGCTTGTTTTTACTAGCTCGATTGTGTTTCATCATATAAATTACACAGCTACGTTAGCTAAGCGGTGCTATTTACCTTGATACTGTGTATTTAGCTTCTTTAATGATATAAATATCTCATTGTACTGTGTTACAGTTTCACAAGATTCCCAGCAAACTTCATGGAAGTGAATCATCTGTGTCCTGGAGTTTTTTGGGAGTGTTTACACTGAATGGAAAAGTAGCCCATGACAATATGTGTCACTATATTAATACATTTGAATTCTGTCATGTTTTGTATTAGAATGATATTAGACAACAATGACTGTTTAACTTCTCTTTTTCTCCAGTTTTCAAGGATCACCATGGAGAATCCAATGCTTTGTAAATTAATTGAAGAAATTAAAAAAGTTCTACAAAACAGTAATCAGCTGCTGCAAAGATCCAGGAGCTTTTAGAGAAGGAGAACAACACTCCACTAAACATTACCATCACAGGAGAGTCTGGCTCTGGTAAATCCACCTTTGTTAATGCCTTTAGAGGCATAGACAACAAGGATGAGAAAGCTGCACCTACTGGTTGTGTAGAAACCACCTTACAGGTTACAGAATACCCCCATCCTAACTATCCTAACGTTACACTATGGGATCTTCCTGGTGTCGGCACCACCAAGTTTCCAGCTGACAAGTACCTGAATCATGTTGGATTTGAAAAGTTTGACTTCTTCATCAATGATGTGAAACTCGCTCTGGAGATTCAAAGGATGGAAAAGAAGTTCTACTTTGTTCGATCAAAGATTGACAACTTAAGAGCTGAAAGAACATTGAGTCTCAATCTGCTAGAACCTGGCACAATGCATATTCTCTTGTTGTACAAGATTAATGTCTTATTGTGCGCTGTCCCTGTCTTGAAATAAATAAAATTACAATTACAATCTGCAGCTGTTGCAGCTGTACCAGTTCCTGGGCTTTCTGTTGCTGTTGATGTAGCCTTGTTGGTTGGTGTTGTCACACAATACAAAGTTGGGTTTGGTCTTGATACCCCGTCACTGCAGAGACTTGCAGAAACCACACGTGTGCCATTTCAGGATTTGATGGCTGAAATTATTTCACCACTGGCTGCAAAAAGCATAACTATTAATCTTATTATGAAGCTGCTTCTTCAATGCACAACCACAGCTGCATTAATAGCAGCAGAGGAAGGGTCCAGATTTATTCCAATATTTGGAATCCCAGTATCAATGGGCCTCTCTTTTATGACAACCTACAAAGGTCTCAACACTTTCCTCAACATGCTTGCTGAGGATGCACAGAGGGTGTTTAAAAGGGCCCTGCGCCCTGCATAAAGGGCCACTGTCTTTTTTCATTGGTTTATTTCTAAAGTTGTGTCTGTTTGTCATGAGTGTTTACTGCCACTTAGTGATCATATTTCAGAACTACACCACCACATCATTTAAAGGAAATAACAGAGATATTAATTGTAATGTTGATCTTCATTATTGTGACCACCACTGTATCACTATTGTTATTAATAAACATTTTAATACGAATGTTGTTTGAATTCATGAAACATTCTAATACAATGTGAGCTACTTCAGTGGGAACAATACCAAGATCTTCTCCACCTCTATTAACACGTGTAGTGGACAGAATATTAGAAACACCACTGCCAGTTTAGTTTTATTTTGAAGTCTTGATGAACTGCTGTCATTCTGGAGTTTCTTGCTATTGATAAAAAAAACTGAATCATTTGAACAGTCCCCACGTTACAAATATCACAGGGATGATGCCTGTATGCATATAATCTTTCTTCTTTTAGTGCAGGTGTACTGTATTGTGCAAATCTAGATCACAGACTAAAGTTACAACTGACAAATAGTTTCATCAGGTAATCCATCAGTTGTTTTATTTATTAAACACTTCAGCGTTTTTAAATCTGAAATCTGAAAAAGCTGCAATTTCTTGCTAAATATATCTAATTATTAAATATAAATATCAATATTTACCATCAACAGGAGACATTTTTTCTCCTCCTCCTGAAAAGCCTCCATGTATTGGGGTTTTGTCACCTTTATTGATAGTACAGCTGAAGGCAGACAGGAAAGTGGGGAAAAACAGAAGGGGGATGACATGCAGCAAAGGGCTGCACAGTGGAATTAAACCCAGGCTGCTGGAGTAAGGACTTAGGTTTGGTCATGGGGCACCTGCTCTACGAGAAGAGCTAAGAATGGGTCCAAAAGTTCACAGGACTAATACACAGGAAGAAGAACTGCTTTGCCACCAGACTATACACAAATTTCCTTTTCAAGAACACGCAGTTAGCATGTTAGCTTCTCCGTCCCTAGTTTGTAAACAAATAGAAAACCAGCTCTCTATGACAATATACCATGTTGCATGAAACTCAGTCTTACAAGTCTTTACAAACCTTTGCATTTTAAATTGGAGTGTATGTTCGAAATTCGGATGCAACTCAAATGCTGGTCCTGTTGAACTCGATATGGTATCACCTGTTGTGCAATCGTTGGAGACCAACGGGGTTCCTATCAGTGAACAGGGAGAAATAAACAGAACTCGAGGAAATTCTGAAATAAAACACCTATTTTAGCTCCATCTTGGTCATATGCTTATGCTTGTGTTTTGTTTTTACAATAATGACGTGTTTCAATAAGACAATTCATCTATAAACACTGCCCTTCACCACTGCAAATAAAGGTTTTCTTGAAATAAAATTATGTTTTCATGTCTGCAAATGATCAAAATGAACTCACGTTGTGACTCTATTGAACTTGTTGGCCTCCACGCAGGTCAAAGTAAATGTCTGCAGAGAGGAGGCACAGCCTTAAAGGCCGCAGTCCAGTCCAAACTATTTGCACTGTCACACTCACAGTATGTTATCAAAAAGACAAGACCTGGCCCAGCAGCATGTTAGGTTCGCACTATGAACTAACATGCCATTTGGGAGCCAGGAAGAAATAATAATGTGTATTGTTGTGCTACACTGTAGAAACATATCTGGTAAATCTCTTCTCAGTTTTCAGTCAGGATCAGATGGATTTAGTCTCACTGTTCTGTAGAAGAAATTTTACAATGAAGGAACTCACTGTATGCTTCTATATCAAAGGCAGTCAGGTCAATGTGTATATATAATGTCTCAAAAGGATAGCCTGCATTTGTTTGTTGTACATGAGCACATTTCATCATAGTCAGCTGCTTTACTAAACCAACTGGTACATCTAGAATATTTTCATTGGTAAGTGTCCAAATGACTGGACTCTCATAAGCTTTTCTATTGCTTTATTATAGGTGTATAATAAAGCACTGCACAGCCTCTTCCCAGGTTGTCCAGTGAGAACAGGAATGATGGGCCCTGATAAGCTCTGATAAGCTCATTTATAGCTTTATTATGGGAGACAACAAACTACATATATACCTCTCTGGCAGCAGAACAATCACTTATTACACACTTACAGTATGTTATCAAAAATACACAACCTGCCCCAGCAGCTGTTAGGTTCACACTGTGGACTGACATGCCATTTGGGAACCAGGAAGAAATAATCCATGAACATGCCTGCACATTTTTATACATCTGCTTTTATGTGATGTTGTCTTTTTCATAAATAAAAAAAGTGGTGGGTGAATGTGTATGGGTTATATGTATATGTTGTTTGTGTGTGTTTTCTACTAATTTTTATTATTTTATATATTATTGTATTTTGTTGTTTTATTCAATTTATTATTTGTATCTTTTTATTATATTTTTATGTATTATTTATTTTTACAATAATCTTTTAAATGACTATTGCCACCTCCATGTTCTTAAATCTTATTTTCCCATTTTATTTGGTTCTCTGTTGCTATTTTCGCATGTTTGTCCTTGCTACACTGTAGAAACATATCTGATGAATCTCTTCTCAGATTTCAGATTTAGTCTCACTGTTCTGTAGAAGAAATGTTACATGAAGAAATTCACTGTCTGCTGTACATTTACGAAGCTTGGTTCACATTTATTTAAATAGACCAGTATAACATATAATGTCTCAGATGAGTATGATATAAGATGTAGTGTACATGCCACATTTTTGTGTGTCCATGTGTATCTGAGTTCACAAAGTCTGGTTTGAACTAAAATGACAAAATGAACCATGGAAACAAAAAGTGTCCCGTTTGTAGCCCCGTCCCCTCCTTGTATAATCTGTGCATGCAACCCTTGCTACTGCTGATGATAACTGCTAGATGTGTCAGCACATGGAACAGTGGTTGTCAATCTGGTCATCAATAGGTTAGTATCACATACAATGTCTCAAAAGGATTAAAAAAGGCACAACACCAACAGTTTTCAAAGTAACCAAAGCTTTTCAAGGTTCAGTTGGCTCTAATTTATATATTTGAGAGTTGTAAGGCTTAGAAGTAAACATAATTTATAAGTTAAATTACTTAAATGTATTTACAGTGGTTGCACAGTTAACTATTTATAGATTATAAAGTTATATAAAATTATCTGTCTCCATTCTGCTGTCTGCTGTTCATTCTCATCAAGAGTGACTACATATTGAACGCTCACATTACACAATGATAACCAAGGATAGAGGATAGGTCTGTCTCACTCACTAGACACAGCAGATAAATGATAAGTAGGTACGTAGGTTATTTGCTTGTTGACTAATGACTATTTGGCAAATACCTTACACTGTAAATACATTGAGTATGATCATTTATGGACATAGAGTAGTTGTGACACTATTCTTTACTGAACCAACTGGTGCTGGACTCACGGGACATTTTCATTGGTGAATGTTCAAAGGGCTGGACTCTGATAAACCTTTCTATTGCTTTATTATAGGAGTGAACTACTTATATGTTTTTCTTACAGCTGAACAACTCACAGGGTGATCTGCTCTTGTCTCATCTGTTTCAACATTAAGACTTCAGGGTGAGTAGCCTTTAATATTCAGAAAAAAATAGATGTCACCTTCCTCTGTGGAATATGTCTGCTTTTGTAGTGCCGATGAAGTTATGTACACATCTTATTGTGCTAAAGTGAGCTGGTGATGTTATTCTGTATGGTGATATTTTAAAGAAAGAGGTAACAAACATTAAATGATTTCTAAAGATGTAGGGTACTTGTCTTTTTGTCTATGTAATTCACCTACAATGAATTACATCAATGATTTTATGCACAGTATTTGGTAATAGCTAGATGTGTAACTGTATTACCACATAGTATATTTGAATTATGTCATGTTTAGTATCGGCATGATATTAGACAACAATGACTTTTTAACTTCTCTTTTACTCCAGTTTTCAAGGATCACCATGGAGAATCCATCAGATTGTAAAATACCTGAAGAAATTAAAGAAGCTCTACAAAACAATAATCAAGCCTTAGCTGCTGCAAAGATCCAGGAGTATTTAGAGAAGGAGAAAAACACTCCACTGAATATTGCCATCACAGGAGAGTCTGGCTCTGGTAAATCCACCTTTGTTAATGCCTTTAGAGGCATAAACAACAAGGATGAGAGAGCTGCACCTACTGGTTGTGTAGAAACCACCTCACAGGTTACAGAATACCCCCATCCTAACTATCCTAATGTTACACTATGGGATCTTCCTGGTATCGGCACCACCAAGTTTCCAGCTGACGAGTACCTGAATCATGTTGGATTAGAAAAGTTTGACTTCTTCATCATCATCTCAGCGACTCGCTTCAGAGAAAATGATGTGAAACTCGCTCTGGAGATTCAGAAGATGAAAAAGAAGTTCTACTTTGTTCGATCAAAGATTGATGACGACTTAAGAAATGAGAAAAGAAGTCAGAGGGAGTTCAATGAAAAAACTACTCTGGCACAAATCAGGGAAAACTGCATTCAAGGTAAGCAACTTGTCACTTGTCTTCTATTACAATAATAGTAAGATTAATTACTGGATTTTCATTTTTAAAAACAAATCACATATAACAAGATCAAACTATATCTCTGTTTATACTTCATAAAATTACAATAGTTATGTCATATCATGTTTGTCTGACTGCAATGCACTCTGTTATTTGAAGTATTGATTTCTCAAAACCCATAAGTCAGACAACTTTCACTGTGACATTCAGTCACAGCAAAGTCTTCTGGTAGAAGCTAACATAATGGTGCACTTGGTGACTTCACAAATGTATAGGTAATTTTCCTCTTCTTGATGATGGTGAGTTGGTGAAGACGTCCAGATATCTTCTGGCAGAGATCACAGTCTCTGTTTTAAAAGATTTAACATATTTTTACTGGAACAAATTGGTGTTCACAGAAAATCTGGACTGACAGGATGTTATCCTTATAAGACAGACTCATTCTTGTATTAAATATTTATATCATAATATTACAAACTTACAAAAAAAAAACATTCAACTTTCTGAAATTGTTCAGATTTAATTAAACTGATAGATTTGATCTGCTGCCTCTCTTGACAAATGAAGCTACTTGTGAGTTTCTGTGTGTGTGCTTTATGCTGCGCTTTCTAAACAAGCAGCCACTCTGAGCAGGAAACAGATCAAATAATAAAAGACACAGACATCTTTTGTATTTTTGTGATCATGTGACCAACAGATATTTCCTTATGAAGGCAACGTTCTCTTTGCATGTCCTCACTGGTATTTTAGGATATTTCATAATATTTGAAGCTATTCACCACAAGTATGTTTATTCTAGTAAAATTATTTATTGTAGTCAGTGGTTGATTAGCAAACTTTAAAATCACACCACTGGTAAGAAACAACTTATCTGCCTTATCTATTATTCTAATATTTAATTTATCTTATCATCATATAATATTTGTCACACAGGTCTTAAAAAACAAGATATTGCGTCCCCACAAGTCTTCCTGATTTCCAGCTTTGAACTCCACCTGTATGATTTCCATCAGTTAGAGGAGACCCTGGAGAGAGAACTTCCTGAACACAAGAGGAACGCTCTGCTGTTTGCCATGCCCAACATCAACCTGAAGATCATCAACAAGAAGAAAAAGGCTTTTCAGGCCCAAATAAAATACTATGCATTTCTATCTGCAGTTGTTGCCGCTGTACCACTTCCTGGGATTTCTGTTGCTGTTGATTTAGCCTTGCTGGTTGATGCTGTCATACAATACATGGCTGGGTTTGGTCTTGATATTCCGTCACTGAAGAGACTCGCAGAAACCACACAAGTGCCATTACAGGATTTGATGGATGTCATTATTTCACCACTGGCTGCAAAAAACGTTAATGATGATCTTATCATGAAGCTGCTTGTTCAAAGTGCAAACACAGCTGGATTAATTGCAGCAGAGGAAGGGTCCAGATTCATTCCAGTAGTAGGAATCCCAGTAGCAGTGGGGATCTCCTCTATGACAACCTATAGCATTCTCAATACTTTCCTCAACATGCTTGCTGAGGATGCACAGAGGGTGTTTAAAAGGGCCCTGGGTTTGAACACCTCAGTGTGACTTAATGGCACATTTAAAACTGCAGCGCACAAAAGAGCAAAATCACACCAGCTACATATTTTAAAAAACATATGATGCATATTTTAGAAATTATACATCATATGTTTTGCAGTTGATCTAATCATTTTTATGACTTTAAAGCATCTTAAAACATGTTTCTTTATTGTCACTAGACAGGAAGGAATATGTCTTATTTTTATGTAAAACAGCATGCACAATACTTTTGAATTATTTTAATGTATACAGACATAGCTTGGTAATGGAGCTGCACATTTCAGTGCTTTGTAAAATCAGGTAATATGATGCTTGCTATATAAATATTTTTCAATATTTTTCATTGGTTTATTTCAAAAATCGTGTGATGAGTGTTGACTGCCTCCCAGTGGTCACAGTGAGGAACTACACCACAACATTAATAAAAGGCCAATATCAGCTGTAATGTTGATCATCATTATTTTGATCACCATTGTATATTTCTTTATATTAATAAATATTTTAGTACCAATGTTGTTTGTATTCATGACTTGTTGTTAATTAAACAATACATGCCACTGTATGCATTCTAATACAATGTGAGCTACTTCAGTGGGAACAACACCAACATCTTCTCCACCTCTATTTACAAGTGTAGTGGACAGAATATTAGAAACACCACTGCCAGTCTATTTTCATTTTGAAAGTCTTAATGAACTGCTGTCATTCTGGTGTTTTTTGCTATTGATAATAAAACTGAATCATTTTAACAGTCCCCACGTTAGAAATATCACAGGGATGATGCCTCTATCCATATAGTCTTTCTTCTTTTTGTGCAGGTGTATTGTACAAATCTAGATCACAATTTACAAGTCACAAATATTTTCATCAGATAATCCATCAATCATTTTATTTATTAAGCACTTCAGCGTTTAGTTTCAATAAATGATCTGAAATTAAATCTGAAACTGAAAAAGCTGCATTTTCTTGATGCAGGTCAATGCCAAGTGCATGATTTGACAGATATGTGGTGTCAGAAAACATTCTACTTTATTTGTTCTTTTACACAACAAAGCAGGTGACACATATGTCCTCCACATATGATGAAACAAATAACCCCATACCACAATTTAAGTTCAGCTGTAGGTGCTGGGTTGTAATTTCCCCCTCTCTTTACCCCCAGAATGACCTTGATTGATGGTGTTTGTTGATTCGATATCAGAAAATGTAGAGTTGTATGAAAAGCCTCCATGTATTGGGGTTTTGTCACCTTTATTCATATTACAGCTGATGGCAAACAGGAAAATGTGGAGATAGAGAGTAGGGGGATGACATGCAGGAAGGGTGGCAGGTTGGAATTGGTCACTGCCGTAAGGACTTGGTACACGGAGCGCATACTCTACCAGGTGAGCGAATGGTGTGACCCCGTCACATTAATTGTTGTTAGTATTACTGTAGGTATGATCCTCTGTGGTCTATAATTAACTTTTTAGAGCATGATTATCAGCTGATGATTGCACACAGACGGTCATCCCTCTGACCCAAACTTTAGTCTGGAGCTGCCATGTCACTTCAGTGGACATTACCTGTCTGTGTTTTAACAGTGATGGTAGGCCACGTAATATAAATAATTAATGAACAGAGAAGAATAGGTCCAACAGTTCTCAAGACTAATGCACAGAAAAAACGTCTTTGTCAACCGACTATGTGTAACACAGGCAGGAATGATGAAATGCTTACTCTGGTGTAACTAAATTAATTTTGGATGAAAATCTGTAGAAAATATTAAAATACAGTTGAGTTCACTTTAGAAGTGCTCTCTACTCTTGTATACTTGAACTAACTCATTACGTACTGACAACTCCTTCTCTATCTGCTAATATACTCACTGCTGACTACTTCTTTTACACCGTAACCGAATATAACTAACACTTACAACTCATATAAAATAACATAAACACACATTACCATTTCTACTAATCTGAATATTAATAATATCATATTTTCTCTCTTTCCAGGGACAGAGGTTGTCACAGTCAGTCCCCTCTCCACCCACTCCAGCCTCCTAGTTTTCCTGCCTTGTGATTGTCCTACCCACACCTGTGCCTGACTCCCTCATCCCCCAGTGTAAAAGCCCTTTGTTCCCTTTCCCCTGTGCCAGATTGTTATTGTCCTTCGTGTCCAACTCTCCAGCGTTTTCCTAGTGTGTTTATGGTTACCGGTTCTGTATCTTGCCTGTTTTTCGACCCTGCCTTTGCCTTGGCCCTTTTGGATTGTTTTCCTGGTTTTCTTATTGGACTCCTGTGTGCCGAACCTTTGCCTGCAATTAAAGACTGTTTACCTCTTGTACCTGCAATTGAGTCCCGTGTCCGTGCTGTGTAACAGGTAAGTAATTTTAACATTGCAGTGTCACTATGAAGTTGCCTGGACTTTTTCCTTTTAAACTAATATGACTTATATGAACTGATATTTTCTATTTCACAGTATAACTTCTCAAAAGCTTAAGTTAGGGTAATTCTCTTTTCTGGTGTTCACACAAGTTTCATTTTCAAGAACACAGTTAGCATGCTATCTTTTCCATCCCTAGTCTGTATGTAAACAAATAGAAAACCAGCTATCCATGACAATATGCCATGCAGCCTCAAACTCAACAGTTTAGCATACAAATCATACAAGTCATTTCAAATACATTTGCATTTTAAATTGGAGTGTCTGTCAAAACTCACCTGCAACTTACATGCTGCTTCTGTTGAACTTGACATGGTATCACCTGTTGCACATGCGTTGGAGGTCAAAGGGATTCCTGTCAGTGTTATCAAAAATACACAACCTGCCCCAGCAGCTGTTAGGTTCACACTGTGGACTGACATGCCATTTGGGAACCAGGAAGAAATAATCCATGAACATGCCTGCACATTTTTATACATCTGCTTTTATGTGTTGTTGTTTTTTCATAAATAAAAAATGTGGTGAGTGAATGTGTATGAGTTATATGTATATGTTGTTTGTGTGTGTTTTCTACTAATTTTTATTGTTTTATATATTATTGTATTTTGTTGTTTTATTCAATTTATTATTTGTATCTTTTTATTATATTTTTATGTATTATTTATTTTTACAATAATCTTTTAAATGACTATTGCCACCTCCATGTTCTTAAATCTTAGTTTCTCATTTTATTTGGTTCTCTGTTGCTATTTTCGCATGTTTGTCCTTGCTACACTGTAGAAACATATCTGATGAATCTCTTCTCAGATTTCAGATTTAGTCTCACTGTTCTGTAGAAGAAATGTTACATGAAGAAATTCACTGTCTGCTGTACATTTATTAAGGTTGGTTCACATTTATTTAAATAGACCAGTATAACATATAATGTCTCAAATGAGTATGATATAAGATGTAGTGTACATGCCACATTTTTGTGTGTCCATGTGTATCTGAGTTCACAAAGTCTGGTTTGAACTAAAATGACAAAATGAACCATGGAAACAAAAAGTGTCCTGTTTGTAGCCCCGTCCCCTCCTTGTATAATCTGTGCATGCAACCCTTGCTACTGCTGATGATAACTGCTAGATGTGTCAGCACATGGAACAGTGGTTGTCAATCTGGTCATCAATAGGTTAGTATCACATACAATGTCTCAAAAGGATTAAAAAAGGCACAACACCAACAGTTTTCAAAGTAACCAAAGCTTTTCAAGGTTCAGTTGGCTCTAATTTATATATTTGAGAGTTGTAAGGCTTAGAAGTAAACATAATTTATAAGTTAAATTACTTAAATGTATTTACAGTGGTTGCACAGTTAACTATTTATAGATTAGAAAGTTATATAAAATTATCTGTCTCCATTCTGCTTCCTGCTGTTCATTCTCATCAAGAGTGACTACATATTGAACGCTCACATTACACGATGATACCAAAGGTCAGAGGATAGGTCTGTCTCACTCACTAGACACAGCAGATAAATGATAAGTAGGTACGTAGGTTATTTGCTTGTTGACTAATGACTATTTGGCAAATACCTTACACTGTAAATACATTGAGTTTGATCATTTATGGACATAGAGTAGTTGTGACACTATTCTTTACTGAACCAACTGGTGCTGGACTCACAGGACATTTTCATTGGTGAATGTTCAAAGGGCTGGACTCCTTCTGTTGCTTTATTATAGGAGTGAACTACTGTTTTTTCTTACAGCTGAACAACTCACAGGGTGGTCTGCTCTTGTCTCATCTGTTTCAACATTACGACTTCAGGGTGAGTAGCCTTTAATATTCAGAAAAAAATAGATGTCACCTTCCTCTGTGGAATATGTCTGCTTTTGTAGTGCCGATGAAGTTATGTACACATCTTATTGTGCCAAATTGAGCTGGTGATGTTATTCTGTATGATGATATTTTAAAGAAAGAGGTAACAAACATTAAATGATTTCTAAAGATGTAGGGTACTTGTCTTTTTTTGTCTATGTAATTCACCTGCAATGAATTACATCAATGATTTTATGCACAGTATTTGGTAATAGCTAGATGTGTAACTGTATTACCACATAGTATATTTGAATTATGTCATATTTAGTATCGGCATGATATTAGACAACAATGACTTTTTAACTTCTCTTTTATTCCAGTTTTCAAGGATCACCATGGAGAATCCATTGGATTGTAAAATACCTGAAGAAATTAAAGAAGCTCTACAAAACAATAATCAGGCCTTAGCTGCTGCAAAGATCCAGGAGTATTTAGAGAAGGAGAAAAACACTCCACTAAATATTGCCATCACAGGAGAGTCTGGCTCTGGTAAATCCACCTTTGTTAATGCCTTTAGAGGCATAGACAACAAGGATGAGAGAGCTGCACCTACTGGTTGTGTAGAAACCACCTCACAGGTTACAGAATACCCCCATCCTAACTATCCTAATGTTACACTATGGGATCTTCCTGGTATCGGCACCACCAAGTTTCCAGCTGACAAGTACCTGAATCATGTTGGATTAGAAAAGTTTGACTTCTTCATCATCATCTCAGCGACTCGCTTCAGAGAAAATGATGTGAAACTCGCTCTGGAGATTCAGAAGATGGAAAAGAAGTTCTACTTTGTTCGATCAAAGATTGATGACGACTTAAGAAATGAGAAAAGAAGTCAGAGGGAGTTCAATGAAAAAACTACTCTGGCACAAATCAGGGAAAACTGCATTCAAGGTAAGCAACTTGTCACTTGTCTTCTATTACAATAATAGTAAGATTAATTACTGGATTTTCATTTTTAAAAACAAATCACATATAACAAGATCAAACTATATCTCTGTTTATACTTCATAAAATTACAATAGTTATGTCATATCATGTTTGTCTGACTGCAATGCACTCTGTTATTTGAAGTATTGATTTCTCAAAACCCATAAGTCAGACAACTTTCACTGTGACATTCAGTCACAGCAAAGTCTTCTGGTAGAAGCTAACATAATGGTGCACTTGGTGACTTCACAAATGTGTAGCTGCTGGAAGGTAATTTTCCTCTTCTTGATGATGGTGAGGTGGTGAAGATGTCCAGATATCTTCTGGCAGAGATCACAGTCTCTGTTTTAAAAGATTTAACATATTTTTACTGGAACAAATTGGTGTTCACAGAAAATCTGGACTGACAGGGCATACTTTGCAGTCAATTATCCTTATAAGACAGACTCATTCTTGTATTAAATATATTTGTTTTTTTATATCATAATATTTACAAACTTACCAATGCCCAAACCATGTATTAATTACAGTACAACATTCAACTTTCTGAAATTGTTCAGATTTAATTAAACTGATAGATTTGATCTGCTGCCTCTCTTGACAAATGAAGCTACTTGTGAGTTTCTGTTTTTTGTTGTTAAGTTTCCGAGCCTTTGACCTTTAAAAAAAGGGGGAAGGGGAAAAAAATTTAAAAAAAAAAAATTTTTTTTTTTTTTTTTCTCCAAAAAAAAAAAAAACACAAAAAAAAAAAAAAAAAAAAAAAAAAAGTGTGTGCTTTATGCTGCGCTTTCTAAACAAGCAGCCACTCTGAGCAGGAAACAGATCAAATAATAAAAGACACAGACATTCTTTTGTATTTTTGTGATCATGTGACCAACAGATATTTCCTTATGAAGGCAACGTTCTCTTTGCATGTCCTCACTGGTATTTTAGGATATTTCATATTTGACAGCTATTTGAAGCTATTCACCACAAGTATGTTTATTCTAGTAAAATTATTTATTGTAGTCAGTGGTTGATTAGCAAACTTTAAAATCACACCACTGGTAAGAAACAACTTATCTGCCTTATCTATTATTCTAATATTTAATTTATCTTATAAATTATCAAATATTTGTCACACAGGTCTTCAAACACAAGGTGTTGAGTCTCCACAAGTCTTCCTGATTTCCAGCTTTGAACTCCACCTGTATGACTTCCATCAGTTAGAGGAGACCCTGGAGAGAGAACTTCCTGAACACAAGAGGAACGCTCTGCTGTTTGCCATGCCCAACATCAACCTGGAGATCATCAACAAGAAGAAAAAGGCTTTTCACACCAAAATAAAATACTATGCATCTCTATCTGCTGCTGGTGCAGCTGTACCAGTTCCTGTGCTTTCTGTTTCTGTTGATTTAGCCTTGCTGGTTCGTGTTGTCACACAATACAAAGTTGGGTTTGGTCTTAATATCCCGTCACTGCAGAGACTTGCAGAAACCACACAAGTGCCATATCAGGATTTGATGGATGTCATTATTTCACCACTGGCTGCAAAAAACATTAATGATGATCTTATCATGAAGCTGCTTGTTCAAAGTGCAACCATAGTTGGATTAATGGCAGCAGAGGAAGGGTTCAGATTTATTCCATTTTTAGGAATCCCAGCAGCAATGGGCCTCTCTTTTATGACAACCTACAAAGGTCTCAACACTTTCCTCAACATGCTTGCTGAGGATGCACAGAGGGTGTTTGAAAGGGCCCTGGGTTTGAACACCTCAGTGTGACTTAATGGCACATTTAAAACTGCAGCGTACAAAAGAGCAAAATCACAGTTTGTACACCAGCTGCATATTTTAGAAAACGTAAATCATGTTTTGCAGCAACTAATATAACACCTTTCATTGATTAACAGCATCTTAAAACAATTATCTTTATCCTCACAATAAAAGAAGAAATATTATCTTATTTTTATGTCATACAACATATAATACAGAGAGCTACTTTTTAATTATTTTAATGTACACAAACATAGCTTGGTAATGGAGCTGCACATTTCAGTACTTTGTGCAAATCAGGTAATTTGAAGCTTGTTATGAAAATATTTAACATCATGTTAAAATTAAAATTCAAGTATTCAAATGAAATTGAATTGAAATGAACTTTTTGCTTTTTTCTGATAAGAAACAAATTGTGTTTTTTAATTTATGTTGATGTTTTAGGTATTCATAGTTTCTGTATTCATAATGAACATGTAGTTATCACACACTGTACCATGTAATGTCTATCTACACAAGTGAAGGACAGAATATTAGAAACACTGCTGTCTTTTTTCATTGGTTTATTTCAAGTTGTGTCTGTTTGTCATGAGTGTTTACTGCCACTTAGTGGTCATAATTTGGAACTACACCACAACATCATTTAAAGGAAATAAGACAGATATTAGTTGTAATGTTGATTAGCATTATTCTGATCATCATTGTATCACTATTGTTATTAATAAACATTTTAGCACGAAGTTATTTGAATTCATGAAACATTCTAATACAATGTGAGCTACTTCAGTGGGAACAATACCAACATCTTCTCCACCTCTATTTACACGTGTAGTGGACAGAATATTAGAAACACCACTGCCAGTTTAGTTTTATTTTGAAAGTCTTGATGAACTGTTGTCATTCTGGAGTTTCTTGCTATTGATTAAAAAATCACATTATCATAAGGATGATGCTTGTATCTATATAGTCTTTCTTCTTTTTGTGCAGGTGTATTGTACAAATCTAGATCCCATAGGTGTGATTGTGAATGGATGTTTGTCTCAGTGTCAGCCTTGTGATGAACAAGCAACTTGTGCAGGGTGTACCCTGCCTCTTGCCAGTGTCAGCTGGTATTGTTTCCAGTTCCTCTTGACCCTGATAAGGATAAGTGCTTATGTTGCATGGATGGATGGATGGATGATTTATCAGTCAGCATTATTATTGATTATAGACCTCAGAATCAAGTTTTGGTGCTTGAATATATATATTTTCTATCAGGTAACAGTGTAGAAATCATTCTCTCCTCGTGCATCAGCATGCACCATTGACCAAAACACCTGTGACCCAAACACTCGTCTCAATAAATGATTGTGAAGAAAAGAATAAACAGTCAGCTGTAAGGGACAAAAGTTTACTGTAACCCTACAAAAGACAAAACAAAAATAAAATTATGGAAATGAAAAAAAAAGTCTCAAAACTATCCATCATACACGGACTACAGTTTAATTATTCATATTCATATTTTTAATATAACATTTTGTTGTAATGCTGTGTGTACATACAAAATATAGCAAACTAAATAAGGCAAATAAATAGAGGTACAATTTACAGGAAAATTGAACATTCCTCAATGTTTCAATCTTTTTTTTAATCTTATCTCAAACATCAAGAATGGTGTACAAAATGCTTTTTTTTTTTTTTTCTCCAACTGTACATCTTTCGGTGGAGGATACTTTTTTTTCCAACCATAAAAATACTGACTCCTCACAATTATACAACCTCTAAAACTGGGTGCAACTTCTCTCAGGCAGTACAAATTGTCGTGTAACAGGTGTCCTCCATATTGCAAGCAATTTTCTACTAAAGGTTAAAGTCAACACATCACACTGTGTGCACCCTTCTTTAGGCATGCAGGTCGACGCCGAAGTGCATGATTTGACAGAAATGTGGTGTCAGAAAACATTCTACTTTATTTGTTCTTTTACACACCAAAGCAGGTGACACAGACAGGTGAGAAAGTAAAACATGTGTCGATGGGAAAGAAGTTCTACTTTGTTCGATCAAAGATTGACAACGATGTAAGAGCTGAGGAATGAAAGAGGGAGTTCAATGCAGAACAGACTCAGATTCTATTATAATAATAGTGAAATTAATCATTGGATTTCCATTATTAAAAATAAATCACAAAAAACAAGATAAAATGTAAACAATGTGTCTGTTTATACTTCAGTAAATGTACAATAGTTGTTTGTTTGACTCCAGTGCACTCTTTTCTGTTATTTGGAGTATTGATTTCTCCAAATACATTACTCAGACCGCTTTTACTGTGATGTTCAGTAACAAAGTCATCTGGTAGACACATAGTTTAGATTTTGTTTTACTTGGATTTGATCTGCTGCCTCTCCTGACAACTGATGACTTTCTTTGTTAAGTTTCATTCATGGCAAAAACAAAAGTTCCTTTATGAGCCTCTGACCATAATAGAACGTGTGAAGGGCTCAACAGTTTCATAGTGATGTATTTTAGTTTTTCTTTTTGTCCTCTAAATCAAAGCTGACAGTGCCAGAGAATCTACAAAATACAATAAATTGTACTTTATGCTTCACATTATAAACAGTCAGCCACTCTGAGCAGGGAACAGATGAAATAATAAAAGACACTGATCAGGTTCTATTTTATTGTTAATGCATAAATAAAAATATAAAATAAGATAAATATGTGCTGTTTTATGCCAAGTCAGAATATTGTCAATTTGTGCTTTAATAACAAAAGAGGAATTGTACAACGGTTAATCTACACACCACTGTAATGATGAGCTTTTGTAGCTGATGCTTCTAGGAAGAGGGGAGTCCAAGATCTGAGGTTCAAGGCACTTTAACACAAACTTGGAGGCATCCTGACATGGGATAGGAATGAACAAAGAATATGCTTTCTTACTACAACTTACAGTACATAGGGATCTTATACCACGTCATGTGGAAACTATTTGGGGGTACCTCTATCCTTAGAAACAGGACTGTTCCATATTCACTTGTCCAGACATGGGGCACTTTGATCGTGACAAATATCCTAAAGGTCATAGGTTGTATAGTTCACCTAAAGGCTGCATCTTATTTTAAGATAGAAAAACATTCCAACAACCACTGTGACTGCCTTATAAAGGATGTTAACGTATTTTTACAACTTTTTTAACACCACTTATTATTCTGTGCTTTCATTCAGCTATTTTAACAGTTTTTGTTTTCTATTGATGAATCAGTAGTGCCCCTGTTGTATAAATTAAAAAATATTTAATCACTGCACTGTTTGGTTTTAAAGTTAAGCATTTTTGTTTGTTTTACAGAATTACAATTTCCCGCTAAGGAAAGATGCATGATCAGCAAGCCATCTTCCTTAATTCATTTTAAATTTAATTAAGTATGCACTTGTTTGTTTGCACTTGGTGCTTAGCTAAGAGAGGGCTGCATCGTGACCACACCCAGCTCTGATAATCCAAGTCCCTTCCTCTCGACTCTGCCAGGGGCGAAACTTGTTAACCTCGTCCCGGTCCATCTTCCTGGTTCAGAAAGGCTCCCCTTTCTGTGGTGGCAGGCTCTTGTGGGCTCTTCCAGGCTAGTTCCTCCAGGTCAACATGGTTGCTTCTGCTCTCTGTTCTGCCACTGCTTCAAACTCCAGTTGCTTGAAGCTGCACACCTGTCACTCATCTCCCTAATTACTGCCTGTCTGTATGAAATTCAGGAGCCAATAGGAAAAATACTTTATGCAAAACAAACAAAGGTAAAAAAAGAAAACACTCCAAACAAGAAAACAAAGCATGCAAACCGACCCCCTCACAGTTCCTTAGAAAGGCAACGTGTTCTTATTATGTAAAATATGTGACAACTATTTGAAACAAAGTATGTTTATTATAGTAAATGTATTGATTTGTAGTGAATGGTTGATTAGCAGACTTGAGTTCACACCACTGGGAAGAAGAAACGTATCTGCCTTATCTAGAGTTGAGTAACCAATGTGTGTAGTATACATTTTAAAAGTTGTAATATTTCATATAAAATATTCATATATAACTTTTTCACAAGAAGCATAGTTTAGATTATGTTGAACTGATAGATCTGATCTAGTGCCTCGCCTGACAACTAAAGCAGCTACTGCCAAAGAATCTACAAAATTAAAAATTGTAATATTTCATGCATATTATCATCATATAATATTTGTCACACAGGTCTTCGAACACAAGGTGTTGAGTCTCCACAAGTCTTCCTGATTTCCAGCTTTGAACTCTACCTGTATGATTTCCATCAGATAGAGGAGACCCTGGAGAGAGAACTTGAACACAAGAGGAACGCTCTGCTGTTAGCCATGTCCAACATCAGCCTGGAGATCATCAACAAGAAAAAAAATACTTTTCACACCAAAATAAAATACTATGCATCTCTATCTGCTGCTGGTGCAGCTGCACCACTTCCTGGGCTTTCTGTTGCTGTTGATGTAGCCTTGCTGGTTGGTGTTTGTCACACAATACAAAGTTGGGTTTGGTCTTGATATCCCGTCACTGAAGAGACTCGTGAAAACCACACATGTGCCATTTCAGGATTTGATGGATGAAATTACTTCACCACTGGCTGCAGAAAACATAACTTCTGATCTTATCAAGAAGCTGCTTGTTCAATGCGCAACCACAGCTGGATTAATGACCACAGAGGAAGGGTCCAGAGTCATTGTCACTGCTTACTTGAGATCTATATCACTCTCCCAAAGTCCCAACTCTGTAGGCCTTCTAGAAAGCTAACTAGCTCTACGGTGATCGTATTGCGACAGGACAGAAAATCCTAGCAGAAGGCTCCGCAGCGCACAACATGTCAAGTCAAATTTCAGCCCCCTGCCTCAAAGCGTTTATGAATTATTCTAAAAAGGGTATTAATAAACTGTAGTAGGCCTCATCAGGTCCAGAACGGCTGACCTTTGACCTTTCCGAAGGGGGCACTTGTCTGAAACTCGGCACCGTGGTCACCCGTGGCGTCCTGATGCGCAGGTGCGAATTTCAGGCCCCTACCTCAAAGCGTTGATAAGTTATTAGAGGTAAGGCGTTAACCTGGGGTCATTTTGGCCTTTTCATTTTGGGGCACTTTCTTTAGTCCAAAAACTACAAACGTGGCTCCTCCTCCTCTGCTCACGTGGTGGGAGCGGTCCGCTCAGTGACGCTGTGGGAGCAGGTAGGCTAATGTAGGACAGAGGACGAGAGGAAGAAGTTGCTGAACGTGAGTACTATTCACCTATTCACTTTGAAAAGATTGTGTATAAATACTAATAAATAACTACTAATAACTAATAAATAATTTCTCAGTCTTTGGTAGCTGTTTGTGAAATTTTGTGCTCGCGCGGTACGTTCGCTCACATCCTGTGCATCTCCTTGGGGCTAAGCCCCCCCTCTGTCCTTAAAACCTAGTGACGCCTCTGCCGACAGAGACAGTTTCCTGGTCACTGAACCTAGTTTTTCTTTCTTTAATTTTAAAGATGACCAAACCGAAGACCATGGGGAAATGCCCAATCTGTGGCAAATGCCTCCAGCTTGTGGCAAAACATCTCAGGGCAACGCACAATGTGCAACACCCTAGAGCCGGGCTATTCAATTGGCGGCCGGCCGGGTCTGGCCCCTGAGGAATTTTGTACCGGCCCTTAGAGTGTAGAGCCCGACCGATATGGGATTTTTAAGGCCGATACCGATACAAATATTTGGTGATTTAAAAATCCGATATTCCGATATATCGGCCGATATATATATTTAAAAAAGAAATTCCAGAAACGCGTAACAAAACATAAACAGATTTCCCTAACATTAGTTATATGTAGATATTATTATTATTATTGTTATCATCATCATCATAATCATCATCATCATCATTTGTATTATTATTAAACAAGACAAAGGTCACTCCTAATGTTTTTTTTTTGTGTGTAATAGTTAGTCCCTATTGAGCTACCTTATAATTACAATGTCAACTTGCTTATCCCTTTACCTGCACTCTTTTAATTCTATCCATCAAGCTACAACAAACAATTTTCAATCATCATTTGCTGCCTGCCTTCTAAAATCTACTACTTAGTGATGCACTAAATCCATTATGTGATTCGTTAATGCTGCGGCTGAATGACAGTCAGCAACTCACACTTGCGTAATTGGATTTCACACACGTGTAAAAGCAAAGCTAACTTTTATGCACAAGCTGTTTGATACTTTTTCTCTATGTCTAAATGTTCACTCCTCGCATGCCTAACTTATGTTTTACAATGTCTGTAACTACAGATATGCTAGTTATAAATACAGTAATCATTAATTTATTTAGGCAGAATAAGTTTGTTGTGGTTTCCAAGCTCATTAATGTTAGCGGTCTTCCACTGATAGTCATGGTATTAGCTAGCTTTGTGGTTAGCTAAAGTCTATGATAAGCCATAATTTAGCAATGGATAACGTCATATGCTGCTGCAAATGATTGTAAAACATAGTTTTTCCAAATAACGGGACAGGGAGAGATGATACGTCTCACTCGCTATAACTGTCACGCTGTTAAAGAAATACATCTTCAGTCACATTGTCAAGAGCTAAACCGACAGTCAGTCAACTATACTGTAACAACGTACTAGCTAAATGCGTTTCACTCTCGGCTTACACGTAACAGCAGCAAAACTGGACATTAGGGATGGGCGTATCGATCCTGTGGTATCGATATATCGATACTCACGCTACTCATTTGGCATCGATTTCCTTAAAAAAATATCGATATAAACTAAAAAAAATAACAATTGGGGGTGTATGCATCACTTTAAGCTGTTTTAGATTACTTACTTAAATTACTATGTGCCGGGACACCCCTGTACCTGGCGGCGTATTGAGCTGGCTCATGTCACGTGACAGGAGACGAGCGAATGAGCGTCAACGTGCGACACAGCGACAGAGCCAGGCCAGGATGCGTAAACCGAGAAAAAAGAAAAATGTGAATATGATACTTTTTCTGAACAGCAATCTGAGACTTCAGTAAAGTGTGACAACATATCTCGAGTGCACTAAAGGCGTCATGGCACGTTTAAGTCATGGTGGAAAAACAGGTAGAATATACCCGTTTTAGTCGGACATATATTTTGGGGGACCGCACATGACCAATTAAAAATCGCCATTCACAGCGCGCTCTGGTGCAACGCTCTGACTTGTTCCTTCAAGCATGAAGGTTGGCTAACAAGACAAAATGTCTCTCTCTACCTTAAAAAAAGAAAAGTTGACTCAGAGAACAGGCAGTTCAACAATGAATGGACAGAAATACGCGTTTATTGCTGCTGATGCGAATCCTGTGTGCTTAATCTGCAACGAGTGCCTCGCCGTGTGTAAAGAGTATAATTTGAGAAGGCATTTCAACACAACGCATGCTAACTTTAGTACTACTTTCCCACTGGAGGCAGAAGATGTCGGGGCTTACATTCTGTTATGAGTAAAGACGTCGTATATTGTTCGGATCAAGAGAGAGCAAATTTGATGTTGCCTGTCACTTAAATGAGTGCAATCTTAAATATCTGTGAAATGGCTGACCGAGACTGATTGTTAAGGTGTCTGATTTATGTTCAAAATGGACAAAAGTTAGTACAGTAGTAGTCCATGTGTGGATTTATGTGCATATGTTGTTCTGCATTTACAAAATAGAATATATTGACTCCTTCAGTATGTTGTTGTAATTTCTTTATTTGTTGCCGTGATTACTCATATTCTCTGGCCCCTTATTTTGTCCCAGATTCATGAACTGGCCTCAATTCCAAATTATTTGAATAGGGCCATCCTAAACAACATGGCCACAGGGAGAACCCCAGTGCCCCCAGGACCCTGCCCCATGCCCAATTGTTCACCACATCTACTCAATGTAGAGAAGCATCTCATGGGCCACAGTGGTGTGTCCAGGCAGAGGCTGGTGAGGAAGAGGGATACACTTAAAAAAAGGCTGCAATTGCCCTCCTTGCAGCGCTGAGGGCCACCAATCCTGTGCCACCCATGATGAGCACACTGGACACAGAAGACCTAGGAGAGGGGTCCTCCATCCATACCCAAGCCTGCCAGAACCCGTCCTGCATCCAGGCGATGCAGAGCATTCAGGTCTTGAGGGCGGAGAACCAGCAGCTGAAGGATGAGGTTGCTGACCTCAGGATGAATGTATGAAAAATCCATAGCAAATATACATTGTATCCATAATCAATTTCTTTTAATAATTAAATCATTACTTTGTCATTAATTTGCAGCCGTTTCTCTTGTTGTTCGTTTTTCCCTCCCCCAGCCTCAGCCTTCAGATTCATCTGACTCCTCTTTGGAAGAGGAGTCGGAGGACCCCTTGGAGCCTGATCAGCCAGAGGAGCTGGAGGAGCCCGAGCAGCTGGAGGAGCCCGATTAGGGACCTGAACACAGTCACTAACAGGATCCCCTGCGAAATTGAAAATAACCGCCTGACTGAACATAAGAGAATTGAACAGGAAAGGGCCAAACATGAAACCATTACATATGACATGATAAGGCTAAAAAATGAAGAAGCTCAGATGAGAGCTGGAGAGACTTCCAACTGATCAGGGACAACGACGCGATGGGGGATGAAAAACGTGCTGGCCTTGAGCAGCTAAGAGCCGAAGAGCGTGATGCTGCAGTGAGGAAGACGCAGCGCGCCCAAGACTCCGAGACTCCAAGCCCAGTCTGTAGCTGAAGCTGAGCTTGGAGCAGGAGAAAAGAAGACAGAAACACCAGGAGCTGAATGAGCGGGCAATAGTCAACGAGAGTATTGCGCGAGAATCCCGGGAGTGCAGCCGTCAGGCAGAAGAACTAGCCAAGTGTAAGAAAAGGGAACTAAGAGCTCACATGGAAGAGATTTTTTAAAAAAGACTGGACTGTGTGAGAGAGGCCCAGTTACTGCACCTAGAGGAGCAGAGAACTGAACCGGAAGAGGAGTCGGAGGACCCCTTGGAGCCCGAGCAGCCGGAGGAGCCCAAGCAGCCCGGTGAAAGGGCTGCAAAGAGGAAGCTGCCTTTCTCCCCCGACCCCCCTGCTAAGGTGAGAAGATAACTGATTAGTGTAATACAGTGCCACAATCGTTTTGCCGAAGGCCAAGTATGTCACTTAATCATGTCTGATTATTGTTTTTCTCTCTACCCAAGAAGCCTCCTGCGTCGAGGACATCCCAAGGAAGAGGAAGGCGTAGACCAAGAACATTTCCTCTTCCCTTACCCCTGCTGCTCCTCTGGCTGCAGAGGAGTCTGAGGATAATCCTGAAGGGGTGAGTGAGATGGATTAGTTCATCAATAATTTTATAAATCTTGACCAAGCGTAGAACCAATGAGGCTATGTGGTCATGTAGTATTGGTGTTGATGATGTTTTGTTTTGCTCTTCTAGGACGAGGAGGAGCCGATGTCCCGTGAGCTCCGTACATGTATTTTATTTTCTAACCCTTTGTTATAAAATAAAGTTCAGTGTGTAACTTTGTAATGTTTGTGTATTTTTTAATATTTATTTTATTTTCTAACCATTTTTTAAAAATGATTGTTTTAATAAAATTGTTTGATGTATATTTCCAGAGTGTATATGCAAGTTATTTAATAACCACTTCTGACGTTAAGGTATTCATCTGAAAAGTCTGGTAAAACATATAAACAAATATGATAAGACAAGATGAGATAAGATGATACTGATCAGGGACAACAACGCGATGGGGGCTGAAAAACGTGCTCGCCTCGAGCAGCAAAGAGCAGAAGAGCACGATGCTGCAGTGAGGAAGACCGAGGATGAAGCACGGAGGGACGAAAGACTCCAGCAACATGTTGCCGGGGCACTTCAGAAGGCCACAGAGGTGCTTCGCCAACACCGTGGCAGGGTCATCCTGAGGCCCACCCACAAACTTGCGCCTGTGCACCTCCAGCCCCGTCCTCCCACACGCGTCCCCGCAGAGAGCCCCATCTACGTCCGTGCTACCACCAGACAGGTCCCAGCCTTTAGCAGTGAGGGGTCCAGTTACGTCACGGCACTTACCCTGGAGCCACTGCCCAGATTAGGCCGGCCGAGACAGCGGAGTAACCGGACCACAGTCAGTTATCTTCAACCGACAGGCCAGTACCAGGTGTCCTCCTCATACACCCACTTTTCCCCCGATGTGAATACATGTGGACACACACACACACACACACACACACACACACACATAGATGACAGGATTGCCAGCTTCTGGTTCAGGCCAGACCTGTGTGCATCCTGTCTACATATATGTTAGGGTTTTCTCCAGGTGCTCTGGATATATTCACAAAAAAACAACAAAAAAAACCCCCGTAAATAATCGATTATTCCCCTCCTAATCATATCACCTTCAGTAAACATTTTGATCCCATAAAAAAAACAACAACACACAATAAAATAAAAAAATCGTAATCATAAAGTTTTATTTCTCTCTCTCTCTCTGTCAATAACAAGAAATGTACATTGTAAGGTAGAGGTCTGCCATTTTCCCCCACTCTTTTTGAATAAAAATAAAAAAGAAATAACTCCACCATAATCATTCCTGTCTTTTTAATCTTAAGGATGCTCTAAAATTCTGTTGTGAGAATGAATATGACCCACAGTGCATCATGGAAAGTGACAAAAACATTGCAGGAGTTACCATTGAGTGACAACATTGAGTTTAATTATCAAAATAACGCCATATCAAAGCTAAAAACTGAGACCTACTCAGCTCTTACTACCAGAGACGGAGGCTGCTTTCCCGCGGGAAGTGTGCTGAAGATTTCGTAAGAAAGACTGACTGAGTCATGGCAATTTTTCCACTTAAGCTCTAAATCTCCCGCTCTTTTTCTGACACTATCCAGAAATGTACATCGTAACTATTAAATCATAAAATGAATATGCTGTGTCATCAGAGATTAACCAACCCCGTCCTCCCACAGGCGTCCCCGCAGCGAGCCCTATCTACGTCTCCGCAACCCCCAGCCACTTCCAACCCCGTCCTCCCACACGCGTCCCCGCAGCTAGCTCCATCTACGTCCCCACTTATACCGGACAGCTCCCACCCAAAACATATCAAGGTACCGCCTTTAGAAGTGAGGGGTCCAGTTACGTATATAAATAAATCAATTTTCCATAAACTTCACTACTTTGAAAATCATTGAAAATGCTACTAAATTTAAAATTTAGTAGCATTTTATGTGTTTTAAAAAAAAATTTATGTGTCACATTATGTCACCCTAAAGAACAGAAATTATTAAAATACTGATTAATAATTAAATGTCATTGTCAAAATTACTGTTTGTTAATTATATTTGCTGTTATGTATATATATATATATAATATATATATATATATATATATATATATATGTGTGTGTGTGTGTGTATCTGTGTACAATGCTTGCATAAAATGGTAAATCAATCCATTTCAGTTTAATGTTCAATTAATTAAAAATAGTGTAAAAGTAGGATAGAAATCAGAATAAATGGTTAATATGGCAGTAATGTCAGTAAATAAATAATTAAAGAAATGTACTAATAATGCATATGTTGTAATATTAGTAATATAAGTAATAAGTAATAAGATATACTATAATAATAAGTAATAATAAATAGTGTGCCATTCTCAGGCACACTCAATTATTTTGTGCCTAAAAACACGAAATACGTGGTGTCGATTAGCTCAGTTGGTAGAGCATCTGCCCCATGTACAAAGGCTCAGTCCTTGCCGCAGCGGCCCAGGGTTCGAATCCGACCTGCGGCCCCTTGCTGCATGTCATTCTCTCTCTCCCCACATTCCTGTCACTCTTCAGCTGTCCATGTCAAATAAAGCTTGAAAAGGCCAAAAAAATGAAACATGACAACATGATAAGGCACAGTGAGGAAGGAGAAGCCAGGTGTCCGGAGGGAGTACTACTGAAGGCCCGCTGGTTAAAAAATCACGGTGGTGGTTGTGAGGAGATCACATATAGACGACCTGATGAGGACTATATTAAAACTGCTGATATCCATCAGCTTTACCAAAATAGTATCGCTAGGGACCTGAACACAGTCACTAACAGGATCCACTGCGATATAGAAAATAACCGCCTGACTGAACGTAAAAGAAGTATACAGGAAAGGGCCAAACATGAAAGCATTAAATATGAGAACAAGATCAGGCAAAAAAATGAAGAAGCTCAGATGAGAGAGCATCAGGAGCTTCTGAACAAAAGACTCCAAGCCCAGTCTGTAGCTCAAGCTCAGCTTAGACAAATTTCAGAAAAGGAGCTTGAGAAGAGAAAACAAAAACACCAGGAGCTGAAGGAGCGGGCAATGCTCAACGAGAGTATTGCGAGAGAAGCCCGGGAGCGCAGCCGTCAGGCAGAAGAGCTAGCTGAGTCCAAGAAAAGGGAACTGAGAGCTCGCACAGAAGAGGTTTTTGAAAAAAGACCGGACCGTGAGAGAGAGGCCCAATTACTGCAGCTAGAGGAGCAGAGAACTGAACTTGCTCGTCTTGAATTGGAAGAGAAGAGGCGCCAAAGGAAGACTGAGCAGGTTCAGACAGCTCCCAAACAAATAGTTTCGGACAAACTGGCAGCCTTTAAAGAAGAGCAGGCTATTAACGCGTCTCTGAGAGAGGAGCAGAGACTCGAAAGGGATGTGGCTTTAATTGAGGCTGAACGTGCAAAGCAGCCTGCAATAGACACAGAGAGGAAGGCTGAAGTACTTGAGCCCATTGCTGCCCACAGACAGAGTGTGATGTGGGAGAAGGAGACCACGGAAAGAGAAGAGCGTCAGAGGGCTGTGGAGGAACGGAAGGCTCAAATTGCGGAACACCGGCTTTTCTTGGAGCACCAGAGATTGAGAGCTCAAGAAATTAAAGAGAAACACATTCAACTGATCAGGGACACTGAAATGATGGCGGCTGAAAAACGTGCTCGCCTCAAGCAGCAAAGAAACGAAGAGCACAATGCTGCAGTGAGGAAGGCCGAGGAGGAACAACGGAGGGACGAAAGACTCCAGCAACATGTTGCTGGGGAACTTCAGAAGGCCACAGAGGTGCTTCACCAACACCGTGGCAGGGTCACCCTGAGGCCAACCCACAAACTCGCGCCCATCCACCTCCAAACCCATCCTAACACACGCGTCCCCGCAGCTAGCCCAATCTATGTCCCCACTTCCCCCAGCCACCTCCAACCCCGTCCTCCCACATGCGTCCCGGCAGCTAGCGCCATCTACTGATTAATAATTAAATGTTATTGTCAAAATTGCTTTTTGTTACTTTTGTTAATTATATTTACTGTTATGTATATAGATATATATGCGTATCTTTGTACAATGTTTAGTAAATAAAATGGTTAATCAGTTCATTTCAGTTTAATGTTCAATAAATTAAAAATAGTGTAAAAGTAGGATAGAAATCAGAATAAATGGTTAATATAGAAGCAATGTCAGTAAATTAAATAAATGTGCTAATAATGTATATATGTTATAATATTAGTAATATAAGTAATACGTAATAATGTATTCTAGAAAATTTCTAATTAAATTTTGAGTGTGCCTGACTCTGGCCCCGTCACGCCCACACATTAAGTAGCTGAGGAAGAGGAAAAACTGAGGAAGAGGCTGTGCGCATTTACGCACAAGGTACACTGGATCATCAGGACCTGACAGTTATTCATTTTCTCTGTTCTGCAGCATATCTACACAGATCAGCTGTTACACATAGTCTCAGGTTCATACGGGATTGTTTCGAAGAAAGCATAACTTATAGATGAATCCCAAGCCCCATCAGAGCTGTCAGGATATTTTTATTTTTAAGTAGCTGAAATTATTTTAGTTATCCCTTTCACTCTTGCCTTTTTTACGTTTCGAACAAAAAACAATAAACAGACCGTTTTTTCCGGTTTTTCGTTGTCTGAATCAAAATCGAAAAACCGAGAAAACCAAATTCAAATAACGGTCCAATATTGGTTTCTGTAAAGGCCTCTTTTCATCTTTAATCTCGTAAAGAAGGTGAAGAAAAGTAAACCAGGTGAGCTTCACGGAAGTCCAAGTAGCCTTAATGTGGGCCAAAAAAAAGCCAAGAGAATAAAGCGAACCTGAGGCACCCTGGTAGCTCAAGCTCGTCAACACTGCTTGAATTGTGAAGTGAAGCAGCTGTTAAACTCAAAATTTGTCATCATAAAGTAAATAATTTTTTGTACACTGAGACGAGCGTGCGCACAGGCGTCCACTGCGTTGACACGTGGCACGGCACGAATGACCCCTCGCTATTTGATTTCCACAAACACTACACAGTGTGTGCCTGTACGCTCACGTAGAATTGTAACAGTTAACAGTTACGCGTGGTCTTCATGTCACGTATTTGAGGCGTAGTTCACCCGTCACGTAGGCGTATGCTCAACAACGCGTGTGCAGCGTCTGCGTGACGCCTACGTGACGCCCGTCTGTCCATTGAAAGTTAATTTACACGCGCACGTTAGAGGTTTGATGTCATCGCATAGGCGCTGTACACGCGTTTTTAGTATAGTGTGCTGGCATAAAATGCCCCCCATAGTGTGTGTTTGTCTGTCTGTCTGTCTGTGTGTCTGTGTGTCTGTGCGAGAGAAGGATAAAATGGCCGACATTCAAACTGTATTATTGACAGTCATTGTTATTATACAGAGAGTTCAATAAAGTTAATTACAGTCAGGCTTGTGGGGGGCAGACTTTGGTTGCCAAGCAACCAGGGCCAGGTGGAGGCCACCAATCAGAGCAGAGCAAGGAACTGCAGCGGCTCCTGTGACATGTGACACCGCTGAGAGAGAGAAAAACGTCTGAAAGTACCCCTCAAACAGGAAGGCTTTTTGGCCAAACCGTAGTTCTTATCATTGAACCGGCTTCACTATGAGCATCCTGAGCTCTTCCTCAACTAGGAAATGGGACTTTTAGAGCAATGGAAAGAAACTGTTACCTCTGCGTTCCTCCAGAAATTTTCCCTCCTTTTTAACATAGATATATACATAATATATTATATATATATATATATATATATATATATATATATATATATATGTGTGTGTGTGTGTGTGTGTATACACAATATATACATAAACATACATTAGAACTAACCTATTACAAAGTAACCATGCGTTAAAATTTACCTGTGATAAATCTAAATTTAAATATGTACAGAGAAATTAAAAATGTGCAGAGGAGTTAAACTCTAAAGGTTAAAAAATGTGCAGAGTAATTAAACATATGCATAAAAAATAAATATATAACTGTGTTAAGAAGTTAACCCGTGCTAAACATCTATACATAAACTATATAAAAGTAGAAAGTAACTGTAGAAATAAAAATGGTATATACAAATAGAAAACTATATTAAAAATATAAAGTGACTGTAGAAATAAAGATGTTTTATAAGAATATGAGAAAGAAGTACAAATGGGGATTAAAGACTGTGTGCAGTTAAGTTAGGCTGTAAACAGATGAATGAAAGTCACAGTCACAGCATGTAGCAGAGAAATGTAGAAATGGCAATGACAGAGAGTCCAGGAAGTGTTGCAAAGAGAGTTTAGATTTGTCTATTGTCTATTGTGCCTGCTGCCATCACTGAGAGCTGTTGTACAGTCTGATGGCGAGAGGGACGAAAGAGTTCTTGAGTCTGTTTGTGGAGCAGGATTGAGACAGCAGTCTGCCACTGAACACACTCCTCTGCCTGGTGATGGTGTTGTGCAGAGAGTGGTGGGCATTGTCCAGTATGGACAGCAGTTTGTCCAGGCGTGGCAGTCTATGAGGCTGTGGGTCGGTGTTGATGCCGCATCAGTGCGTTCCACACCCAAACTAAGTCTGACAGCTTTAGCAGACAAATATGAGTGAGAAGACACATTTTCCTACGTTTCTATGTATAAAGTATTTCTGCTTTGATGTTGCTATGAGACAGTATACCAACACATCACTGAGAGTCACACCGTTTCAGACAATACAGTGTGTGCAGTTTTAACATACAAGTTTTAAGATACAAATAACATACACACAAGGCACACACAAGACACAAACAACATAGATACAATACAAACAAAATACAAACAGGGTACACGCAAGATACACACCGGAGACACACGACACAAACAGGATGCACCGCTACAGTCAGGAAGAAGAAGCCAGGTGTCCGGAGGGAGTACTACTGAAGGCCCGCTGGTTAAAGAATCACGGTGGTGGTTGTGAGGAGATCACATATAGACGACCTGACGAGAACTTTGTCCAAACAGCTGATATCCATCAGATGTACCAAAATAGTATCGTTAGGGACCTGAACAGCAGAATCGTTAACAGGAAACCAGAAATGGTCCAAGAGTTTGAGTTTAGTTTCAGTCTTCTTAAACATAGCAGTCGATCCCCTCAGTGTACACCTGATTTTCTCCATATAAACAAACTAGAAAATATCTTTTATATATTTTAGACAGTCTGATCTTTAGGTAAGTGATAGAGGTGGAGAATCTTACATTGTAACAACCCGTGCCTAGCAGACATGGAGGAAGAGTGGAACCACCACAACCACTCGTCCCATACACAACGCAGCATTTCTGTGCCTTGTATTATGCTATATGAATAGATGAATAAATAGATAAGAGATACTTCAAAAACAATAGTGATACATATTGTACTGCTGCCTGTTGTCAGTGTTGTTTGAGGTCATTATGTGGTGCACTGAGTTAGATTAACTGTTGAACGACATTATAAAATAATGAATAACTCAGTACTGAGAAGTGTGTATAATCAGTAGCACAAAAATATGAACTGTGATCTTTTTAGTGCCTTTTATTATTATTATAACACATTCACATCCCTGTACATCAAAAGTGAACTGAAACAATCTCTCATTTATTTTAATTAGCTTTCACTTTGATGCAATACTAAAGTTTTATCACTGGAGGGCGGTATTACGATGCTATATAAATATGTGAAACCTTTGCTGTCAAGATCCTGCAAGAAAAGAGTCACAAATCAAAACACCAGAAAACTAAATAAGTATGCTTTGTTTTGCGCAGCATGTGGGCTACCTCTTAGTGCCATATCAACCGGAGAAGACATTGGATGTCCTATCACGCGGTACTTGGAGCTTCAACCGGTCTGGCCTCCACCAAAACTGCAGATAAGTGGTCTCGGCCTGTCGCTCTCCAGGCTTCCTCCCCCCTCTCAACCACTGTCGTGACCCCCCCCCCCCCCCGATACAGAAAAACCTATTCCTATTCCCTGTCCTGTCCCTTCCAGCTCCCCATATACACATGCATACCTACAGACATTGCATCAGACTGAACTGAACTTTTGGACATACACACACCCCCTCAAACTTGGACCTGTTATTCAGTTATATGGACTTTGGGACTGGCATTTGAAGTTGAATTAGTATTGTTTTTTTTTTAAATATATTAATTTATTGTTCGATTAACTTTTTCTTTCCTACAGTGATTTATCTGTTTGATTTTTTTGATTGGCGATGATTGATGGATAATACATTTTTCATTTTCAGACTTGGTTGACCAGTGTTTTGTTTGGGGGAATTATCTTTTGTAACCAGGGTTTGAGCTAGCGGGATTTTTTTTCGGGTTTACATATTTGTTTTTTTCCATATGTGAACAAATATACGACAGGTTGCCTTGTGCTCCTGTCTGGCGCCCAACTTTAACATTTCAAGCACCTTTTTCAGCCCCTACGCTACAACTTCTTTTTCCTTTGCAATTATATTTATTTATTTACACTGTACGATTACAACCTGCTTTTTGTGACAACACTCTGATGTGCAGTTATATATATGGGGTAACATGTCCATATACTGAACACAAGTATTTAACTTCTCCTACAATAGGTACAGACAACGGCAGAGTCTCCAAGAGCCCGTTTGTTGTTTAATGCAACTTCCCCTGAACTTATCTTTATGACTCCAATTTAACCCCTCATTAGGTCAAAGGTCAATGTCATAAAACTTCATACTCAGTTTGACGAGAAGTGTGGAGTATATCTTTCTCACAAAATCTGCACAAATGAATGAAAAGGAGGTGCAGAAAAAAGAGAGGGGGGCAGGTGGCTTTCAGAAGGCCGTTATCACGGCAGATATCCATCAGCCTTTCCAAAACAGTCTTGTTACTGGCCACAGAAGTTGATGTACTCTGTGATATATATATATGTATATATATATCTGTGGCGACAGCATCGTACCCACCAGGAGGGTGTGATGCTTTTCAAACAACAAGCCCTGGATCACCAGTGACCTGAAGGAGCTGCTGAACAGGAAGAAGAGAGCCTTCAGGGACTGGGACCGGGAGCTACTGAGGAGCGTCCAGAGGGAGCTGAAAAGAAAGCTGAGGGAAGGCAAGGAGGCATATCTGATGACTACAGACCAGTTGCCTTGACGTCCCATGTTATGAAAGTCTTGGAGAGACTGGTTTTGGCCCATCTGAGACCTCAGGTGACCACCTCCCTAGACCCGCTGCAGTTTGCCTACCGCCCCACGGTTGGTGTTGAGGACGCCATCATCTACCTGCTTCAACGGGCCCTCTCTTACCTGGATAGAGCTGGCAACACTGTGACGATCATGTTCTTTGATTTCTCCAGTGCCTTCAACACGATTCAGCCTACACTGCTGAAGGAGATGCTCCAGGTGATGCAGGTGGATACCTCCACAACCTCCTGGGTAACTGACTACCTGATGGACAGACCACAGTTTGTGAGGCTGAAGGGATGTGTGTCTGATCGGGTGGTTAGCAACACAGGAGCACTGCAGGGGACTATACTCTCACCTTGCCTCTTCACGCTGTACACCTCAGACTTTCAGCACCACTCTGAGTCCTGAATGTGGCTAAAACGAGGGAGATGATTGTGGACTTCAGGGGGACTAGGTCTGACCTGAGCACAGTTTCCATCCTGGGTGAGGAGGTGGAGGTGGTGCAGGACTATAAGTACTTGGACGTGCACCTGGATAATAGACTGGACTGGAGATGCAACACTGAGGCTGTCTGGGACAGAGCAGATTCTACTTTCTGAGGAAGCTCTGGTCTTTTAATGTGTGCAGTAAGATGTTGCAGATGTTCCACCAGTCTGTTGTTGCGAGTGCAGTCTTCTCTGCAGCCATCTGTTGGAGCAGCATCAGAGCCAGCCACACAAAAAAGCTGAACAATCTGATCAAGAAGGCTGGCTCTGTGCTGGGGACTGCTCTGGAGCCCCTGCAACTGGTTGTGGAAAAAAGGATGCTCCACAAACTGCTCAGTATTATGGACAATAGCTCACATCCACTACATGACCTCCTGCTCAAACAACAGAGCAGTTTCAGTCGGAGACTGCTGCAGCTCCACTGTAAAAAGGACCGCAACAGGAAGTCATTCCTACCAACTGCTATAACTTTGTACGACGACTCCCCTCTGTTAAGAGAGAGGAGACTCATTCTGAACAGTTGAGCTGATGGGCATAATAAGGAATGCACATTTGCACAAGTAATTGCACAAGAGTCCATATGTATATTTTTGTTATGTATATTTTTTAGAGGTAGAACCATATGTTCTTCCTCCTCAGAGTTTATTCGATTCTAATTATACTGTGTCATCATTTTTACCTCATGCCTGTATATAGTGTTCTGTTGTCTTTTGCAACAAAAGAATTTCCCTTCGGGGATCAATAAAGTACTCTATCTATCTATCTATCTATCTATCTATCTATCTATCTATAAATATATATGTAATTAAAATAAAAAAAACTTTTATTTTGAAAAACAAAACACCTTTAATTTGAAAAATTAACAAAACATTCAAGGTATGTGATGATGTCATCAACTTTAAAAGTAAACATCACATGACCTGGTGACATCACAATTGGAATGTGCCTTTGATGTTGCTATGAGACAGTATACCAACACATACTGAGAGTTTTAACACAAGATACAAATAACATACACACAATGCACACACGAGACACAAACAACATAGATACAATATACAAACAAAATACAAACAGGGTACACACAAGATACACACCGGAGACACACAACACAAACAGGATGCACAGGTACAGTGAGGAAGGAGAAGCCAGGTGTCCGGAGGGAGTACTACTGAAGGCCCGCTGGTTAAAAAATCACGGTGGTGGTTGTGAGGAGATCACATATAGACGACCTGATGAGGACTATATTAAAACTGCTGATATCCATCAGCTTTACCAAAATAGTATCGCTAGGGACCTGAACACAGTCACTAACAGGATCCACTGCGATATAGAAAATAACCGCCTGACTGAAAATAAAAGAATTATACAGGAAAGGGCCAAACATGAAAGCATTAAATATGACGACAAGATCAGGCAAAAAAATGAAGAAGCTCAGATGAGAGAGCATCAGGAGCTTCTGAACAAAAGACTCCAAGCCCAGTCTGTAGCTCAAGCTCAGCTTAGACAAATTTCAGAAAAGGAGCTTGAGAAGAGAAGAGAGAAACACCAGGAGCTGAAGGAGCGGGCAATGCTCAACGAAAGTATTGCGAGAGAAGCCCGGGAGCGCAGCCGTCGGGCAGAAGAGCTAGCTGAGTCCAAGAAAAGGGAACTAAGAGCTCGCACGGAAGAGGTTTTTGAAAAAAGACTGGACCGAGAGAGAGAGGCCCAATTACTGCAGCTAGAGGAGCAGAGAACTGAACTTGCTCGTCTTGAATTGGAAGAGAAGAGGCGCCAAAGGAAGACTGAGCAGGCCGAGAAGTTCAGACAGCTCCAGATACCCAAACAAATAGTTTCGGACAAACTGACAGCCTTTAAAGAAGAGCAGGCTATTAACGCGTCTCTGAGAGAGGAGCAGAGACTCGAAAGGGAAGTGGCTTTAATTGAGGCTGAACGTGCAAAGCAGCCTGCAATAGACGCAGAGAGGAAGGCTGAAGTACTTGAGTCCATTGCTGCCCACAGACAGAGTGTGATGTGGGAGAAGGAGACCAAGGAAAGAGAAGAGCGTCAGAGGGCTGTGGAGGAACGGAAGGCTCAAATTGCGGAACACCGGCTTTTCTTGGAGCACCAGAGATTGAGAGCTCAAGAAATCAAAGACAAAACACATTCAACTGATCAGGGACAATGAAATGATGGCGGCTGAAAAACGTGCTCGCCTCGAGCAGCAAAGAAACGAAGAGCACGATGCTGCAGTGAGGAAGGCCGAGGAGGAACAACGGAGGGACGAAAGACTCCAGCAACATGTTGCTGGGGAACTTCAGAAGGCCACAGAGGTGCTTCACCAACACCGTGGCAGGGTCATCCTGAGGCCCACCCACAAACTCGCGCCCGTGTGCCTTCAGCCCCGTCCTCCCACCGGCGTCCCCGCAGCTAGCCCCATCTACGTCCCTGCTACCTCCAGCCACCTCCAGCCCCGTCCTCCCACACGCGTCCCCGCAGCGAGCCCCATCTGCGTCCCCGCTACCACCAGACGGGTCCCACCCTTTAGCAGTGAGGGGTCCAGTTACGTCACGGCACTTACCCTGGAGCCACTGCCCAGATTAGGCCGGCCGAGACAGCGGAGTAACCGGACCACAGTCAGTTATCTGCAACCGACAGGCCAGTACCAGGTGTCCTCCTCATACACCCGCTTCCCCCCGATCTGAATACATGTGGACACACACACACACACACACACACACACACACACACACACACACACACTCTCACACACACACACACACACACACACACATAGATGACAGGTTCTGGTTCAGGCCAGACCTGTGTGCATCCTGTCTACATATATGTTAGGGTTTTCTCCAGGTGCTCTGGTTTGCCCACTTTTAAAATATCTTAAAAGAAAAAAAAAAAACACTTGAACACACACACACAGACACACACACACACACACACACACACACACTGATATATAAATTAATCGATTATTAGCATATATAGGTGACAGGATTGCCAGGTTCTGGTGAAGGCCGCTGAGTAGTTTGCATCCTGTCTTCATATGTTAGGGTTTTCTCCAGGTGCTCTGGTTTCCCCCCTTGGATATATTCACAAAAAAAACCCATAAATAATGATTATTATCCTCCTAATCATGTCACCATCAGTAAACATTTGGATCACATAAAAAACAAATAAATAAAAAAAATCGTAATCATAAAGTTTTATTTCTCTCTCTATCTTTCTGTCAATAACAAGAAATGTACATTGTAAGGTAGAGGTCTGCCATTTTCCCCCACTCTTTTTGAATAAAAATAAAAAAGAAATAACTCCACCATAATCATCCCTGTCTTTTTAATCTTAAGGATGCTCTAAGATTCTGTTGTGAGAATGAATATGACCAGTGGTGTAGTCCAGGGTATACCTACTTATTTTTCAGTCAGCATTGCGTATACCCACTTCTAAATCCCCCCTGATGCGCACCATTTAGTAATATCTGTCAGCCAGATTGCCCATTTTTTCCTCAAGGATGGTGAAGCCATGACCCACCCTCCTCTGCCTCTAATTGGCCTTGTACTCGCTGTTTTCACTGATTAGATTGGTTAACTTTAGGCATGAGGACTGATGAGCCAATCAGAGGCAGAGTAGGGCGGGTCATGCCGAGGAAAATATCGCTAACACCTCAGGGGGGTATTCCATCAAGCAGGCTAAAGGCAAAGCCAAGCTTAAATGGCCAAGTCTGGCTAATATGAGTGAGAGTTCGGTTCCATCAAAGAGGCTGAAATTAGCCCCAACTCAGTAACCATGGAAACTATGACTCTGGCTAAGCCTCAACCCTGGCTAAGCCAGAACTGTGGCTCAGGTTTCCGTTCCATCAATCTGAGCCTCAACCCTGTTCCACCAAGGTGGCTAATGTGAATGCCAGCCAAGTAACCATGGTAACTTATGCTGCCGGGCAAACCTGGTCTGTAGCAGGCTAAAAGTGAAGCTTAGCACCATCTATGATCAAAGAATGTCCAATAAACAGAAACAGAGACACACAACTGTCATGGAATGATAAAATAATATGTAAAACATAAAATATATAATAAAATGTATTAAAGAAATTATTTATACTAATAATTATATATTATCTATAAGTACATTAAAGAACATTATCACGAAAATAAAATATAATAAAAAATAAGACACAAATAAATACAAAATTAAACTAATTAGCAAAAAATATAATAAAAGGAAATTGAGGCATTGAAAATAAAAGATTGAATATGTACACCAAACCACAATTAGATGTAAATGCCCTCCAATCTCCACCCCCACACACCCTCCTTGCCTCCTATTGGCTGGCAAAGCCAAAGCCAATTGAGGTCAATTGACAAAGGCCAAGACATTTAAGCAGTGCATTCAAGAGAGGGAGAGGGACACAGAGAGACAAAGAGAAAGAGAGATAGAGTGAGAAAGAGAAAGAGAGATTGAGTGAGACATTCCAACATGGCATGCCCATTCATTGACAACCCAGTGAATGAAGAGGCCCGGATAATTCAACGGGCCTTCCGACCACCACCAGCACCAAGGGTCTTCCAGGACAATCAGTTGATAAATGTGATGAATATCACTTTCTAACATTACTACTAGGGCTGCCAAACGATAAAATATGGAGAATTTCACATAAATTGCAGTGAAACAATAATGCTATTTTAATTATGTTCATATGAATGTTACTTATTAGGGCTGTCTTTTTGTTCTTTGGGGATTTTCCTTTTAATTTTAGGGATTTGGTTGCATTAATAGGTCCACATAATTGATTAGTTTAAAACAAAAATTGGTAGATTATTGTCTACATATATTTTGTCCCTTTGATGGGGGATTTATATAACATGATGATGCTGAAATACTTCATTTTCTTTGTCACTTACGCATTCAGCCTGTCTGCAATATTCTGCCACGCCACATCCCTCGCTTTATTGATTGCCGCGGTATTGCCCTTCTTTCGGATTATGTGGCTGTAATCCTCATATACCTCCATGAGGAGGGTTTGCTCCGCTGCGGAGAACATCTCTGCACGCTCTTTTCCCTTGCTTTTCGGCATTTTTGACAGTTTTCGCTCTCGACTAGTATGGGCTTTTTATTTTCCCTGTTGGCGTGCACAAGTTGAGGCTTAACAGGTGAGGCTTGACTAAGCGTCAGGTGGAGCCAGCTGATTTCACTTGATGGAACGACTTGGAGCTAGATTGGGAAGTGGAGCTTAGTCAAGCTTCAAGCTTACACCTAAGTCTGGCAATTCTTAGCTACGTTGATGGAATACCCCCCAGGTGCCAGTGAAAAAACAAAAAAAACAAAAAAAAAACCTCAGGTGCCACTTGACTACGATAACGGCAGCAGACCAAACAACAGATGAAGAAATAACACAACAAGCGGCGGTGTGCCACCCGGTAAATGAACATGTTCAAAACAAAGCATTAATTCAAAAAATGATGATATTCAATATTTGTAGCGAAATTTATATATATCTAACGAAGTATGCTATAAAAATAGTGTTCAGCTATTGAAAACCAAACAATTTCAATTTTATTACAGTGCACTTTTAAGTTTATCTGATTGGTTTTGATGTTTGGAAGAGAATGATTTGTTTTATTTAAGATGAAATATGAACAAGGATGCATTGTCAACTTCAGATTTGAAGTATTTTATTTAAAGAAATGTGCAAAAAATAACCGGAACACCATGTTTGCCTCATGATAAATACATTTTACATTCATCCAGGCTGCTTGTGTGACCAGTAGTAACTACAAACTGCTCCTAATCAAGTCATGATCATTTTATAATAGTGAGCAAGTAGAAATGACGGATTTTTGGGTAAACTAAACAGAGTACTCTTACATGTCACTGTTTCTAAAACAGGGCTTTTTTTCTGGACTACTTTTTCTTAAAAAAAAGAAAAAAGGTGAAAACTGAGAGTATACCCACTTCTCCAGGGACCACTACACCACTGAATATGACCCACAGTGCATCATGGAAAGTGACAAAGACATTGCAGGAGTTACCATTGCGTGACAACATTGAGTTTAATTATCGAAATAACGCCATATCAAAACTAAACACTGAGACCTACTCAGCTCTTACTACCAGAGACAGAGACTGCTTTCCCGCGGGAAGTGTGCTGAAGATTTCGTAAGAAAGACTGACTGGGTCATGGCGATTTTAATACTTACTGAAAATGTATTGTGGTAGAATAGTGCACCATTTAAAATTTAAATGTTTTTTAGAGTGTCCTTGATTGATGAATCCATGTTTCCACATTGTTCCTGTCCTATATTTGTTCTTTCTATATTTTTACAGAGGGCCTTGTTTTGACATCATTCAGAGACTAAATTTCTACCACATTTGATTAATTACTCATACGTGTGAATGTGAGCCACTAAGAGTGCAATATTTAAGTGATTATAACAACTTTAAAATGATTCAGCTGATACTCTCCATTCCTCAACCCCATGGAGGAAATCCTCAAGGAGATGGAAACTTGATCAGATGCCCATCTTAGACACAATGCATGATGGATATCTGAACATGGAGGAAGAGTGGAACCACCACAACCACTCGTCCCATACACAACGCAGCATTTCTGTGCCTTGTATTATGCTATATGAATAGATGAATAAATAGATAAGAGATACTTCAAAGACAATAGTGATACATATTGTACTGCTGCCTGTTGTCAGTGTTGTTTGAGGTCATTATGTGGTGCACTGAGTTAGATTAACTGTTGAACGACATTATAAAATAATGAATAACTCAGTACTGAGAAGTGTGTATAATCAGTAGCACAAAAATATAAATTGTGATCTTTTTAGTGTCTTTTATTATTATTATAACACATTCACATCCCTGTACATCAAAAGTGAACTGAAACAATCTCTCATTTCTTTTAATTAGCTTTCACTTTGATGCAATACTAAAGTTTTATCACTGGAGGACGGTATCACGATGATATATAAATATGTGAAACCTTTGCTGTCAAGATCCTGCAAGAAAAGAGTCACAAATCAAAACACCAGAAAACTAAATAAGTATGTTTTGTTTCTCTTTTTTTTTACAAAACTGCGCATGCGCAGTGTGTGGGCTACCTCTCAGTGCCATATCAACCGGAGAAGACATCGTCCATCATCCATCAACAACTATCCTCCGTTAACATGGTGAGTGTTTGTGTTGTCGGTTCATTTATTTCGTTGCTGTTTCGTTGCAGTGACTGTAGTTGACGTTACGTGCAACATTGTTGTCGCTGTGAGCTAAAATCAGCTTTAACTTTAATTAGCTGATCAGGGACAACGACGTGATGGCGGCTGAAAAACGTGCTCGCATCGAGCAGCTAAGAGCTGAAGGGCGCGATGCTGCAGTGAGGAAGGCCGAAGAGGAAGCACAGAGGGATGAAAGACTCCAGCAACATGTTGCTGGGGAACTTCAGAAGGCCACAGAGGTGCTTCACCAGCACCGTGGCAGGGTCACCCTGAGGCCCACCCACAAATCCCGCCCATGCACCTCCAAACCCGTCCTAACACATGCATCCCCGCAGCGAGCCCCATCTACGTACCGCTACCACCGGATGGGTCCCAGCTGTTATGGAATTTTCTATCCTTAGGTTACACGAGGTCACGTGTGGGCCTTGAGGTCCTTGGCAGTACTAATTGCACTACTATTACTAATATTGAATCTCTTTGAATCTCTTTGAATCTCTTTGAATCTAGTCTGTCTCAACACTCTGGTGGCCAGGCTCGAAGAGACCTATTGTGGCCTTCCTAGACATAATAGATAGCTGGCCGTTGACGTTCCAATCTGCGTAAACAGACATCTGTGTCTCCAGACTAGAATATGTTGACAATAACACCTGCATGGGTTTCAACAGAAGAAAGACGTGGTAAGTGCAAAAGTTTTATTACTATGCCTTACCATGTCTGTGTGACGAAATCATAAAAACGATGTGCTCAGTTAATTTGCCTGGAATATAAAAAAAACATCTAAGACCCAACCAGGGGGGTCAGGAGCTTCAGTGTCTTGGGGACAATGTCCTGGCTGAAACCTCTGGGAGCGCTGCTCAGAACACGTGTCATACAAACCTCCCAGTTAGATGTTTAATTGGCATATTGATTTAAAGTGAGAAATCAAGAAAGCTGACAATGGTGTAAAAAACTTTAAACATATTGGGGCTGTAACAGAAACAGATTACAGAACAGAGTGTGTGGTTATGAAGGGGTAGCGGGTTGGGTTTGAGACCCCCGCATTGCCTCTACGTGGCTGTCTTGGTTTCCGGGTCAGTTTCGGGCTGCACTCGGCACAGAGAGACCCACCTGAGATTTAAACTGTAGAAAAGACATTTTCGAGGGAGTTTAAAAGGACTTCTTCGTTTAAATCAAGATCGGGGATCATCTGCTCTGTGTCCTGTGGGAAACGTTGGTGCTAATTGTGTATACACTGTGGGCGAAAAAGAACTGAGTTTTTGTCCTTTTACCTCAGACCACCACTGCTGTAGTTAGAAAGGTGTGGAGACAGACCTCTGATGCTGCTGTACTGTGGATTGAAATCTGTTTGTCTGTATGTGTAAAGTCTTAATGCGCAAGCGAAAATGGGTAACAATCCGTCCACAACAGTAGACAAATCTGAAAACATGCAAACTGACTCAGCAAAAGCTAAGTCAAAGACAACATATTTTTCTGTAAAAGATCAAAAAAAACAATGTGAAATTAGAAGGTTTGAAAACTGCAGCGCTGCAGAGAGAAAGGCGCTGATGAGAGTGATGAGGTTAGCTGGATGGACTATTGGTACAACTCTTCCTACCGTTCAGGAGCTGGCCCACAGAAGATGCATGTCAAAAGCTAAAGGCATCATCAAAGACCACCCACCCCGGCCACAGTCTGTTCTCCCTTCTCCCCTCTGGCAGGAGGTACCGCAGTCTACGGACCAAGACTGTGAGATTTCAAAATAGCTTCTACCCCACTGCCATCAGACGACTGAACTTAGATTTATCAAACCAAACCCACTAATTCAGACTCATCAGACTTCTTTATTTATTTATTTATCTTCTGTTTCTGTGAGTTTTTGCTCGTAATTTCGTTTTACAGTGATGTGAAATGACAATAAAGAGATCTTGAATCTTGAATTATCATAACTGCAAACTGACATCTTTGAATGCCCTGTGGGGAAATTTTTATGGCATTAGCTCTTTAGAGAAAGACATACACTTAACCACCACACCCATTTAAGAATATGAAAGTATTGTAATTATACAGTGTGTAAAGGAGTAGGTCTAAATTAGGAAGGTTGTATTGAGAGATTTAAGAGCATGTGAGCTGCGTCACGCAAGAAGCTGAGAGTAAATCTGTTGCTTTCAAAATAAAACTTTTTAGTAAAAGGAAGTAGCCTGGTGTTGTGTGTGAGAGTGAAGATTCGCGGATGTCAAAAACCAGGTCCCTCAGCATTCACAGTAAATAAATGGTCTCTTACTTGATTTACAGGACTGCACCATACACAGAGAGAGAAACTCCTAACTCAGCCGCTTTAGTTACATTGTTGTTGGTTGTAACCTGTCCCCAGCCCAGTCCATCCATGTCTGTTTCTAATTATTTCTTCCTGCTTTGACCTTTAAACATTGGAGCATTGTTCTGACTGAATAATTGGAATATATGGATATGTAAAAAATAAGCAAGCAATCAAATTATGTAAGCTTTGATAATTAATAGACAAAATATTTACTGATTAATCAATGAAATATATTTATTTATTATTTTATTTGTTTTAGAATATTTTTTATTAAAAGATAAATAAGTAAAGAGCAATTTCACAGAGAAAAATGTTGAAAAAAATGTCCTTTGTCGTCCATTTTCTCTCCTGTTTCATTTGTAAATAATAATAAAAGAAAAATCAGTATTTCATATATATATATATATATATATATATATATATATATAATTGTTAACTGTTTCAATAAAATGACATTATTCCACACCATTAAAATTAGTGTATTGTGGGTGAGGACATGAGGTCAAAAGACACCCTGTCCTGACATTTACAGTTTGTTGTTTCGGCATTTAACGAAAGGCACTTTATTTTGAAGGTAACGGGCGGAAGTGTAGTTGTCACTTTATGCTGCTACACCTTTCTTCTACCTGATGGCGCGCGCCACCGGTGTGGGCAAGTCCAAACCTTCGCGGCAACCTGCTCTGCAGGTTATCCCGGTGAATCACTCCTCCAGCGGCTATAAGTAGGACAACTCTCGTCGTGTTTTCATCGTCCTGCTCACACTTTATCACCCAGGACTTCTTTTCTTTGAACAGATACAATGAGTAAATCCAGCACACTGAAAGTGAAGAACTTTTTAAAAATAAAATCACCTGAAAAGGAGAGCAAGGAGCGGAAAGAGTCGGGCTCCCTCAAAGATGGAGAAGATACCAACCCCAGAGACAAGTCGCAGACTTTACCGACGAGCCCCTGTCCGCTCAGCCCGGGAGACGGCGTCACATTGGCCGAAAATATTTTACCTATTTCCCCGAAAGAAAAGAAGGGAAAGAGGCTGCTGTCGTTCAAGCTGGAGGAGGAGAGGTGTTCTTCCCCGAGACTGATGAACTGGACAGCTTCAACGCAGAAGCATAACATGGCAGTCACCTTGTTATGACTGTGGTCATATTTTGTATATTTTGCTGTGTTTTTGTGTGTGGCTGTGTTGTTTTTTTTCTCTTAAATCAAATATGTAAATAGGACTGTGCCATCCCCGAATAGTGATTGGTGGAGAGAGGAAGACCTGGCCCGTGGTTGGCTGTAGCAAGACACACCTGGAAAATATAAGGAACCAAGATGGCAGCCGGCACTCTCTCTCACTCTCATCCTCCTCCTGTTCCAACAAGCCACACGTCCTGAGAATCCTTTGTCTGAGATTGAAGCAAAGTTTTGTACGTTGAATAGTAGGGGTGGACTGCCATTTTAGTTTATCTCGTTTTCTCCTGTTTTTGTTAGTTAGGAAGGGAAGTCAATTTTGTTTTCTGAAGTGTTTTTGTTTTTCAGATAAGAAGTGTTTTGGTTGTTATTTTGGCCTTGGTTCACCCTGAAGCTACCTTAGTTACAGTTATATGAACTTTGAGTTTTGTAAAAATAAACCATTTTCTTTGCATTCAAATCTAAACTTGTACGTGGCTACTTGGGACTTGGGGAAGATGGGGCCCGTTCAAATTACGCCCTAGGCTCCCTAGACTGGGGCGTAACACACTTCCTGCCATGAAGATGTTGTGGAAATACAAATGAGAGCAGTTTGCTATGACTAAAGCCTTGAATGCCGTACCATTGGAAAATGAAGCTTGTTAAGGCCTGGAGGGTCACACTCTGCCAATAAGGAAAACAGACAGGATGTCACTGCCAGGCAATGGTTGACAAATGAACTGTCTAACTGTGCCTGCAAAGGGGAAGTCCAATTATACTCTATTCCAGGTTTCACAGGTTATTGCTTTTTAAGCCTTGTTCCCAATTAAACTGTTAAGTGGGTTATTACGTGTCCTATGTAGCACAACCCCTCAGACCATACTAATGTAGTTCCCATTCCATTGACTTTCCCATTAACAGTCCACCGGGAGCGATAACCTCAAGTACGCACATTATATTCATGAGCAAAAATGTGCTTAACTCTCAAATTTCCTCATCGCTGTCATGTCTGAATATGTATAAAGCACATTTGTTGCATTTCCATAAACGAGGTTTATCCAAAATTAGCAAATAAGTAATGCACTTAAGCCTAGCATTATTATCTTCTAATGAAAAACATTCCTCACTGATGTTTCTAGTCGTCAGAACTAAGGTCGGGAGTCTGGACAAGTCACACACTAATTGTGCTATAGGAGACGAAGTAGTGACTTCATTATCAAACACCAGATGTTTAGATGCATGTACTGAAATGCGGTTAAAAAATACCCCTCATGGAAGGCGTCAAGGATCCACTTTGAGTAAATTTATCCTCAAAGGAGAACCCCTCTTAGTCAGCGAGGCGCCATAGATGGTGCTGCCTTGTTATAGCATGTCCATAATGTGTGAAAGTGACATAGGCTATCTGGAATGAGCCCGAGGCCAAAGGGTCTCTAAATCATAACAATAAAATGGTATTTTACAAGGTGTCATGCCTCTAAAGGTAAAGGGATGGCCATATATCACCCATAATTCCTGACCAGAGGTGATGACTGGTTCAAATCATGTGAGAAAAGTGAATGAACAGTACTGTCATGTGCCTCAAAACTACCTCCAAGGTGACTTGCACTGATGCACTGAACCTTTGACAGTGCCCCCATTCTTGAAAGATGTTTGTCATTCTTTGGCTGTAGTGAAGCTGCACTATTTAGTATTTTAATATTATCAAAGAATGAAAGTACGTGACAAACCCACAGAGAATTATTATCCAGCTCTGCAGTTCCCATAGAGCATTTTAGTGTCTTTCAGCAAACTGTTTTGTTTTTACGGCCTACCGTTTCATCAGCTCTGTTTTCAGCCACAGCAGGCAGATTTCAGTGAAAAAGCTCTGACTGTACACAACCTGCACAGCACCAAGTGGCAGATAAATGAAGTCAGCAACAAGCTGATGAACATAGCGGAGCAAGATATTTTTCTCAGAGGTTGGTGGAGACCAAAACAGAGGTAGATGGGCAGTGAATATTGGACTTAACTCATGAGCAAGTGGGAGAACCAGATACACTAAAGGCTTTTATACCTTTGCCGTGTTAGGTGAGGGGTTATGATTATAAGCATGACTTCAGCGTGTCACCAAGCTGTGATTTAAGATCTGCCCAAAAAATCCTGAACACAAACAGGTGGAAAACAGTTTAATGCTCAAACTCCACAAGCATTTATTTTCAAACATGTATGTGTTTTGAAAGAAATTTCCTTTACACAGACTTTAGAGTTATTCATTTCACCAGTGCTATGATCTGTCAAATGTCATGTCATGAAAAGAGGCTTGTTGAATGTTTTTACCGTTATGGTTCAATGCTATTCAATTTTGACTACGCTGTCCAAAAAGGAAAAAGCAGAAACAAAGGGATGTGGGGAAAATGTTATTATTTAATAATATAAAAGTATTGTTTTTTTCAGTTGTAATATTATTCTTAAGTTGTTAAATTTTATAGAAGCAGATTACACTTTTACTCTTATTTATTTTATTATTATTCTAATTATCTGTGTTTAAAAAAGAAAAAAGAATAATATATCTCTGGTTCAAAGAAGCACCCCTGAGTAATTTTTTATTATTATTTATTTTTTTTATTTATTTATTTGTTGGGGGGCACCACAAAGGACTTACGCTTAGGGCACCAAATTGGCTATCAGTGGCCCTGGTTGTACAGTGGAGTGCATATTACAACATTAAATAATAAAACAATTATGATCAACATTGCATTGCAGTATATGTAACAGCCTACATAATACAGAAATGTTGAAAATGATTCAGATTGAAATAAAACTCTTGAATCAGAATCTTTGAAACAGTAATATTGTTATTCAAAACTGATGTTTACTATCAAATATTAATTATCCCATGCTAAATGACTGTTGACATTAACTAACTCAACTTAAAGGTGATACAAACACCAGCTCTACCAAAACATCTATAACAGCAACATTTCTTCTCTGGTAAGTGCTTTTCCTCACTTTGTCATGTCATGTTGTGTTTCCTCTGATGAGCTCGTTTTACTTCAAACTTCTGCATCAGGCTAGCTCTCTTACAGCAGTCCTGAAATCACTTCACGTCACTTGCCTAGCACTCAGCCAAACTAGCAAGCTAGCTAGCCGGTACTGGGGACATTTTCCCCGCTCACTTTAAATCTTTTAAACTGCTAATGCTTGTTAGCTAAAGTTATTTCAACACTACCAGTCAGTTGACTAGCTAACTCACAGTGAAATTAACGTGAACAGTGTTTCAAACTGGATAAATATTTGACCTCTGTTGTCAGTTATTGTTGTGTATCAGCCACGGTGTAGCTAGCATCCAACAGGCTAGCTCACAGCAGTCCTAAAATCACTTCATGTGGCTTCATGTGCTCCAGTTTGTGAGATTTATGTGGATGTATTTACAGAGTACAAACAGTGTAACACTTCTGTGTTATGAGTACTTTTAGTTCTTTATTTTGTACGTGCAATAATAATACTAATTAAGTGTGTTTATAGTGCAGTATTGTTATGTATGCTCGAGGAAAGGATCTGATATGTATAAATAATGAATGAATGAACATATTTGTGTGTAGCCATGTAGATTATTAGTTTTCTTTGTACTCAGGCTTTTAGCCATGAAGGGATAATCCACAGCCTGTATTACAGCCTGTTGTACAGTATATTGTTATTGTGTGTCTCATTTTCTTGCTTCACGCTCTCCTCTTTCTTTGTGATCTCCCTCCAGAGTATCTTGCACTTGAACCTCATCACGTCTCGTTTTAAGGGAGGCAAAGAGCAACAGCTAGACATGGTTCAAAACCCAAACTCCGTCCCCAGGGATGAGGAATATCTGCCCTACCCAGCCGTGGCCCCCGTGGTGTTCTTTGGCCTAAAACAGACCACAAGACCCCGTAACTGGTGTCTGAAAGTTGCCTGCAGCTCATATCCTTCATTATTGCTGGAAGTCTATCATTGTCTGACGCCTGGTAAGACCAAATATGTGTCACAATTGACCAGGTCAAAGATTTCATGCTTGTGGTGTGGTCACATTGTGTCTACCTTAGAGAGATTTTAACTGTGCTCTCGACCCAGTGATGGATTGATCCACCCAAATTCATACAACTCATGAACAAACTAGAAACACTCTGATTAACTATGTGAAGGATCTACGATGAATTGAATTTTGTTTATTGAATATTCTTGTTATTCAAGCTCATAATAAAACTCGCTGATTACTTTTTAATTTCTATGGAACTGCTGTTCAAGTCGAAAACTGCTGCTACAACAAGTTTAGTAATTAGCGATCATGTAACAGTATCTCTGGAGGTCTTAGTCTGATAAAACATTGTATGAATTTGGCCATTATTAGTCCAATCTGGTGCTTCTATCATACAATCCTCGACCCTCTGTTGTCTGTTGACGATTCATTTTATGGCGTATGACGTTTTGACTTAACATCTTCCTTCACGTGGTTGGATTATGGATCCAGACTGATGGCGCTGCTCAGCTGTGCTATTGTGTGCATGTACGAGCCCTATGAGGACACCTCAGACCTGCTTATGGTTAGTGTGATCTGCACTCGGTACATGCACATTCATTGTGTGATGAACACAGTTTGAACTAAAACAACCACAAAGTGTGACATTCTCTCCATGAAAACACGAGTTACACACTTCAACAGTGTGGCTATGATTACATATGTTAGCATTAGCATTGTTTCTGCTGTATGTTTAACTGTATTTTTTCATCGTGCCTGTCCAGATCTTGGAGCCTCTAACATTCAGCTTCTTCATGGTGGAGATGCTCATGAAGATGGTGGCCCCAGGAGTCTTTGGCTATCAAGGAAGTTACCTAAGCAACAACTGGAACAAGTTTGACGTCTTCATCAACACTGTGAAGTTAGTATCCCGCAGCAGTCCAACCTTACAAAACATCCTAATATAACATGAAGTATTAGATTGTGTGCACATTTCCAATTGAAAAATGAAAGAATACAAAATAAAATTGCCTGTTTCTGTCCCTTCAGTGTGGTGGATTATTTTCTGGCTTTCCTCGGCATCAACTGGCAGATCTCTAAACCGCTGCAGCCAATGCGTCTGATAGACAAAATGTTGAATCTTTATGAAGACAGTATTTGAATTTGTTCCCTTTATCCATCAAGATGAACACTTATTCATATTATTCATTATAAACACTCAATAACAGCACTGCAGTATTATTTCTGTATAACAGAACACTGCTGTCAGTAACAGACTATTACTACGGGTAATAGTCTCTGGAGGACTACAGCAGTCACAAGAAAATCATCTTAAAATCGACGAGATCAATAATTAGACACAGAATATTGATTTCTTTAGTAATCAGACGTGTATTAAGCGGGATAATGTGCAGCGGGTGGGTCGTTATTGCAAAATAAACCCTGACAGCATGATGCAGGACCTGGAATCATCCTGCTTATTCACCAGACATTTTTATTTTTGTCGTACTTCCATCCCAATTTTGTGGCTTTCTGTTTGCTGCTGTAAGTGGAACACATTTCTTTTTTTTTAGTATGAGCCTTTATTTTATGTTCGTCCTCTAGAAGCATCATCTTTACCCGCTGACCTGTTTGCTTTTCCTTTAGTTTTCTTCCTTTTATGGGATTCTGTGCAACATAAGTAGGTCCCTTAGCAAAGGAGAAATAAAGCTGTGTCTTATGTTTAATGAGGAAATTTAAGGAGTTTTGTGTGACTGGTCCCTGGAGTCTTGTTGATACATGAGTTTCAAGGTTTCAGAACATTTTGTGTATGTCTACAGTGGAGAAAAACACCACGGACACCCTGTTTGTAACACTGCAAATATAGAAATACTGTGATACTTTGATGGGTAGGTCATAGGCTGATTGTGTTCTCTGAACTCTGACGGCATCTTTTTGTTTTGATCTGTGTAGGTATGCGAGCCTTGATGAAAGTACTCTTAGACATGACGCCTATGCTCGTAAATGTTTTCATCCTGTACATCTTCATCATCACCGTCTTTGCCATTGTGGGAGTCCAGCTGTGGGCGGGGCAGCTGCGCAATCGCTGCTTCCTGGGAGAGGACATTATCGGGTAAGGAAACTGCTCGCTGTGCTCTTCCACTGTTTGCATCTTGTTCCTGTTATAGATGTGCTAAAAGCTGCTGAAATGACCTCCAGATACGCTTACAGTCCAAAATAAGAGGAACATGGAACATTTGAAAAATCCTCAAATTTTTGAAGTCAGCACCAGCAAATGCATTTTTCCTGTCAACAGAAAACAATAGAAACAAAACTCACAGCTTTGTTGCTCGTCGAGCACTCTACAGTTTATATTGGTGTGTAGCAGAACGCTGCTTTGAGTAACAGACTGCTGCTATGGATGCAGTCCTGATAGAAGTCTCTGAAGGAACACAGTGGACACAATAAAATCATTTTTAAGATAGATAGATAGATAGATAGATAGATAGATAGATAGATAGATAGATAGATAGAGGGTAGCAGCATAAGACACAGTAAACACACAGTAAGCATGCATTAAGATTAGCCTATACTACAGTAAACATACGTTACAGAAGTTAACCTATGAGCTGAATCTGCATTTACACTAAACCTGTGCTAAGAAGTTAAATATGTGCATTGTGATATTTGACATGTGCAAAAATAGAAAACTATAGAAAAGTAACATTTTTAATATACATAAAAATAAGAAATAGACCCACAAATAGAGATAACTGTATACTATATACAGCTAACTAAGACAGTAGACACTGAATGAAGAGTAGTGCAAACTGAGTCCAAAGTGACAGTAACAGAGTGTCCAGCAGTCAGTGCAGCAGAGAATCAGATCAGATTGTCAATGGTTTATTGTCCTCTGTGTCCTCCCTGCAATCACTGACAGCTGCTGTTCAGTCTGACGTTCAGGGGGACCAAAGAGTTTTTGAGTGTGTTGGTGGAGCAGGATTGAGACAGCTTATTAAGGAAACTTCATGTTTTAATGGTAACTCACATTCTCTGTAATAAGAGTCTCACATAAATGTGTAAAACATCGGGTCGATTGTTCAAATCGTGTAAACTGTTTTTGAGTTTTTGGTCGTTTTCAGTAAACAATACACAATGAACACAACAACCAATAATAAAATCCCTTCCCTCCCTCTCATAACCAACAGTCCTCTCGGAGGAAAATAAATAATAACAATACAATAATTGAGTCAATAAGATAAAAATAAATTATTATTAATAATAATAATAATAAATGATATATATACACATACACAAGCTGTTAAACATTGTTTTATGTCACATTTTCATTGTTAAGCTGACAGCAGAGTATCTCTTGCCGGCTTGGCAACCACTTTACTTGACTTTACTTGTCACTACACGAGCTGCTGTATATAAACTATAGTTGATCAATTCCAGTCCATATAAGCAGTTTTTCTAATTCTATGCAGGAAGTACAACGTGTCCATGAGTCCATTCTACCAGCCCGAGGACAATGAAAGATTCCCGTTCATATGTTCACCTGATGGCAAGCACGGGACGCGACGCTGCAGTGATGTACCACCTTACATGCAGAATGGGAAACTCTGCTCACTGGCTGCTCCCGACCACGCTTCAGCTGCAAATCACTCCTTCCTGACGGCCGGTGGTGTCAGTGCTGACGCGTGCGTTAACTGGCACACGTACTACAACGTCTGTCGCACCGGGATTCACAACCCTCACAGTGGAGCCATCAACTTTGATAACATCGGCTACGCCTGGTTGACCATATTCCAGGTGAGAGGACAGACTTTGTGTTTATGTGGAAATACATTTGGATGGAGAGGCCTGGCTCCAACCCTCTTCTACTCCACCCCTCCCTACCTTATCGTTGTTGTGGGAGACAGCAGGTCAACAGTATATGCAGTGGTACACATCATCTGAAAGCTGGAGCCTGAAAATGAGTTTGAGATGCGGCTCAGCGCTGTCTGTCTGTCAAGTTTTTCTCGTCATACATTTGTAAAGAACACTGTTTGTTTAAGCGCTGATTCAAATGTAGAAAGTCTAGAGTGTATGTGATCATCATGATAGATCTCTGTGATTTGACCTCTGACATTTGGAGATTTCCATAAGAACTGCATTTTTCAGTGATTGGATGGCGAGCACGTCTGTCCTGGAAACCTTCTTAATGTTTATAAACCTAGGTAAGCCAGAAATATCTGAATAGTTTGTACTTTCATGAGGCTGTGATTGTCCTAGAGGTCTCAACAGGTCATTTGATGCAGCTCAGAAAGCTCAAAAAACAGTCTCAGCTTTCCAGGAAGACCCAATTTCGAGTCCAGTATGCAGAAATGTAAATATAAACTGTTGCCATGTAGTAACATATTCTTTCTATCACTCTGCTCCGAGGTCGTCACACTGGAGGGATGGACAGAGATTATGTTTTATGTCATGGATGCTTATTCCTTTTGGAGTTTCATTGTTTTCATCCCTGTCACCATTGTAAGTAGACACTCGTCTTTGTTTGTGATTTAGTTAACAACCTACAAACAAATGTTCTACAATCCTCCTGCATACTCGTGGTCTGTAGCGTTGTTTAAAGCAGCATGATACGTTTAAATCTGAGGTTTGGTTTGGCCTAAAATATCAGGTCAGGTGCCCAGAACAAACGTCCAGAATCACTGAAATGCTAAATTAAATTGAAAGAACTGATCAACCCACGGCCTAACCCACCAGATCTGAGAGGCCTTTTTGCATAATAAGGAGTTCAGTGATGTCGTCTGGCGCCTAGCCATGTAAATCCTCGTAAGACAAGAGTAGGGTTCTAAAAGAAACTGGTGACCACCACAAGGAGGCTAAAACTGCTGCTGTGGTGTGACAAGAGCAGTTCTTCTTCTTCTTCTTCTTCAACGGCCTCCCTTTACCTCCCCAACCAGATGGGCTCCTTCATCATGATGAACGTGTGCGCAGTCGTCATCGTCAACCAGTTCGCAGAGAGCACACAGAGGGATAAAGGACAGCGGCCTGCTGGTGCTGTGTCCATCGCATGGCTCTGTGACATGTTGACCTCCTGTCTGCGGGTCATCTCCTCTGTATACAACAGGTTAGTGACTGTATGTGTACGTTTTTTTAAAGTCAGCACTTGGTTGTGTTTGTGGTCATATTTGTAGTGTGTAGTAACAGCGGCGTGTGTACGATTAGGACAGATTAATTATTTTCTTTGAATTCATTTATTTAAAAAAAACATTTTAAATTCATCTTGGATATGCTCGCTCAAAGTGATTGTTGGTCTTCCCGTGTCTGAGTGTCTGTAAGTCTGGTACAATTGAGATCAATTCAGAGTTTGTATTAGTTTTTTTTTCCAATATGTTTATTCTCATTTTCTTATAACGTTCTGTCAGGAAAACATACATTAACAATACAGTTTTATACCACATGTACAAACATTACACAGACACACACTTGCACCAATATAAGGTAGAATACAAATTAAATCAATATTTCCCAGGTAAAGCCCAAATTTCCATCTTTAATGATATTCATGTAAGGTTCCCAAAGCTTGACAGACTCTTTCTGCAGTGTAGGTTAGTCTTTCCAGACCAATACGATGCAAGAGTTCCTTTATCCACATCATAATGATGGTGCATCCATACTCTTCCACCACAGTGCAATGTTTCACTGTCTGTTTGCATTTAAGGGGACCTTGGTGTTAAACATATCTGACAAACATTTTGTAAAATCCTACCAGAAGTTTTTGGATCTGTACACATTCCCATAGACAGTGAAACAGACAAACATTTAGAACAATCAGAAGTGCCTAATCCACGGAGAAATGCACACGGCCTGTATTCAGAAACTTAGAGAACATTCATGACGAGACAAAATGCAACACAAAACACCCCAAAACCTTATTTTTACCTGTTCACTTGGTGGCGGGACTGAGACAAAGAGGGTGAGTTAGGCTCCAAGATTGACCATATTGTATCATTGAATGCATCAAAGTACGAGCCTACTTAGCCTTTTTTTAATGGATAGTGGCTGCTACAGCCCTATTCTTGCTAGGGCTTCAAAGAGAGGCATGAAAGAGGAGGTGTAGAACTCTACTGATGTGGTTTCTGGTTCTTAAATCTACAAATATATCTTACAGATGTCGCAACTTCAAATAAACACCGGAAAAGTGTAAAATATGGAACCTTAAAAAAATTCACCTCGATAATACAACAGAAAAATATTTGATGAACTAAAAGACAAAGAAAGAAAATGAAAGATTAAAGTCTAATCATATTCACTGTTAATATATCTCGTCCTGTTTCCAGTAGGCGACGTGACGCGGTGCAGCCTAACGACAGCGGGGAGGATTCCTTAATGGTGAGACTTGTCAACGAGCTTTCTGCAGCAGCGCCAGCCGCAGCAGCGATGTCGCCTCACTAACCAGAAGTCACTTCACTGACTCCCCCATCCTCCAGGTTCACGTCTGGACGCCGTTCAAGAGAAAACTGAAGTGCATCGTGGACAGTAAACTGTTCAACCAAGTGATCATGTTTGCCATTTTCGTCAGTGTGGTCACCATGGCCATAGAGCACCACGGGCAGGTGAAGTAGAGTTTGAGTCTGCTTACTGTTTGGTGTCTATATCTGTCTTCTCCTCTGTCCTTTCTTGCTCTCTCGCTTTATTCCTTTCCATCATCTCTTTCTACAGCCTAAGGCGTTGACACGGATGCTGAAGGTCACTAACATCGTCTTCATCGTCATATTTATTGTGGAGATGGCCATGAAGCTGCTGGTTCTCTCAGGAGCCTACTTCTGGGACCCAAACAATGTCTTTGACTTTGTTATCGTCATGAGCAGGTAATACGATCCCATACAGTCTGACTTGCGTTCACTGTTTGGGTTCATTGTTCACTTTATCCGTTGTTCTGTTCTGTTGAACAGATTCATCAGAATTTCTCTGTCAGGTTCAAATGAAATTGAGGGCGGGAATACCTAAATTTAAAATATGCTCACGTGGCTGGACTAGTGCAATTTCTCTGCAGTGTTTTTGAAGAGTTATTTATATCAACTTTTCAAGCTTGGAGCAAAAAGTTTAGGACAGGTAAACATACACATTGTGTACATGAGCTACTGTGACAAGTAAATTTCCTCTGCGTGGGATCACTAAGGTCTATCTTATCTTATCTTCAAAATAACAAAAGGCAGCTGAGGACTTGAGGTAAAAAACTAAATCCAACAATTCAATTAGCAGACATCCAACAACGAAAAATACAGAGCTGAGATTCACTAACAGCAGAAAGAAACACAAGAACGCAGGACTGAGGAGCAGACACAGACGACCTGACACGACAAAGAGGGAAAACACAGAGAACTAATGAACTAATTAAACACAGGTGACACAGAAAACAGGTGGGAAAGACAAAGACAGGAATTAAAGTAACATAAGACACTTTCAACATAAAACAGGAAATATTAAACCAGAAACGCAAAACCAGGCGACAGTCTTGTCGTCTGATCATGATTGATTGATGATTCCAGGTCTTAATATTTGTTATTCCAGGCTGTCAACCCTGATTTAGTTTTCTAAAATGTAAATTTAAACTGATCATACAAGCAGAGCAATCATTGTTGTTTCCGTGGACAAAGTGAGTAAAAAAGGCAGACAGATGCTTTTTTCAACTCATTTCCACTTCTTTGTAAAATAGGGTAAAAATATTGTCTGGAAGAATAATATAATATTATTTATTTAAAATGTTAAGATAAAATAATATGCTTATAACCCACAACATCAACATATGAAACTGTAGCTACATGGGGCGGCTAGCGGGTGGTCCACTAAACATGTGATTGGTGGTTCGATCCCCAGCTCCTCCAATCTGCATCTGCTTGGGCAAGACACTGAACCCCAAACTGCTCCCGCCCCTGGTGTGTGAATGCGTATGAATGGTCAGCTCTTACAGCTGATGAGCAGTTGGCACCTTGCATGGCGCTTTATAAGTACTGTCCATTTACCATTTACATGGTTACAGAAGTTTAAAATCTGCGTGTTTTCAGTGTGTGGGAGGTGATCGCTAAAGCCGACAGCAGGTTGTCAATTCTGCGAGCGTTTCGTCTGCTGCGGTTCGTGAGGCTGGTTAAATTCCTCCCTCACCTGAGGACACAGCTGCTTGTGCTGAAGAGAACCATACAGGAGGCCGCCGTGCTCTGTGGGCTGCTGCTGATTGGCATGTTGGTTTTTAGGCATGTATACGCATCCACAGACACAAATCCTTCCTCCTCACAAATGTTAATTCTGTCACTATAACGATGATTCTTGTTTGGCTGCAGTGTGCTGGGTATGCAGCTGTTCGGGCATAAATTCAGCTTCAAGACACAGAATGGAGTCACCGTCGCTGACCGAAAAAACTTTGACACCATACTCTGGTCCATGGTCACTGTGTTCCAGGTTGGTTTTTGACTTCCTGATTTGTGGCTTCATCACAGTTTATACCTCAAACTCTGACTGTGTCACTCTCTCTGTCAATCCAGATTTTGACTCAGGAGGACTGGAATCTGGTGCTATACAACGCCATGTCGGCCACCTCCCCCTGGGCTGCTCTCTACTTTGTCGGGCTCATTTTGTTGGAAAAAAATATTATTCTTAATATACTTATGGGCATAGTGGTTGAGAGCTTCCAGGAAAGGGTATGGGCCTCTGTCTTCGTTTTCACCTAGAGTTAGATGTTTTTTTTAAGTATGGCACACTCAAAACAGTTTTTTTTCCTGTTGTTACAGCGCTCCAGCTCCCCTCTCTCTTCCTGCACCAATCTGACTCACTTGACCCCTTCAGGGGGAGACGACAATGAGGAAAATGTAAGTTCTTAAGATTTCAAATACTTACAGTTTGGAGACTTTCCTACCTTCACACCTTTGCTCAGCTGAATTTCATGATGTTCCAGGATGCCATCAGTGGAGACTGCTCCCCCTCCGGTCATAGCTCCACTGAGATGAACACAGAGGAAGAGACGGACACCAGTGAGGTGAAAGAAGTTCTTTTGGCTGGAATCATTTTTAAACCTGACTATATTGCAGTTTAACTTTGACCCCTAATCCTAGATGAAGTTTAATTCTGCTACACTCCAAATTAAAATGTGTTCCAGTTATAACTTCAAATTTACAGTTGAGGAGGTTTAACTATAACTGGAAGCATGTAGTGTTTTTTATTGTGCAACAGATTCAGAGTGCAGGAGTTAATCTTGGGTGAAGATTTTATGAGGTTTTACACAGTAACATTTAAAAAAAGACATTTTGCTGCTGTAGCACAACTCTTCAGTGTCGCTGGTGGCTCTTTGAAGTATTTTGTTCATGCTTTGGTTAAAGAAAGGTGACTGATGCGTAACTATTCACCCCTGCAGAGATCTTTGAACCTGATACAGAGAGTGCTCCGCTGGTGCAAAGTGCATGAAGACTGGTCACTCTACGTACTGTCTCCACAGAACAGGCAAGTCTCAGATGTGCCACAGATTTTTACTAGTAACTACGGCTGGGCTGATATAGGACATTTCTAAATGGTTTGATATGAAGCCAAACACTAGAATAATGTTGATTGAAATGATTTCTTCTAATAAATAGCTGTCTAATAAGTGGAATAATGTTCAGTGACATGATGATGCAGGACCCTGGCGTGGGGTCAGGATTAGTTCTTATTCCACTCTGTGGTTTTTCCTCTTTTGCTAATTCAAGTGTGTGTTTTTGTGTCTTAGGCTACGTGTCTGTTGCCAACGTGTGATCTCTTACACAATGTTTGACCACGTGATTCTGTGCTTCATTCTCCTAAACTGTGTCACCATTGCTATGGAGAGACCTGGAATAGCCCCTGAAAGTGGGGTGAGACACACATAAATGTACAATTACTGTTACTCTGGTTATCAGTAAACCCTCACAGAGTGTTGAGACCATAGACTGTATATAAAGATGGATCCCATTAGGAGTTTGATTATGTGTAATAATAAATGAGTCTCGCTCTGCCTTTTAGGAGCGATGGATCATTAACATGTCCGGTTACGTGTTCTCCACCATCTTCCTGATAGAGATGCTTTTGAAGGTAAACACCAGTTTTGTGGTTATTGTGAAGTGATTTATCAACCAACATTTCCTGTCAGTTTGTAGCTCAGATTATCAGAGTGTTTTAAAGAATCCAGAATTGATGTATTGTTGCTGTAACACCAGGTCCTGGCTCACGGTTTGGTGTTTGGGAAGGAGAGCTACTGCCGCTCTCCCTGGAACGTCGTGGATGGTTCGTTGGTGGTTCTGTCTTTAGTCGACGTCCTTGTCTCTCTGGCCAGCAGAGGCAAGAATAAAAAGCTGGGAATACTCAAAGTTTTACGCCTGCTACGCACATTTCGCCCACTGAGGTACGTCGGTGGAGTGTGTGTGCAGATGTGTTTTTTCCTTTTTGTGTGGGTTGACAGTCAGCTGTCTGTAGGTATGTGTGCTGGTTCTAACAAACACCTGTTCGTTCATGTTTGTGCTGTTTCAGGGTTATCAAGCGAGCACCGAAACTGAAGCTGGCCTTGGAAGCTCTGATCGCCTCAGTTAAACCCATCGGGAACATCGCTCTCATTTGCTGCGCTTTCTTCTTGTTCTTTGGCATCCTCGGGGTGCAGGTGACACACACACAGCTTTATGTCACCCTCAATCACAGATGAAGCTACAGTATGAAAATGAACAACATGACCCATGTTTGGTTGATCAGTGTTTCCCAAAGCCCAAGATGATGCCTTGTTCTGTCCACAATCCAAAGATATTCAGTTTACTGTCACAGAGGATGAAAGAAAGCAGAAAATATTTGTGACTTACAACAATTATCAAAATAATTGGTGATTAATTTAATAGTTGACAACTAATTGATTAATCGACTAATTCTCAAGCTCTAAAGCTAAGCACCCCTTGGCTGGTAAACACCTGTGTTGAGAATGTACTCATTTTATTCTGCTAGCTTTGATGCCACTGAGATGAAGCTCAGCACAAATGTTGAAATAACACCCACCTCTGTCTTTGTCCCACCTAAACACTGTAGCTGTTCAAAGGGAAGTTCTTCTACTGCGTGGGTCAGGACACAAGAAACATCACCAGCAAGTCTGACTGTCTGTCAGCTAACTATCAATGGGTACGAAAGACGTACCACTTCGACAACCTGCCTCAGGTACGAGAAGACTAGGGTGGATACGATTAGCATTCACGCTAACACAACGTGCAAAAAATTAGGTAGAAAATAAGAATCAGGAACACTTCAGTCATTCGATTACCATATTTTATTTAAAAAGCTCAACTGAAGTGATTTTTATTGACTGACTGTTTGTGGATACACTGCATTTCCTACGCTCTGTCACTGTCAGGAGGAGTGGAGTCATACTCACATAGCCCAACCTCACAGTTTTAATTAATTAATCCAATGTCATACATTCTATGTAGAAATTATTATTATCCCTAAAATGTTAATTTTGCTCTTTTGATTTGACTATTTACAGATAGCCAGTTACCACATATTTTGATATAAACTAACCACAAACCAAATTTAGAGGATACATGCACATATCACCTCTGAGTGGCACAGTCACTTCATGAAAGACTTGTCCATAATTTAGTGATAATGAGTCTGATCCATGACAGATTTTATTCAGCATGATTACATGATCTGTCACTATTTGTATTAAAACACAGATTTGGATCCAGATGCAGATTAAAAACTCCTAAACATGTTCTGGTATGACAGTAACAAGTTAAGAGACCTGAGTGGAGCTGAGTTGAACCATGTTCAGCTAACTGTCATGAATTTGTAAACTGTATCAAACATATGTCATATGTAATATCACAACCTGGCTGCATGTGGACTAAACAGTTATTTCTATTTTTCCCATTCAGGCTCTGTTATCCTTGTTCGTAATGTTCTCTAAGGACAGCTGGGTGAGCATCATGTATGATGGACTGGATGCTGTTGGAGTAGACAAACAGGTATTTTTGCTGATGTGCAGCATTAAACACTGTTAGGGAACACGGTGAGGGAACAATGGACAACGCAGACTACAGCTGCAGCTAACGATTATTTTCATCATCGATTCGTCCGTCCATCATTTTCTTGATTGAATTTATTTTCACATGAGTCAAAACACAATTCAAGCCGGTTTCATGGGTCTGCCGATTCATTTTATTATTATATAGAAATCAAATGGAAACTATTAGCTGCTTGGAACAGATGGAAAAATACAGCACAGACATAAACATGATCTGAAAGGCGTCAAAGGGTAATGTTGGTATTCTTGAACCTGGTCATCCTTATGCTCAGTTATTCATCAGTTCAAAGAGTTTGTTTTCATCACTGAGCTCAGATTGTTAAAATACGTGTCTGATAACATTTTGTAAATGATCTTCACAGAAACAGACCTTTATGTGAGCGAGTAAGATCTTGTTTGTTTAACCAGAAACAGACGTTAAATCACTGTTTTCACGCCTACCAGTCTTCACTGACATTGTCATTTTACCTTGTGACATAGTAAGACTAAGACTTAATTCAAAATTTGACAGACACAAAACAAAACTCAAAATTGACCAACTCTGGTTTGGTCGAAATAAACCTTTAATTCACCAAGTTAGACGTGAATGTATTGGGACAGCAGCGTGAGTCATTTTCCTGTAGAAGTCCTAACAGTGTGACTTTTCATAACACTTCTGATACGAGTCTCTCAAAGCAGGTGTTAATACACATGTCAGTATGCAGAGAGAAATGTTTGTGTCTGTTTTGCTGTACTAAATGATGTTGATGATGATGTCTCTTCTCTTCTCTTCTCTCAGCCTGTGAGGAACCACAATGAGTGGATGCTTCTTTTTTTTATCTCCTTCATGATCATAAGCTTCGTTCTGCTCGACATGTTCATTGGCGTGATGGTGGAAACCTTCCACCAGTGTCAGCAGGAGCAAAAAATTAAAGATCAATGGTTACGAGAGGAAGACAACGATGAAATGCAGGTTGAGAGCGGCGGTAAGAGGAATGATGGTATATTTTTGGGAGCGTTGTCTTTCAGAGTCTGGAAAAACAAAAGAGAAAGACCGTGTGAATATCTGCATCTGTGTGTGTGTGTGTGTGTGTCTGTGTGTGTGTGTGTGTGTGTGTGTGTGTTTGTGTTTCAGAGCCTGAGCAGCCGTATTACACACACTACTCTCCCATGCGTCGGTCAATCTATGATCTGTGTGTCAGCGACTTCCTGGACTACTTCATGACATTCATAGTTTTCATCAGTGTCTTCATGATGGCTTTTGAACACTATAATCAACCTGAGGTAGACGCACACACACACACACACACACACACACACACTCATATTAAATGACAGAGACAAGAGATGAATTTGACTCCGGGGAGGATAAAATGAACCTCTGTGTGTGTGTGCGCGTGTGTGTGTGTGTGTGTGTGTGTGTGTGTGTGTGTGTTCAGTATATAGAGAAATTTGTAGAGTACTCCTACTACGTGTTCACCGCCATCCTGATCATGGAGATCCTGCTGAAGCTTGTGGCGTTTGGCGTCCTGGAGTTCTTCAAAATAAGGTAGCATCAGCACAATGTTTCATTTCCTGATTTGCTTTTACATGTTAGGCATTGAAAGAGCCTAAAGTGTTACCTGGCAAACCTGCTTGTGTGTGTGTCTGTGTGCGTGTGTGTGTGTGTGTTTAGGTGGAATCTGCTGGACGTTGCTGTCGCCTTGATTTCCGTCATCAGCATCGTTGTCGACAAGACGATTGCAGAAGTATTTCCCATTAATCCCAGCGTCCTGAGAGTCTGCAGAGTACTCCGACTAGCACAAGGTATACACACACACACACACACACACAGAAATTTAAATTGATGGAATATTTTGGTGACAAATGTGGAGCTGAGGCAAGACACAACAGGCAAAAACTGATATTTTTCATGTACCGGTCAATTTTGAGATTTAAACTTTTTTTTTGTCTTTTCTTTCCACGTCTTCTTTTAACATTCCACATTTATGTGTCGATTTGTCTTTTGTCACTTTGTCTGTTTGTGTTTGTAGATTTCAGAGAAGTCTTCATGTAAATAATCAACTGGGGAAGTTTGGTGGTGATATCTATTCATTAAAAGTGTGTGTTTGTCTTTTCAGTGCTGAAAGCCAAAAAGATCAGACTTCTGCTAAGAACCATCATCAAGACATTATCACAGGTAAACAGACACTGCTGTTGTTTTTGTCTGATTCATCATAAATGTAAAGTCAATTAGAAACAGGTTTTCACGTGGGAGGGATTTGTTTGGTGTTTTGGTGGATATATAAATGTTTATAAAACACTTCAGCTGTCACTTATTAAATCTGCATATTAATGAATAAATCAAAAAATAAATCAGATAGGGCCGTCATAAAACTCAGTTTAAACTCTACAGTGTAGAGATAAGTTCTGCTAGGTGACTTCAGAATGTGAGGGTTGTCATGGGGACAACAAAGGAGAGCAACGTTTCCTGGACCTAACAGCTGGTGTGTCTCCGATATGCTCCTGCCTCCGTACGTCTTGACTTAGCATAACGCTACAACATGGTGTCAGAAGGATGGCCAGACAAGTTCTCAGTAGGCCAGGTGCTCCAGCCATATCTGCCATTTCAAGGAGAAATGACAGTTCAAAGTGGCTTGCTTCTCTATGGCAGCAGACTTGTCATCCCGCCATCGCTCAGAGCAGATATACTAGCCAAGCTGCAAGAGGGTCATCTCGGCATAACCAAATGCAGGGAGAGAGCCAAGAGTTCAGTATGGTGGCCTGGACTCAACAAAGAACTGACAAAACTGATAGAGAGCTGTGATACATGCGCCAGAGAGAGAACAACCCTGAGAGAAACAATGTTGCCCACTGAGTTCCCGCAAAGGCCGTGGTCTACAGTAGGAGCAGACCTGTTTCAAATGAAAGACAGACAGTATTTAGTCATAGTGGATTATTATTCTCGCTTCTTTGAAGTAGCAAAATTAACTTTCACAACATCAGAGGCTGTGATTGAACACTTCAAGTATATCTTTGCTCGTCATGGCATACCAGAAGTGGTGCGCACAGACAATGGCCCACAGTTTGCTTCAGAGAAATTTCTGAAGTTTGCACAGGATTGGAGCTTCAGCCACGTCACCTCCAGTCCACACTTCCCACAAAGTAATGGAGAGGTAGAGCGGGCTGTGAGGACAATTAAAAATCTCCTCAAGAAATCCAGTGACCCCTATCTGGCCCTGATGGCCTATCGCTCTGCTCCTCTGGCCAATGGATACAATCCCACAGAGCTACTCATGGGGAGGAAGATCCGCACAACAACTCCTGTCCTTCCCCTCCCAGCTCAACCCATCATGTACAGATAGGGAGGACTTGAAAAGAAAGGAGCAAAGCTTCAGACAGAAACAGCAGCAGAACTACAACCGTCGCCACGCAGCACGTGACATGCCGGAACTGCAGCCCGGCGACCATGTGTGGGTCAAGGACATGCAACAGAGAGGCACCATGGTGTCCACTGCAGGAACACCCGGATCCTACATTGTGGAGACTTCAAGAGGCAGCCTGCGGAGGAACAGATTCCATCTCTCGCAGACTCCTGTGGCGCCTGCCACACCCACCGAGATCCCTGACCTGTCATTGGAAGATACCACTCCAGCGGCAGATCCTGCTAGATCTACTGACATATCCATCACCCCTGAGAGGTGTGACTTAAGTCACAAACACACTCCAGTGAACGAGAGACGCTATCCTGTCAGAGTCAGGACTGCTCCAGTTCGCTTGAACTATGAGAAAATGTGAACACCTACCCTGAGTGAATGCTGGGTAACAATAATTCCCCTCACTCAGTGGAAGAGCCTGGGCTCTTGAGACAGAAATGTATATAATGTGTGTGATCGTATATGTGTAAAATAATAATAATTGTTTGATATCAGAGAAGACGATTATTTAACTTAGTATTTGTTATTTATTGTCTGATGTTTACAGCAGGAAGTGAAGCAAGAGAGTTTTAGAGAAGAATCGGAAGGGAAAAGATTTTAGAGTTTGCTTGAATTTAGAGGAATTTTCAGTTATGAATGTATATATTTATGTACTATTGGTTTATTGTTACAACTAGAAAAGTTGTGTTTATGGGATAGTTTCCTCATGTCTAGCCAGATGTTTTTAAAGTAAGGTCTCTCTGGGGCCTAACTGGAAAAAGGAGATGTAGAGATAAGTCCTGCTAGGTGACTTTAGAATGTGAGGGTTGTCATGGGTTCAATAAAGGAGAGCAACGTTTCTGGACCTAACAGCTGGTGTGTCTCCGATATGCCTCCTGCTTCCGTACGTCTTGACTTAGCCAATAACGCTACAACATACAGCAGTATTTCTCAATGTCTGACTATGTAAAGGAATATTTGACAGTTCTCCACAGATGGAGGAAGTGTTGACTTTGCATCAGCTGTGGGACAGGAAGTGAACACAGTGCTTAAAAACAGTGTTCATTCTAAAGAAAGTCTGTCTCTAATTAAAGGTCTCTGTTTGAGTGTTTATACGATGTTTATTGTTTGTTGTGCCGCTGATTTAACATGGATTTTGATTCTTTTGATTTCAGGTTGAAAATATTTGTCTACTCTTTACATTTTCTTCTTCATCTATGCTGCTCTGGGAGTGAGCTCTTTGGCAGGCTTTGTGAGTCCCTCTACGGGCTGAGCCACATACACATAGGGGTGCTGCTGCTTTAACTAACCTCAGGAATACAAAAAAACAACAGTTTGATAATCCTTTCATGAAATCATAGCGTACTATATTCTAATTTTGATGAGAATAAACTATGCGTTTGATTCTTGGATTCTGACTCAAAAACAAAACTAAAATAACATAAGTAATCTCTAGTATATACCATATTCAACAGCAGGCTTAAAGCGGCGATAACCCATGTCACGGTTTACCCACGTACGCCAATTCCAGGCATTTGGGATGGCTTTCTGCAGCGCTCTACCAAGTGTGCACCGGAGACAACTGGAGGCGGGATTATGAAATATGGGCCCCCTCTTACATTACAAGCCTATAGATATTGATGACCTCAGGAGAGGCAGTTACAGTGAGTACTTCTCTGGTCTGTTCTGGCCCGAAAAAAAAGAAACAAATAATTAGAAGAAGGAAACCAACAAAGCTTGGTCAAAATAACTTTGTCTCTTCAGCACGAACTTCTTGGGATGCATTCATTTCTTATATATCACCATAAACTCTGCCATGTTGGGATTTATATCATGTCTGCTGGGATCTTAGTGCAAGCGTTTAACTAACCTTAAGAGAATGTAGTAAGGTATAAGACGAGATAAAGAGAAAACCCTCAACTCTACATACGTGAACTTGTTAAGGAGAAGACTTAAGGGTCTCTCTGAATTGAATACATCAATCCGATTATCATCAAAATGCTATATGCTGTCAAATAAAAATATAATTTGTGAAATTCAGCCACATCTTGTATGTGAGAGAAATCACTCCAGAGTGTGATCTGATAGGACAACGTGCTTTTATGAATCTGGACAGCAAGAGAAGTTTTATGGGAAGTCAAAAGTACTACATGAAGCATACACTGACTTTGTTTGAATCATTTCCTGTTCTAGAAATAGAAAACGAGTTGTCATAATGAAGATGGAGAAAGTGTTGTATATCTGACATAATCCTTACTTATCCTCTTTTATGCAATTATTCTAATCACCGTGGTTCTAAACGTTTACGTCTTGCTTCGCATCTCTCAAGGACACGTTGAGGTCCGATCGTCCCGGTGACGATGGCCCAGCACTTACTGAGTTACCTGCCAGTTTTTCTACTATCCTGCTTCATAACTTTGTGGTCATGGGGCAGTTTGTGCTGGTCAACCTGGTGATGGCAGCGATCATGCAAGCTCTGGAGGACAGCAACGAGGTACTACAAAATGCACAGACCAAAAAAGCACACAGACATACAGCCAGCCTCTGGTTAGAACAGCTGTAAATGTTCTTCCCCAGCTCGGGCTACTTTTATTATAGAGAATTTGATCATATGGTACTTATTACAGGGAAAACACATATTACTACCTCAGCATGCCACACTTTTGTTCAGTATACATATCATTGTAACCTAGAAAGTACTTGTGCACATCAGGTCAACTGAA